>CM076569.1:624017945-624617945 GCA_034641835.2 Pinus albicaulis
CTTCCATTCATCTCTTGCTTCGGTTATCCAATCCAGCTGGACAATAGAAATGGCACAAAGCAATGCTTCCACCTCTTCATTCTTTCTTGAGAGTGCATCTGCAACAACATTAAGCTTTCCTTTTTTGTAGATTATTTCAAAGTCATAACCCAACATCTTTGTGACCCATTTTTGCTGCTCTTATGAAGATATTCTTTGTTCCAAAAAGTGTTTAAGACTATCATGATCAGTTTTTACCTTGAAGTGTCTTCCCATTAGGTAAGTTCTCCATTTCTTTAGTGCATGCAGTATTGCTAACATTTCCTTCTCATAAATAGGTTTCTTTAAATACTTTCCTTTGATTGGATGAATTTAAAAAGAAATGGGTCTTCCTTATTGCATTAAAATAACACCAATTCCATTTCTTGAGGCATCACATTCCACAATAAAGGTTTTTTTGAACTCTGGTCTAGCTAAGACTAGTGCTAGGCACATTGCCTCTTTAAGATGTTCAAAGGCCTTAGTTGCTTCAAGAGTCCATGAAAATGCATCTTTCCTTAATAATGTTGTTAGAGGTGCTGCTATTCTCCCATAATTCTTAACAAACTTTCAATAATACCTTGTTAACTCGAGAAATCCTCACAAATACTTTATGGTTGTGGGGACTTTCCAGTCCTTAATGGCTTTAATTTTGTCAGGGTCTACCTTAACACCCTCGTGAGATATAGTATGACCTAGATATTCCACCTCTTGTACTCCAAAGAAACATTTGCATGTTTTTGCATATAATTGTTTCTCCTGTAATAGTTTGAGCACCCTGTCAACGTGTTGAACATGATCCTTCCAAGACCTGCTGCAGATTAGTATATCATCAAAAAATACTAGCACAAATTTTCTAAGGAAGGGTTTGAAAATGGAATTCATCAATCCTTGAAATGTAGAAGGTGCATTGGTAAGGCCAAAAGTGGATTTAAATGTACGGTTTATATAGTATTACTACTATATCCCAAACTCTGTTAAATGTATGGGCCTCTTTTAAATGTACAGTTTATATAGTTGAGCTTTCAAACCACCTTCCCTCCCTTCGTACATGGTGGATAGTGACCTAAGGGAGGGGAAATATTCCATTGTGGGCTGAAATATGCTTTTGTGTGCTCACACAAGGGCTAAGGAGGAACTGGTACTGTCCTTAGGTGACTTTCACATAAGGGGAAACTGTCATTTGCCTGCTTGTGATCCCAGAAAGGAACTTTTTTCCATTTCCGGGAATGCACACTTATCGGGCTCCAGTGCACGCAGAAGGCACACTTATCAAAGGAAAAAGCTTACACTCAGGCATTTATGACTAGTTCAATCTTGAATTCCACCAAACCTTAGAGATTCCTAACATTTTTTATTCCATAATGTATCTATGTCCTATAAATCCTTGGGCTCGACATTACTTGATGTCATTTTTTTCTGTATGATTTTCCAGTGTTAACAGATGCCCCGTAATGTGTGAGGTCTAGGAAGAACTATATGGCTAAAATACATTATAGTTTCTTTTCTGTATCATACGCAAAGAGAAAGAGAGACAGAGAGAGAGAGCAAGGCTTGCATGTAGAAGGACAACATCTTGAACCAGTTACGAGATAACCACTGCCTAGGGGACCCCCTGCAAGTAGAAAAAATATACAACATATTTGAAAATTTTCAACAAGGCGGGCATGTCCCATGTACAATCGGTGTTGTTGATTTTTTACTATGAGTACAATGGTTATAATATTTGGGGACGATAGCTTTTAATTTTCAAGAAATTTCCTTGAATTTTTTTTCAAAAGGAAAGGAGGTTTAATTATAAGGTATTAGGGAAGTTGAGAAATATAATCAGCTCTATTTTCATGAGGAAGCTTCTGAATAATGAACAATGAGACATTATTATATAATTACGCTCACTAGAGGTTCAAACATCAAAATCATGTATTTCTCCAGATCTCCAAAATGTCTTGGAAAATCATTCCAAGGTTTTCAAGACTCCCAAAGGACTCCCACCTATTCGTTGTCATTATAATGATATTCATTTGATTCCACCTATTTGTGATTATGTTCATGATATTAATTTGATTCTAGGAAGTGCTCCTCCAAACATCAGGCCTTATAGATATCGTTATGCTCAAAAGAGTGAGATTGAATGTATGGTTACAGAAATTCTCGAGCCCAGCATAATTCAACCTAGTCAAAGTTCTTTCTCTGCTCCAGTAGTATTGGTGCACAAGAAGGATGGATCATGTCATATGTGACTAGATTATAGGGAGCTCAACAAGCCCAATATTAAAGATAAATTTCCCATCCCCTTCATTTCTAAATTATTGGATGAATTACATGGAACAATTTACTTCACCAAGTTGGATCTTCAGAGCAAATAAGGGTCATAATGAACCCTTCCTTAGAATTTTTTTGTTATTATTTTTTGATGATATAATAATCTATAGCAATTATTTAAAGGATCATGTTCAACATGTTCACATGGTTCTCACATTATTGGAGGAAAATTAAATATTTGAAAAACCCTCCTTATGTTTATTTGGATTCTAGGAGGTGAAAAATGGGTCAGGTTGTATCTCATGAGGGTGTTAAGGAAGAACCTACCAAAATTAAATCCATTAAGGAATGGAAAATCCCCACAACCATAAGAATCTTCGAGGATTTCTAGGGTTAATAGGGTATTATCGCAAGTTTTTTAGGAATTATGGGAGAAAATTTGCACATATAACATCATTACTGAAGAAAGATGCATTTTCTTAGAGTCCAGAAAAAACTAAGGCCTTTGAGCATCTTAAAGAGGAAATGTGCCAAGAACAGATATTGGCTACACTAGACTTCTCATACAATTTTATTGTGGAATGTGATGCCTCAAAAAATAGAATTGGTGTGGTTTTAATGCAAGAAGAAAGACCCATTTCTTTTGAATGTTGTGAAATCAGAGGAAAGTATTTATAGAAACTTATTTATCAGAAGGAAATCTTGGCAATATTGCATGCACTAAAGAAATGGAGACCTTATCTAATAGGAATAAATTTCAAGGTAAAAATAGATCATGGGAGTCTTAAATAATCTTTGGAACAAATATTATCTTCAGAAGAGGAGTACAAATGGGTGACATAGATGTTTGGTTATGACTTTGAAATAATCTACAAAAAAGGGAAGAAAAATGTTGTTGCATATGGACCCTTAAGAAAGGATGAGGATCTAGAAGCATTTCTTTGTGTCATTTCTGTTATCCAACCTAAGTGGATAACCAAAGCCAGGGATGTATGGAAGAATGATGAAGAGGTATGGACACTCATTCAAAATTTGCAGCAAGATCGCAATACATTTGAAACATTTAGGTGGAAAAATGATTAATTATGTTACAAATATCACTTATATCTTTCTAAGAATTCCCAACTAAAAAAAATGTTATTTTGGAATTGTACACCTCTCCCATAGGAGGACACTGAGAATTTTTTACAAAGTTATGATGGGGTCAAGAACTAATTTTCTTGTGATGGCCTTAAATACAATATTCAAAAGTTTGAGGCGAAATTTTCGGATTTACAACAAAATAAAGTTGAGAGAATTAAGAGCTTGGTTCTGTTACAACCTTTACCCATTTCAAGTCAATGTTGGGAGGATCTTTCAATGGATTTTATCATTGTTTTACCCAAGTCCAAATGAAACGTTGTCATCATTGTGGTAGTTGATATACTTACCAAGTATGCACATTTTTTTGCATTATCTCATCCATTTAAAGCCAGTACAGTTGCTATTGAAATTATGGAAACAATTCAAAAGGTACATGGAAAACAAAATATTATTGTATTCGACAGAGATCCTATTTTTACAAGAAATTTTTGGAAGAAATTATTTTCTTGTTTCAGTACTCAATTAGGTCATAGCTCATCATATCATCCTCAATCTGATCCAAAAACTGAGATAGTGAACAGACGTTTGGAAGAATATATTTGTTTCTTTGTATCTAATAAACAAACACAATGGGTCAAGTGATTACCTCTCGCTTAGTGGTTGTATAACACTTCCTTCCATATTGTAGAAAAATTGACCCCATTTATGGAACTTTATGAATATCATCCACCGTCCATCACATCATCTTTAACACACAATTCTAAGGTTCAAGCAGTGGAATATCACATCGAGCATCAATAGCAAGTTCTCCAACTCTTAAAGGATAACCTCACTTTGGTGCAAGACTGAATGAAACAATAGGCATATCAATATTGCAGCAAAATAAGTTTTGATGTAGGTGGATGGTTATTTTTATGGCTACAACCATACAAACAATTGTGCCTCAAGCAAGCTAAGAAGCATTAAAAATTGTCACCAAAGTATTATGGTCCTTAGAAGGTGTTGAAAAATATTGGTACTATGACATAAAAATTGGAGCTTCCTGAATCTTTTGAGTTGACCCAATTTTCCATGTTTCATGCTTAAATAAGGTTATATGTGAAAATCTCCCAGTTCAAAAAATATTGCTAGAACCTTACAAGGAAGGGAAAATCATACTTGATCCTGAAGTAGTCATGGAAACAAGAACTCCGCAACTACGAAATTGATCAATTTCATAATATCTCATAAAGTGGAAGAACTTACTTGCTGAAGATTCGACATGGGAGGATGAAAATTTTATATAGAAGCATCCAAAACTACTCAAGCATTGAGGATAACACTTATTTGAAGGAGAGGGGCATGTTAGGTCCACATAATACTAGTATAGCCCCTTATTATTATTAGTGTAGACGCATTATTGTTATTTCTGTGCCCATGTAGTCGCAGTATTGTTATTATAGCCATATAGATTTAGGCCCATTATTCTTATTTTTGTGCCCATGTGGTTCCCCCCTCAAAGTAGTTGATTTCTAAGTCTTTGATCTATCTTTACTTATATTTCATGAGATGGTTTCATAACATCCCTCTCCCCCTAAGTCATCTTCATAACCAAATCCGAACTAGAATAACAAGCAGGAACATCTTGTGTATAGTGGAGAGACATCCTACATAGCCTATGTTGTGTAGATCCATGAGATTAACCTTAGGTCTGGGAGAGTTCTCCCATAAAATCATTCGCCATATCCAACTAAAATTTTTGAAAAGGAAAGGGAAGATGGCATCCATCAGATAAATCTACCTTCTTTTGCTGAGCGACTGATCCCCCCTAGATAACACACCCCATAAGAGACTAAAATTATTGGAGAATTGAAGAATATGTGTGTAAAGGTAACCTTTCTCTAAGCTATTAAGGATGTTCTCATATACAATAATATTATCAAAGAAAAATTATTCAAAAATCATGTGAAAAAGAAAAGACACACCCCCACCATCGACATTGTAGGTTGGTTATTTGATTTGTTGCTGAGGAGAGTGGTTTTCCCGAAATACCTGGGCCCTAGGAGTCTAGTAGTTGATGTACACATTTATCCATATTAGGTTTGAAATTAATGTGATGACCAAAGAAACCATGTTGAAACTCAACCTTTATGGAGATTTTAGGAGGACCACTATAGTTTTTCAGATCGCAGATAGATCCATAGTAGCACATGAGGGAGTTGAGGATGTCATGGTATCCATTGACTCTTAGGAATATCCCACTCAATTCCTAGTATTTCAGCCCAAAACTAAGATTAATGTTTATCCTCTCATTCTAAGAAGACCTTGGTTGGACAGTACCAATGCTTATATCAGTTGTAGGGTTGGAAAAATGATTATAAAAAATGGCCCCTTGTCCAAACAACTAGTATTATATCCTCATGCCCAACCTTCCATTGAACATGATCTACCTTTATGGTTCGAGGATGAAGAAGTAGATAATGTGTAACATGACACACCCTACCCTATTTTTACCTTAGATGATGTTATCAGAGGGGGAAAACCTGATGAAGATTATCTCATTCATCATATCCTTCAAAGCCAACACCCCACTACCATTCCACTTAATGAACTGGTAAGAGAATTGGAAAGTAACACTTGGAATGAGCTATGTTCACTTGAATCAACACTTGAACGTACCAAATCTATATAATTTTTCCCATCTAGATCCCTAAATATCAACCTCTCTCGCTCAAGGAAAGAGGAAGAGAAATTGTGTCAGCTGTTGAGTGAGAAATTAGATGCTTTTGATTGCGATTACTAAGACATGAAAGTAGTGAATCCCCCACTATACACACATAACATTTATATCACAGAGTGATGCAAGCATGTGGACTAGCCTCTGAGGAGAATGTACCGTACCTCAAAGGATATAGTAAAGGATAAATTAAAAAATTTGTTGGATGCAGTCTTCTTATACCCCATATCGGAAAGCGAATGGGTGTCCGCTCTTGTCTTAGTCACAAAGAAGAATGGAAAGCAGAGGATCTGCATTGACTATATAGAATTGAACAAATCCACTAAGAAAGACCATTTCTCTTTACATTTCATTGACCAAGTCGTTGATGGTCTTGTAGGGAGGAAGCTATTAAATTTCCTAGAGGGATTCAATGGGTACAATAAGATTGAAATCAGCCTTAAAGACCAAGAAATAGAAAATTCACATGTCCTTGGGGCACCCTCTCTTATAAATTTATTACCTTTAATCTACACAATGCCCCTACCACTTTTCAGAGAGTAGGGTTGAGCATTTTTGCAGATTTTTTCCATTATTTAGTGGAAATATACATGGAATATTTCACTCCCTATGGATATGATTTCCATGCAGTTGCCTCCAATATGCGTAAAATAATGAGGAAATGCATTTAAATTCATATCTCTCTGAGCCCTAAGAAATGTGAATTCTTGAAAATGGTGGGGATTTTCATTGGCCACTATCTTAGTTAGGGATACAACAAGACCCAAAAAATATCATAGAAATGGTGCCTATTCCTGAGAAGCAGTGAGATTTCAGGAGTTTCTTAGGCTTGGTTAGTTTCTATAGGAGGTTCATTAAGGAATTTAGCAAGGTGGAATCACCATTGTTTAGATTGCTGGCCAAGGATTCTGAATTCTGTTGGTCAAGTAATTTTCAAGAGGCCTTTGATATCATAAAGGAAAAAATGACCACTGCCCCTATACTTTGAGGTCCCAACTGGGATCTGCCTTTCCATATCCATACCAATGAATTAGATAAATTTTTGGGGGAATATTTGGGACAAATGGATGATAAGTTTCCTGATGCCATTTATTTTATTAGCAAAAATTTGTCTAAGACTAAACTAATGTACATTGTCACCACGAAATATGTTTTATTTCTTGTCGATTCCTTGAATAAGTTTAGACATTATATTACCAAGTACCAAAATTTTGTGCATACTGACCATGCAACAGTTAAATACTTAATGAACAAATACTTAAATCTCCATGTCTTCCTTTTGAGAAGAAAGCTCTTCCTACAATGGGGATCTTTCCCTTAGCAAGATATCATACAAGTTTCTATCTCCCTCAATAGAAATCTGGAGTGGAGTTGGTATAATGGATCTTTCCAACTCATGTAAAGGGTTTGAATGTTTAGGATTGGCTAGCTTAATCATAGATGCTTTAAATTGTTTTTCATAAAATCTCTTCACTAATATCTTAGTGAATCTTGTGTAAGTAGCTATATTTGCATGATTAAATGAAGAAGTTTCATAAAACCACCAAGTATAAACCTTACTTTCAAGATGCAGTGCT
Source organism: Pinus albicaulis (assembly GCA_034641835.2). Classification (NCBI taxonomy): domain Eukaryota; kingdom Viridiplantae; phylum Streptophyta; class Pinopsida; order Pinales; family Pinaceae; genus Pinus; species Pinus albicaulis. The sequence goes on from CM076569.1 coordinate 624,025,602, forward strand.
GCTATTCTAAGGGCTTCATTTTCTGAAACTTGATGTAGCTACAAGTATGAGTCTAGTTGCTCTATCCAATCCTTGGTTGTGCATTTAGATGACCCATCAAAATTTGGTAGAAAGAATCTACCTCCTCTGCTTTTGTTGTGATTTCTGGGACTTCTATTCTCTTTGAGTTGGAAAATTATAGGCCACAAAGCATAGAACAAGATACCATAAGCCTCCAATGATGAATTTCCTCAAAATGAGGTGCTGCTACTGTATCAAAATGCCGGAAGACAGCTACAGTGCAGTCATAAGTGCACTGCTACATAAAATGAATATAAAAAATATGTGGGGATGTTATATGCCTCAAAATATATGAAAAATATAGATCTAGGCTTTATACAATCACCTACAACGAACCCAAGAAGGGTTTTTAGAAATACACCATGTACAAGATGGGATCTTAAGCCCTAGGGCTGAACATTCACCGCAACATATTTGCTAGAAAGTTTTAGATAATCTTATATGCTCAAATAATAGCCTTGTCCCAATGGGTTCTCTAAATGAATGACATATACCTTTCAATATAAAACCTCCTCTTCAAATGGTGCACTGAAAACACCCTACAAATCCTCCCTATAAATAACGCAGTCGAAGACAGAAACTACGTTGTAGGGGAAAATGATGATGTGGCCTAATGCCAAATGCTGTAAAAAGGCTAAAGGGCTTTCCTCACTAGCCTCGCAATGGAAGGAAACCTTCCTCCAATGAAAAAAAGATCAGAAATCACCCAGGACTAGTCTCCATTGCTGTAACCCTGCAACAAGACACACCCTGAACAGGAACTGCACTATACCAAAAGACTGTAGCTTGGCCAGAATTCCGAATGTGTGGAAATCGTAGAACAATACTCTTAAAATAGGATACCTTAAGGGAAGAAGTGGGATCCCCGCTCATGAACACCCTGTGCTAAACAACACTGCAAGCTCAACTAAATAGCCAAGGAATGCAAATAGTCATGTAGACCATAAACATAATAATATCCAAAAAATTCCTTTGAAATCTACCTTATCCTTCCTCGTAAGCACGGTGAGCTTCCTCACCTTGGCCCACATCCATTAGTTCTGTTAGGGTCACGTATTTTTCAATATTGGCAAGAACAAACACTGCAGGGCCTACATCAGAACCACTTTGGAATCCTAGGATCTAGCCCTCCTGGATTCAAAGAGGGATCTCTCTATATGTGTTTAGAATGATATGCTTTTAAAGATTATGATATGATATTAGTCTAGTTATGAAGTACCACGAATTTGTTTTGGTATCAGTTGGGTGGGATATCATCAAAATAAAGGAATTATTTTGAAGGGTAAAGGTGTGAGTGAGTTGAAATAATGGTTCAGCTGATATGATAGGTAAGAGACAGTATCAATCCATTGGGCTGTGGAGTCACAAAAGGATTTAATTGCATAACAAGTTTCAAGAGTGGTGCATGGGGCAAGTCATCTATATCAAAGGATCTCTTTGGATTGATTTTGTGGTATGGAACATTAAGAAGTGTGGTGAAATAAGCAAACATATAAGAAAACAAAGGGTAGCCTAGTATCAGGTAAGGACTTTGAACCTATCCTTCTTTTGGCATACTCTTACGGAAAAAAAATTAAGATAAACATAAAAAGTAGCCTAAAATCAGGTAAGGAATTTGAACCTATCCTGCTTTCGGCATACTCTTAAGGGATCTTTTCAAAGCAACTATTGGAGATAAACTAGAGGACAGGGCTAAACATAAACTTCTCTAGTTAAATTTTAATTAGCAGACTTTTCAAGAACTTTCAAAGACAATATCTCAAGTTGTACTCAGGAAACATAGGCTCACCAACACTTCACTGGTTATACTCTATTGAATTATCCTCAAAGAACAATTAGAAGAAAACATAAAGATAAATCTTATCAGTGAGATTTAGGGTACCTTTTATAGTAAATCCTAATCTAAATTTGTTTTTCTTTATTAGAGAAAGTGAACAGTATGAAAACATAAGAAAAAAAAAATTACAGTAAGAAAAACATCACCATTGACATAGAACATGATCCCATAAATCAGCTTTTATATTTGATGTTCAAACCAGTTACAATCTTCAAGTCCATTAGGTCTTTACAGCTTCAACTTCTCTTCTCAGCCTATCTTTCTTCAATTACTAATAGAGCTTCAGCAGCATCAATAACTATTTACATTCAACAAGTATTCAACCAACAACAATATTGAGCTCCTCATATGATATATATAGGTAAATTGAGTAGGTGGAGTGAAAGGAAGATCTAACTATTCAATTAATATAGAGTAAATGCTTCTCGACCTTTGGGAGGCCTAATGGAGAAGATATCTATTGTATTAACCTTGTTAATTGATTTTTACATTAACATTCATCTACTTTAGTCACTTTTGTTGACTTTTGAGGCTTTGGGTAGCTGGAAATTACTTTCTGAGCTATTTTTGGCAAATATCTCTGACTGTGCATTAAATTTGTAGGCTTTTGAGTAAATTGGCCTGTAGGTGGAATTTTTAGTCATTGGGGGAGTAAATAGCCTTCATGATATGGAAAATAAGGTTGTATTTTCCTGATTTGTCATGCTTTGTGGCTTTAAACATTGATTAGGCCTTTAATATAGCTTTAGGCCTCCTAATCATCTTTCTGATTTATTCACTGTGTTGATTGATTTGGCTTTAATCAATTTGTATCCATCTATGTCTTTTAACGTTTAAACTATAGATTAGGTTTTTTGGTCTTCGAGCTTTATGCTTAACCCCTTTATCTTTATTCTTCTGATCTTTAATCTTTGTTCTTCGCTATTCTTCTGCTTTGTGTGCAGGTGGCTCCTTTACCACGCTGGAGGGTTCAATGGCTAACCAATGACCATGAAACATTGATTAAAATGACGAGATCACACCCTTAGATCTCTACTTTTGCTGTATCTCACCTCTAGGATCATCATCCTAAGGTTTCATCCCATGCATATGATTGTGAGAGGGTCTACTTATTTAGCCACCATTACACCTGCAAAAAACATTGAAAACATTATAAAACCCTGCATATTTTTGGGTAAAACTACTTTGGAGGCGTTGGGAGGTGTCGGAGGAGAATTTGCAGAGAAAGAAAAATGCAAAAAAGGAGGATTCCATGATAGAACCATGAAGAACATTGTTTAAATTTGAATTTGGCGTGAAAATTTAAAAATCATTTTTTGCGGGTAACCAGCTATTTTCCCACTCAGGTTGAGCAGTAAGTGGTATTTAGTGAATCAAACACGATTCCACTCAGTTTCAGCCACCTATCCACGAGAAAACTTCATGTTTCACATTAATTTGGGTCGTTAACCTTTTCTGGCAAATCGTGTGTGAAAATGATTTTGGGCCATCAAATCTGGGGTAGCCAGATCGATGGTGGAGGGACGGTCTCATGAAAAAAGGTGCGCAGTAGAGGAGATAGTGGAGGACAGGTGTCGAGTGGATAATGGGCCAGTCGAACGGTTAGTGGAATGTGGGCCAGCGGGTGATGTGGGCTCCTTTGTCAGGTAGTAGGAGTGCGCGTCAGGAGAAGGAGGAGAAGCGGGTATCACAGTCGCCATTAGATCTAGGAGATCTATAGTGGAGATCTATTATGGGGATTGAATGAATAATTTCGATGGTTGGGAGGATGAATTTTGGAAAGGAGACAGTCACCGTAGGATGAATAGTGATCAACAGGTGGGATTTAATCAAGAAAGCATAGGCGCATAGGGGTAAAAAGATTGTCGGGAGGATGGGTAATGGGAGGGGTGATGATCACTGTTGGATCGATAAGATCTGCGGTTGAGATTAATTAAGAGGGGGTGGAAGTTTGAAAAAAAAAAGGGAACGAGATTTAAAAGGCGGAGAATGGTAATATGGGGGAGAAGGTGACCGGGAGCGGAAATGATGAAGGGCCAAGGGCTTTAGCGCTCGGTTACGGGGCTCAGGTCATATGAGAAGCAGGGGTATAAGGATTAAGTCGTAAGGGGCTTAAGGCCTATTTTTTAATATAAAAGAGTGGAATAAGGCCTTAAGTGGGTTTTTTGGGCCTTTTTGAGGTTTCCAATAGGTAAAATAGGGATGTTTTAAACCATAAAAAGGGGGTATTTATAGCTTTAAAGGGTTTTTATAAGAAAAATGAATGGAAATTGGGTTTTTTAAGAGGGAAAAATTCTGACAGATGATAGGATTAAAAACAGGTAAAAATAGGTGAAATGGGAAAAGTTATGAAGATGCAATGATGCGGTTTTTAGAGGGATTTTTTCAAAGGAAAAAACGGTGGAAAATGTGTTTGAAAACAGTATTTTCTTTGTGACTGCAGGGCTTTGTTTGAAGGTTTTGAATGAAGAGATCAAAGAAAAGGATATTTTTGGCCAAGGTACACAACAGGGCTTCAAGAACTCACATTTTTGCTTAAACTTGTTTCTTGAAGACTAAAAGACCAATTTTAGCCATCAGAGTATATGAAAAATTTATAAATGGCTAACAGTGGCTCCAATTAGGGATGGCAGATCCTTGGAGGTGTCAAGAACCTCAGAGATTTATCTCTGGAATGTACACCTGTGCTTTGCATTTTGACAAGCCTTTTTTCTTTAATCATGCTTCTTGAAAAGATGATCAGAACTTCGTATCAACAAAATGATTTATCCCAAACATTCTACCTACATAGCCTACTTGTTCTAACATTTTTTCTTCATAAGATGCACTTGGACTTGCAAACCTTTTGACATCACCATTTTATTCTTTTATTGAAAGCATAAAAATAATCTAAATCTACCCTTATTTCTTCCATGAGTTTAGATTAAACAATTGAACTCATTAATTCTCTACCTAAGCTACTATCTGCCAAGATTAAACTATCTGATTTGTTGTAAGATTATGGCATAAAAACAAGCTACACATGGAATAAAATTTACAGAAATTTAAAACAAAATTTTGGAGGCTTAAGATCTAAAAATTATGAATATCCTTCCTTCTTTATTTTAGCTCTGGTTTTGATCTTTTTAGAGTTGTCTTCTTCTTTACCTCATTCAATTTTTTAGCATGTTAGAACTAGTTCTTTTTCTTCTATTTGGCTCAAGTTTTGGTTTGATTAGAGCCATTTGTTTCTATTCTAATCTATTCTACTCATAAGCCAAGATTTCATTGTTTGGCAAACCTTCTTCACTAAACTCTCAGCAGTAAATTGAAATCTATCCAGTCATGATTAGGCTATATCACTAAATAGCAGTGCTCTTTTAAGTAGTGGCATTTAGGCTTGCACACTTTCAGATTTTTTTCTTTTTTGGTATGGGGTTGTACCTTTCTTCTTTTATATCTACCCTCTTTTCTCCTTTTATATTGTTTTTGTATTTTTTATTTTTTTTCTTTCAAAGAAAAAGACAAAAAACTAACTAAATGCTCACAGGCTGAGCTTTATTGACATTCCTACCTACCCTAATCTAACTTGGAAATCTCTGTTGTTTTATATGATACAATAGTGCCAGTGCAGCCACTTGAGCAGTGATAAAATGGAATAGAAAATCTAACTTCTTGTCAGAGATAACCATGGCATATATTGAATATTGATCTTCAAAACCAAGGCTATCACAGAAGGTGACAAATTTTTATGTATTTGGCTCTTGCAAAGGAGCCATGCTTGAGAATTTGAGCCAATTAGGACCTCCATACATTCTTCCATAGGGTCAATAAAGAAAATATGGGAACTCTCTTCTTTTTGGCCCTCCATGATTGGTAGATTGTCTTCCTCTAAGACTTCAAATTTTAGGGCTACATATTCAGTATGTTACTTGGAAGAAACATCATCCTTCACCTGCAAATCAACAAGTAGTGAAATTTCTTCTTTCTCTAAATATATGCTTGCTTTTGATGTAGATTAAGGTTCTTTGGATGACAGATTTATATCAGCAATGGGAGAAGGTTTGTCTTGAAAAGATGATATATCCTCAGTAGGACAGTATTTTCTTTGTTTTTCTACCCCAAATAATTGCCAGTACTTTTCATTGTTTAGGACAGCTGGTCTGGATTTTTCTTGAATTATGTATTGTTTTCTTTCACAAGGTCTCAGACATGTACTAGCAACAAGGGCTAATCCATTGGCAATAATGTTTTGGTTTTTAGGGACAAGGGTAAGTTGGAATTCTTCAAATGATGTTAACAAGTCCATGGCATCATCCTTATAGGCTCTAAGTCTGGGATGTTTAACAATGTATTCCTCATTCACCTGTCTAATTACCAATTCTCCATTCCCATGAACTGTTATCCTGTGGGCTCCTAATTTCTTCAATAAGTGAAACCCTAAAAGGAGTGCCTCATACTCTACTATGTTACTTGTGCATTGAAAATTCAATTTATATGAATGGACTTTAGTATGATTGTTTTCTCTATTGTAAAGCCATATTCCTGCACCTGCGCTAGTTTTACTACATGACCCGTCAAATCTCATACTCCATAGAGGACTAGTTCCAGATTTATCATTAATTTCCATACTATCCTCTTTTTCTTGAGTGCCATTGTGTTTCTCTGTGGGATAAGCACTATGTTGATGATGATGTTGTTCAAATGAAGGTTTGGAGGCTAGCTACCTGTTTACTATTTGATAGATTTCTCCTTCTATCAAAGGAGGGATTTCTCTTTCAGCATAGACAGAAGTACAACAATCCTCTTTCTCTTGTGTTAATTGGTTTTGAGGCTAGATGTCTTATTGAGCCTCTTCTAGTGAGTCAATACTTGTGCTTTCCGGGAAACCTTGAGGATTTTTTACTGTTTCATGATCTAGTTCTATTTCAAACAACTCCTCACGATTGTTATGATACTCAATTTGAATGCAAGGTTCATAAGTTGTTTCTTCTACATTATCAGGATGCCACTCTACTTGTGTAATCTGAAATGAGTTGTAACATAGACGGAGAGCCCCTGTATGTAGTGGTTCTACTTCCACTTCAGATTCTGTGTTTTCTAAGTGGATACTTGTTTCCTCAAAGCACTGCTCACTATTAATATTTGCATTTTGTTTGTAAAGATCTCTTCACAGTTAAACAAAATTTATAGGTAGGCAATCAAGAATTTCTTGACAGCCTTCCTCATCATCTTCTATAAAGTCTTGATCATCATACATTTTTTGCTCATTTTCTATGTCTTGTAGTTGTTGAGTTTGTGTTTGATCAGGGAAAGGCATAGGTTGCTCTGGATAATCAACATCTGTATCAACCTCATGCCTTTCCAGTTTCTTATCAAGTATGTACACTATTTTTCCAAATAGGTCCAATAATGTGTTTAGTTTAGCTTCTTTGTCTATACTTGGATCCATGTTTGTAAAAAGAGGTCACTATTTCTTGTCAACCAGTTCAAAGATTTCTACCAGTGGAGTCATTTGGTCTTTTAGGAGTCGTGGAGTCGCCAGGTGGAGGATTTAAAAATTTTTGAGATGATTTGCTGTCCACCATCAACATTTAACTACCAATCTAAGGATGTTTGTTGGTCTTCTGAGGTCCTAGGATGTATAAGATAATTCACTCAGAATTTCACAGTGGAGTCGCCAGTATGTTAGGGTCCCGTAGTTTGCAAGATTGGAAAGAACAAATGCTGCAGGGCCTACATCAGAACCACTTTGGAATCATAGGCTCTAGCCCTCCTCGATTCAGAGACGGATATCTCTATATGTGTTTATAATGATATGCTTTTAAAGCTTATGATATGATATTAGGCTAGTTATGAAGTACAAGGGATTTGTTTTGGTTTTGGTTGGGTAGGATATCATCAAAATAAAGGAAGTATTTTGAACGGTAAAGGTGTGAGTGAGTTGAAAGAATGGTTCAGTTGATAGGATAGGTAAGAGACAATATCAATCCATTGGGCTATGGAGTCACAAAAGGATATTATTGCACAACAAGTTTCAAGAGTGGTCCATGGGGCAATTCATCTATATCAAAGGATATCTTTGGATTTATTTTGTGGTATGGAACATTAAGAAGTGTGGTGAAAGAAACGAACATATAAGAAAAAAAGGGGTAGCTGAAGATCAGGTAAGGACTTTGAACCCATCCTGCTTTTGGCATACTCTCAGGGAAAACATTTAGTCACTTTTTTTGACTTTTGAGGCTTTTGGTAGCTGGCAATTACTTTCTAAGTTGTCTTGGGAAAATATCTCTAACTGTGCATTAACTTTTTAGGGTTTTGAGTAAATAGGCCTGTAGATGGTATTTTTAGCGTTTTGGGGAGTAAATAGCCTTGATGATCTAGCAATTAAGGCTGCATTTTGCTGATTTGTCATGATTTTTGGCTTGAAACATTGACTAGGCCTTTGATATAGCTTTAGGCTTCCTAATAATATTTCTGCTTTATTCACTATGTTGACTGATTTGGCTTTAATCAATTTGTCTCCAACTGCGTCTTTTAACCTTTAAACTGTAGATTAGGTTTTTTGGTCTTCAAGCTTTATGCTTAACCCCTTTATCTTTATTCTTCTGATCTTTAATCTCTGTTCTTCACTCTTCTTCTGTTTTATGTGCAGGTGGCTCCTTTGTCGCACTGGAGGGTTCAATGGCTAACCAATGTCCATGAAACATTGATTAAAACCCCGAGATCACACCCTTAGATCTCTCCTTTTGTTGTGTCTCACCTCAACGATCGTCATCCTGAGGTTTCATGCCACGCAGATGACTGTGAGTGGGTCTATTTATTTAGCCACCATTACACCTACAAAAACATTAAAAACATTATAAAACCATTTTCCTTTTTGGATAAAACTGCTTTTGAGGTATTGGGAGGTGTTGGAGGAGCATTTACAAAGGAAGAAAAATGTGCAAAAGGAGGATTCCATGACAGAACTAGGAACAACATGGTTTAAATTTGAATTTGGCACAGAAATGTAAAAAATAGTTTTTGCACTGAGTTTGGGGAGTAAGTGGTATTGAGTGGACTGAACGCAATTCCACTCAGTTGCTACCACCTGTCCATGAGAAAACCACCTGTTTCACATTAATTTGGGCCGTTAACCATTTCCAGGAAAATTGCGCACAAAAATGATTTTGGGTCATCAGATCTGGGGTATCCAGATCGATGGTGGAGGGAGGGAACGATGAAAAAAGGTGTGCAGTAGAGGAGATAGTGGAGGACAAGTGTCAGGTGGAGAATGGGTAGGTCAAACAGTTAGTGGAACGTGGGCCAAAGGGTGACGTAGGCTCTTTTGTCGATTCGCGGGAGTGCACATCAGGAGAAGGAGGAGAAGCGGGTAGCGTGGTAGCTGTTAGATCTAGGAGATCTACAATGGAGATATATTACGGGGGTTGAATGAATAAATTCGATGGTTGGGAGGATGAAGTCAAGAAAGGAGACAGTCATCATAGGATCAATAGTGATCGACAACTAGGATTTAATCGGGAAAGAATAGGCACAGAGGGGTAAAATGATTGTCAAGAGGATGGGTAATAGGAGGGGTGATGATCACCATTGGATCGATAAGATCTACGGTTGAGATTGATTCGGAGGGGGAAGTAATGCAGGGGGCAGAAATTTGAAAATAAAAAGGGAAGGGGACTTAAAAGGCAGAGAATGGTCATGTGGGGGAGAAGGTGATTGGGAGTAGAAATGACGAAGGGCCAAGGGCTTTAGCACTCAATTACAGGGCTCGGGTCATATGAGAAGCAAGGGTGGAGGGCTTAAGCCCGAAGGGGCTTAAATCCTATTTTTTAATATAAAAGAGTGGAATAAGGCCTAAATTGGGTTTTTCGGGCCTTTTTGAGGTTTCCGATAGGTAAAATAAGGATGTTTTAACCATAAAAGGGGGTTTTTTAGGTTTAAAGGGTTTTTATAAGAAAAATGAAGGGAAATTGGGTTTTTTAAGAGGGAAAAATTCTGACAGAGGATAGGAGTAAAAGTATGTGAAAACGGGTGAAATGGGAAAAGTTATGAAGGTGAAATGATGGGGTTTTTAGAGGGATTTTTTTCAAAGAAAAAATGGTCGAAAATAGGTCTGAAAATAGTCTTTTCTTTGGGACACCAAGGCTTTCTTTCAATGTTTTGAATGAAGAGATCAGAGAAAAGGATCTTTTTGGCCAAGGTACACAGCAAGGCTTCGAAAACTCACAATTTTGCTTAAAAAATTTTTCTTGAAGACTAAAAGACCTGTTTTAGCCATCATAGTATATGAAAAATTTATAGATGCTAACAAGTTCCAATAACAGCATTGTTTATTTGGTCAAAGTTCACCTATTCAACATGCTCCTTCCCCTGTTCACACTCAGAGGTGCTTTATTTAGCTGCTTAGATAGTCTCAATTCACAAGTGAAGTATTTTTATTGTTGATAAGGATATTTATGGGCCTCCCTACCCACTTATTCACGTACCTAGTGAAAAAAAAATCTATAATATTCCACTTGGCTGAAAGCTCAAGTTTTGGAATATTACACATCATGTGAGAGCTATGCCTCGTCCCAAACCCAATTACATACATGAAAATAAGATATATCCCAAAAAGAAGCACATGTAAATACATGAGACATATCCCAAATAAAATAAAATACATGGACATAAGATATATCATCAGATGTCAAAACACTATCATGAATAATTAGCCCAACCATGCCTCCTGGTGCTGCATATCATCAAAAATATACATGGCATGGATCCTGCAAATCTGAGATGTGGGGTAGTATCCATACTAACCCAAAATAAATGAACGATGCCATGCTTCTTGCTACCCAATATCATAGATATGCAGGAAGGTTGGCAACCTCTTGCTCCTCACCTGGATCCATTCATCCCAATGTAGATGATGAATCATACCAAGCTCAATCTTGGTATCTACCCAAGATAGAATACCAATCTCCTCCATCATAATAGATTTTCACTCCATGAAATGTTGAAGTGCACCTCCTTTGAGGTCCATCCATGAGATCCTCTCATCAATGGCCCTTTGGAAGCCATAAGGCTCCATCCATGTTGTAGGTAGAATCTCCTCTTTGATCTACGAAGAGCTCATAAAAAAAGCTTCATCTTGACAATGGAAAATTCTCTCCATCACAAGATGTATATCATATATCATATGTCCCTCCTGTGCTTCATGAGTGAAGCTATCTTTGGGATGCTACAAGAATAATGGGGCCCTCTTATCATCACTGTTACTAAGTGATAGTGTTGTAGATTTGCATGGGGATACATGTGTTGTCTCATGGCCATATATAATGCTAAACTAATAGTTCGGAAATGTACTGAATAGTATTGTGCGCCTCCCATCTTCTGCAACTCCACACTTCAACATAAAGTGTTAGGTGTAGCTCAACCATGACAAACTAGGATAGCTATACATATTCTCCTTGATCAAATCAAGGGTCCTCTGTGTAGTGATAATTTGCTCCTCCAAATCAGTAAGGTGCTATAATCATTGGTTATGCAATTTCCTTGATGGCATGGTCTCACAAATCTCAATATGTGGTAATGAAATAATATGATACGAAATTATATGAAAACCTTGGATAAGTTGAATGTTGGGAAGATCTTGTTCTACAACAAGAGTTCCTCCAACTAGTGTAATGGTCTCTCCAACTGCTTTTAATGATGATGGCAGCATCTCCTCTAATAAACCAGCACTGGTATCTGCCTCTTGCTCCTCATGCATCTCATGAATCATGCATGGGGCTTATAATATCAAGAGATGAAGAACTTACATGAAAATATGAAATTGTTCCTCCTCCTAATCTAAGTACTTCTGCAACTGGTGGTGGTGGTAGAGGCTCCTCCTCCTAAGTGATAATTAGGAAATCTTCCTTGGGCTCTTCATATACTATATCCTCAATGATGGGAGATGTCTCTATGTTAAATGTCTTTGGTTTATTTCTACCAAACTTCTTCTTCAGTCTTTGAATAAAATCTACATAAGCAAACACTTTCATATGTGAAAAATGACTGAATGACCAATCTCTTGCTTCACCTTCTAGGTGCAACGCTGCAATCTCCACAACCTCTCTTTTTGTTACTGGATATAGCTGAAATAAGGTAGATAATTCCTTCCTCCAAGCCCTCAATGTTCTTGTGGAACATCCATCAAATTTAGGCAAGAATCATCTATTCCTCTTTGTTATATTGCTCTTGTGGGATATCCTTTCTTCTTTGAGTTGCAAAAACTGTTAGAGAGATATATTCTCCTTCAGTGATCTAGGTTGTGCTTTTTAGTAGGACATATATTTACTTAGGGTCTCATACCCCAAGTCTCCTTCATATTCATACCATTCCACTCTCTTATCAAAGAAAGTGGATCTAGCAGAATGATGTGATGCTTTTGGCTTTTCCAGTTACTTCTTCTACTGATAGGAAGTGTTAGAACCTTTCTCTTTATGAACTCTTCTTTGATCATCCTTTTTCCTTCCTCTCTTCATTTTATTGACCTCCTTAGAGAGATATTTCATATATCTAAAGAGAAGAATTGAAAAACTTCAAGCCTCCTCATGGTAGATCTCTACTATCCACTTCTTATTTTGATGCAAAATATGAATTGCCCACAAGCAATACCATTGTAATATCCCAAAAGGGAGAATGCAGTAATACTAAAACAAAATATAAGAAATGCAACAATGTAAACAAGTAATCTAAATACATCATACAAATATAAAGAATTTCTGAGCCATTTTATTATATAAGAGGTGGAATACAAGTACAAAAATGCTCAAAATATGAGACACTCAAGATAAAGAGATGGCCTAGAATGACTCTGAAATTATACCATAAGAGAGATTTCTAAACTGTTGGAAGACTGCGATGTCCCTACTGAAAGTTTTGGGACTAAAACTGCTGACAAAATATAAAAGTGTAGATGTATAATTTCTCGAGCTTTGATAATGTTGAAACTATAGAATAGGGCTCTATAATGAATACCCAAGATAACCCAGAAAGGATTTCAAGATCTTACAGTATTGGAAAATCACCCTGTTATTCCCTACAACTATGACTCTTGGCTATGTATATCTGAAGCCTAATTTGATAAAATATGGTTGTAATATGTTGTACAATCAGATCTATGCTTGAAGGGATGATCACTTCACTAGATCCTCAAGCTAGAAGCTCAAGATCTAGCCTCTCTATCCTCCTCCACTGAATGTGGCTGCTTAATACTGAAAAACTAAAGGAAACTACGCTGTTAAGGAGGGAGAGTCTCAGGCCTGCTGCTAGATGATGCAAATCAGCTCCTGAATGATGGAAACAGTCAATATATGGTGAGGAGATGGTCCCCCATAGGATTTCCAGCTGAAATACTGGAAACTTCCTTCCTCCAATAGATCTACAAGACTTGACTGCGAAATCCTTGAGGGGACTGCTGCTACATGGAAGTATGAAATTTTTTCTTGAATACTAGATATAGATCTGCTACTCCTGAAAGGGTGAACCTAAAGAAAAAGGTGAATCGGTGAATCCTCCATCGTTTTCCTAACTAAAATTCTAGAAACAACCTCCACCTCTCAATCCCTAAAGTAGGAATGCATTATTCCTGTGACTGAATGTGCATATGAGAGTGGCTAAATGTGGCATGAATGTTTGATGATGTATGGAAGCTCAAAGAAAACTTCCCAGAGTAGGCATTCAAAGTTCCCCGCTAGTAAGGGTGGGATTTCCGCTCGGAAACAACCATGTGCTAAACAACACTACAGACTTAGATAAACAACATAAGTGTGCATGTAAATTCCACATGAGAAATCTATATGTAAACATATCAGAAATAATAATATGAATCCTACCTTCTATTGCTACCTTCATCTCCCTTATATGATTTGTGAGCCTTCCATAGCCTTGGCCCACCTCATAACTTTGTTGAACATGTGGCCACTAACCTCCATGAAGATTGTATTGTCTCTCCATGTTCTCCACCATCTCTACATTTAATTCCAACTCTCTCCATCATGTGTGCATTGGATGCACAAATTCCTCAACTGTATCATCATTAGTGCTCTATGATCTTACTTTTAATGCACCATGATCTCAATTTACCTCCTCCAAGATCTCCATTATTCCTTCATTTAAGAAGTTGCTCCACTACTCCATAATGTGGATATAACTATAAAATATCCACATGCACACATCAATTAGGAAAATTAAGAACTCTAATATTCCAATTATCTGATGGAAAATTCAGAATATTACACATGAACCGAGAATTAACCTTCTAATTTATTCAACCATATATCTATAACGTATGCATATATTTTTCTCTCAAATATGGGAATGTCAAATTTTACTTATACCTTAAAGGGAGCTACGGCTCTAGAGTGGCTTGTGGATGTAGATGTGCCGCTGCTTGAAAGTCATTCAATAATTTGGGAAAAGTTATCCATCATTGTGTTCCTTTGTTTCTCTAGGGCCTCTTCAAGCAATATTTTGATAGGATCTCTTTCACCCTCGTCTTTCTTTTTTCCCCCATGGGCGTTCGTTGGGGTTTGCAAGGCTGATCTTACATAGGTTCAACCAGATCGAGCCCTAAATCCTTATACCCCGACCTTGTTGGGGACATGCAAAGAAGGATCGAGAAAAAGTAGACTGATCTGATACCACTGAAGGCCTATTTATTATTTAGAAACAATGAAAAACCCTAAACATCCAAAAACCTAATCCTAGGAGATGAAACACCAAACTATGGGCCCCGTTGGGGTAAATTGGTACATCAATTTCTCGGGGTCATAACTTTGGAATATGATCTCTGTTTGTCACACATGATATCTCATTAGAAATATCTATCTGAGGACTACAACTACTGACAACAAATTTTGAGTCTTCAAATTTAGATCCAACATGATTTTCAAAACCCTAATAGGTTCTTTATATTCACTAATTTGTAGTACATTAATAATTACTTTATTTTAATGAATTAGTTATTCCATGTGTTGTATCTTAGGAGACAATTCCTTGGCTATGGAAAGGAATCAATTCTTAACACATTTTTTTAAAAATGTGTCATAGAAGTAATTGTATCAGGTGGTATTCATTCAATCCCTTTGGAAACTAATTCTTTAAAAACCTTAATAATATGGTATAATGAAAGACTCTACAATGCCATTAACTCTTGATATCTAAATGGAAAAGAAGAACTATAGAAGAAATTCAAAATGATATGCTGTAACACAGAATCTATCACTTTAAATTTTAGAATGAATTTATGGAGGGAGAGGAAACTCAAAATAAAATACTGTAAACATAGAAACTATCGATTTTAAGTTCTAGAGATAATTTGCGAAGTGAGAGGAGTCGGAGTGAAGGAGAGAAAATTAAGGTTATTTAACTCTTACTCACAGATGTAATTAGGAAACCAGAAACTACTTTACTTCACTTCATTCTAGGAAGAAGGAGCACAAAATGGCATAGGAAAAATGAATCTGTAACATCCCCAATTCATGTGATTGAATTTCAAAGTTAGATACTTGAACTTTAAGGATAATTATTTTGTGAATGTAATTAAATATTTAAGTGAGGAAATGAATAAAATAATGTGGTGCAGATTGACCAAAATGAGATTATGAGATCACTTGCTAAATCCATGAGGATGGATGAGGCAAATATTTCCCCACAATCTTTCAAAAATCCTTGAAAGAAATTAAGTTTTAAATTTAGATTTTTGAGGAAAAATATGAATTCCCCCAATGATGAGGAAAGTAGTTGGGAAGAGGTAAAAAGCTAGAAAAGCTGAGGAAAAGCATAAAACAGCTTTAAACAATCCCTAAATTGGGAAGCCTAGGCAAACAAGAAGAAAAGCATCCTGAGATTCTGGACGCAGAATTAGAAACATGCTTTGGGGAACAATAGCTTAAATAAGTTGCTCTTTTACAGATTAGGGGTTGATCTGTTCTAGGAGGTGATCTTAGCTTAGGGGTGAGTTCTGGGAGACAGAAGGACTCTAAGGTTGGGAGTTTGGTCGACTGCATGAGTGGTATGTCTCTGAGTTAAATTGTCTTCCTGCTTATTATGGTATGAATTGGCTACATATAAAAACAAAATTTATTTCTAAGGTGTTAAATTTATTAGTTATACATTTAACAGAATTAATCATAAGGCAGTAACCTGATAATTTTGTATGGTTGTAGAGGAAAATCCTGTAAAGTAGAATCCAACATAAAGTCTAAACCAAGGTTGGTTTAAATCTGAGGATACTTAGTTCTTCCCAGGAAAAATTTGTGAATTAGCTTTAATCTGCTTCTGTTTCCTAGCATGATTCTAATATATACCTACGGGAGAGAGAAATTGAACTTCCTATATTATACTGGAAAATAGTAGGAAATGAATTGAAACTTACACTGTGCATGAAAGAATAGAAGGAGAGACTCTATAAACTGACCTCAGGGTCAGCATACCATTCAAATATAATCCAGAGAATTTAATTGTTAAAAAACAAAGGTTGCATGTAAGCCACACTTTATAGCAGAGGAAATGAGCTAAATATTTACAAAAAGATTAAACATAGACAGTTGCCTTATGAAACCACTCTAATATTATAGCACAGAAAGTAAATACATAGAGTGCAGAATTAATTATTTAATATTTGTGAAGTAAAGAGCACAGAGTTGAATTATTTTCAACATTATACACATTAACAGTTAATGTAACTACTATTTTCCTTGACCAAGAGAAAAAGGGAATGAATCCCAAACACATGACCAGCTCTACAGAAATACCTACCACCAGATATCTAGGTAGGCAAGAGCTGTAAATAGATATAGGAAAATGAGAAGAATATTCAATTAGAAATATATAACCTTGGAAAATAAGGAGAATATTAGTCCTGGTACTTCATACATATTAACTATATGTGTATAAATGAGAATGGACTCACAATTCCATGCATGCCATTTATATGCATAGAAAAACAATTGTAAAATAAATTCAGTGGGAAACTGTAACTATGATACTGATACAAGTGTAGAGATATCTAGCTACAGAAAAAAATGAACAAAATACATCATAAGAAAAGATAAAATTAAATATAACTTCCCATAAATTCTGAGGAATGTAGCTGAGGAATCTGGTACATATTGAACAACATTAGTGCTACAGAGAACCACATAACATACACTTGATGTCCTGACAAGCAAACTAAACAAAGAGAAATTCCATGGTATTAAATCGTATACATGACTCAGACAGTCCATATAAAGTTACACTGTAGCGTTGTTATAGCGAATTCACCGTAAGAAAATAAGGAATATACATATGTATGTCCAAAAATAGCACAATACATGCTGAGCCTATCAGGCTAGGGTCTGAGAATCGAAACCCTTATCTCAATAAAACAAATTTAAAAGAGCGCCACATAGGAATGACATAGATTAACAATACCACTCTGACAGAGTCTCATTCCTCAAAGAACACTGAGTAAAATCATAAGGGAGCAATGATTCGACGTCCAATGAAACAACTCAACGGGAGAGGGAGAGTATTCCCATAGGCATACCGACCTGAAACGTCAAGGAGGCTGAGGTTAATATCCATAACTTCAGAAAGTCTCATTACTGCTTTCATAAGCATACGAAGAGATCTTCAATTACCTGTGGAAAAATCAAGCCAAGATGGGAATTAGTAAATAGCGCCATCGTTGCAAAATGAGCGAATGGAGAAATTACTCAAAAAAAAAAAAAAACAAAGCAACTGAGACGTTACCTGTGAAATAAAAATCTTAGGTCCTACGAGCCTCTGAAATCGAAAATTATAAACAGATTAGGGATTAATGTGAAACTCCATAGAATAATAAAAGGAGGATGTAAACATGTATGTATAAACAGGATGAACAACCAACCTCATAACGACCGAATGAATGGCATTCATTCGCCTGAAGTGACGCAAAGCACATAAATTGGGATGCTACACAACATTCACAACATAAACTAGTTACCATTCCATGGAATCGACAGAGGAGTATAGTCGCAAATAAACCGAAAAGGGAATATAACAAAAAAAATTCACAGAGGGTATCATACAAAAGCAAAAACGAAATGCATTCAGCTGAGGAACATATGCAGACTTCCTCAGAACCGACGTTTGACCAGTTATGTGTAACGACCTTGATTTTTAAATCATACGATGGAGAAAAATGAATGCATAAACAATTACCTGGTATTGTTGCAGAGGATAAGGCACGCCAAAGCTCTTCTTCTTGAACTAAGGATAGTAAGCCCTATGAGGAGTAAGAACCTTGCAAACGAAGAGCTACAAAAACAAACAATTAACACGGAAAATTGTCTCTAACCAAAATCAAAGGCATATATAATTCCTCGACAGACCCAGGAACCCTAATATGAAAGGATCGCCATCGTCCACTTGGCGAAATTGTAAGAGCCAAGCCACGGATTGAGAGGCTGGCAAGTGACATTAAAACTGTCGTATAACATTAATGGTGTTCAGATCCAGATTAAATTCAAGGCGTCCTGTTCGCATACAATTGAGAGTTATGTAAACCGAGTAAGCCGAGTAAGCCACATCGATGTGGATCCTCCACATGAACGAACGAAGGGATAAACCATACAATGCCACCATATTTATCATAACATATGACGTGGAGAAGGTTTACCTTGCATCCACGAACACAGAAACTCGAGTTGAATGGGGTTACATGCTTTACGTGTAGATTGATCACGAAATCAAGTTTCATATCTACAAATTTGATTAGAAATCTTATGTACAATGATATGTTGTCATATCAACACATACGTGAATATTAATTCCACCTCATCTGACCGCCGATGCTTAAAAGAGTCGGTCTCATAATAATATGTACATTGCATTTTATCAAAAATCAATACCCAAGGTATATACAATTACTTGATGGAAAAATTGTGGCTATGTATAGTTGAAAAGGGTCGGGAATGCTCGTAGGCATAACCCATTCCAAACCATCATATATAATGCATGCGAAGGGTTAATTAGAGGTTTAATTATAATTGATATATGTGACATCCAAGCAAAGGTTAATTCTAGATTCTATGTGAGACCTCTATAGAGAATTAAATCATATACAATTCCTCCATACTTGGAGCTAGAATAACAAAAGACAAGAAGAAGTAATAGAGGGTTTATTGGAGTTATGATGTTATGATGAAAAGTATCATGGTTAGAGAATTAGGATTTCATAATAAACCTATGCTTAAAAGCCTGAATTTCTTGAAGAAAAAAAATTTTTGTTGTGAAATTTGGAGGTGTGACACCTCAAAATAATATACTGTAAACATAGAAACTATTGATTTTAAGTTCTAGAGATAATTTGTGAAGTGAGAGGAGTTGGAGTGAAGGAGAGAAAATTAAGGTTATTTAACTCTTACTCACAGATGTAATTAAGAAACCAGAAACTACTTTACTTCACTTCATTCTAGGAAGAAGGAGCACAAAATGGCATAGGAAAAATGAATCACCATCAACAGTTGTAGGAAAATTTATGCTTCTTTCATTAATGCCTCAGAAAATTAAGTACCAAAGTTTTAGTCTTCCAGAGGTCCAAAACTCAGAACCCCTCTTATTTCTTTCTTTATTGCTTAAATACATCAAAAATAGTATGTAACTGGTAGAACTTCTTGAAACTACTTCAACTAACTAAACTGCTAAAACTACTTATTACATTGCAACTGAGGGCATCACTATAGCTTCGATCTTAACAAACAAAAAAACAAATTAAAACTTGAAATATTATTATTTTTGTTGGATCTAATTTGTTTCTGATGTGTCTCCCTGAAGCGTTGATGTGTCTCTCCGATAGATCAGACATCCATACCCTGCATTTCTTCTAGATTTCAATATTTGTCTTTTCTGCTTACTGACATTTCATTTCTTTCTTTGATGTGGTATTTGAACTATTCTACAATTACGCCTCTTTGCCCGACTTGACCTAGTTGTTACGCTTCCGACTAGGCCACCATGTGCTCCATTTTCCCGACTAGGCCTATGCCTCTATGTTTCAAACGAAGTTATCATGTCTCCTCCTATCCGACTCTGCCTTTTCTACTCATGCCCACAGAATTTCGTCTTCTCTTCTCCTTTTCTCTGCATTGGATTACTTACCCGAGTCCATTACTCGCATTAACATTTCTTCATAAAACAACTCAACTACAAATAATCCTAGAATTTAAATAAATTTAAATTAACCTTTGAATGGCATCGCATCTACCTTTCCATCAAATATTGGCTTTCCATGTTACTGCATTATAAGAATCCTCTTACCTTCGATGTCATTTCTAAAAGGAAAGGCCATTACTTCCGGATTTGAAATTCTTTGCAGTTTAACTCTAAGCTGCATCGCATCTGATACACATAACTAATTTTTTATTTCAGCTTGTATAACATATTACCTAGCGTTGTTCCTCCTAAGCTTCCGATGTGTGATATGCGAGAGGGTCCCATGGTCGGACTTTAAATACTTTAGATCGAGTTCTGAACTACATCGCATCTAGCCCTTATATCGCATTTCACATTTTGGCCTGTATAACATATTACTTAGCACCATTCCTCCTGAGCTTGTGATGTTTGGTGTGCGATAAAGGTAGGGGTGACGTGGCAAGTGGAGGTGGGGCCGATCATAAATCATAAGCAACAATATGACACCTTGTCACACTTTGCATTTTGGCCTTTATAACATACTCCTTAGCATCATTCCTCCTGATTTTGCGATGTGCGATGTGTGATTAGAATAAATTAAATCATATTTCTTCGCTACATTTCTTCCGGCGCTCGTGTTGCACTTCACATTTCGATCTGTATAACATATTCCTGAGCGTCATTCCTCCTGAGCTTTGGGATATGCGAGAAGGCCTTCCACATTTGATTGTGATTAAGCCTACAAACACTGTTCTGCATGTATATTTGCATGACTCGACCCTGACCTGTGTGAAATTTTATGAACGTGTCAATTAGGCTGAGTCTTGAACTGGTTTGTACGTGAATAAGCCCAAATAGACCTTTGTTGCATGCTTTTCTTCTTTGCTATTCCTCTGACTTAGATTACACTTCCAATGCTACTCCTTCCCTGATTTTGGTACTAGTGCAAATGCAATGATGAATCCTTGTTGAGCTTATGGTTATCCTTTCAAGCATATTATAGGTCTTCTTGCAAATTTAACAATTGTTCCTCAACAACGTTGAATTGCTTAGAACCTCTCTTGAATTTTAGTTGAGTCAAATTATGCTACAACACCATGTAAGATGTGCTAGGATATATATATATACACTATAATTACTTTATATCTATAATGTTATATAAAATTATATTATTTAACATAAATATGTAAATATTTTATTTATAACTTCAAAAATAAAAGTGACATATTTTTACCAAATATTTTTCATACTGGATTGTAATATTAACAATTGGTTGTAAAGAGAATCATATTATTGATATTTTATAATTATTTTAGTTAAAACTAACTAAATATATATAATGACTTATATTTTTACTATGGATCACATTGTTTTTATTATTTTTTTAAGGGACGTGTCAACACCAAATTGAGCATGGAGAGAATTACACATTCCCCTCACTATAAAATGAGCCTATAGGCTCCATAAAATCAATATTGAATCTTTTTGAATAATTTTTTTTAAATGTTAAATATCAATACTACACATAAACCTTACAATAAAAGTGAAAATATATTTTTTTTTAATTTAATTTACTTTGTTTTTCTTTATATAAAATTGGCTTAAAACTATTTTATTTAATGTTGGTGAGAACTTCTGGAAACCTGTATATTTTTATTGAGGGTTCGACATTTTGGGTGATCAATTCGGCCATATTCAAGATAAAATGCTTAACAGATGATAAGAAGAGTGGTAAACCAAAATATATAGATAACGAGAGAAAACTAGTTGTTAGCTAGAAGCTTAATAGATAACAACTACTTTTCTTCCCTTATCTATACTTTTTCATCTAACACTCTTCCTGTCATTTATTAAGATTCTTGTTCCTGAGGATGGGTGAAGTGTTCAGCCAAAAGTCAGACTGTTAGATCAAAATACACAGATTTCTAGAAGTTCTCAACAACATGTGTGTGATCGTGGAATGAAACTTACCTTAATATGTTATTTAATATCAATATTGAAACAATAAAATATATATTTTTTATTAATGTATTTTTATTTTCACCATTATTAATAAAATATATTATTCTTATATTACCTTTTAACACCATAGTAAGTAGTGATAAAATTACATATCTCTAAAATATCAAAAATAATTTTTTTTTCTTTACTTTTGATTAGTGTGTCTCTATATAAAGTGGATGTAAAATTAATGTGTAAAATGAAGTATTTTACTTATGATAGACATTAATTTCTTTTGTTATTACTATTTTCTTAACTTTTTTATTCTAATTGTTTTTTATTATTTTTAAATATAATGTTATGTCACAACCCCTCCCAAGTATTAGGATGTAGGGCCAAAAACAAACCTAGATCCATCTTAATGCGAAATCTATCAAGAACCTATAGGGATAAAATATATGAGGTTTGGCACTCAAAAAATAAGTTTTCACCTTGAGATATTTGAGTTTTCTAAGGGCTTGGTATATTCATACTTAAGATAGATTCTCCAACATAAATCTAGATCAGTCAAGCTTCAAGGGGAGTCAAATATTTCAAGCACTAGAGTCACAAAAGGATGCTTGCACTTTGAGAGATTTGATCCTTATTGGAACTTGATAGATCCAATGAAAAGATGAATCATAATGTTCAATATATATATATATACAATTGTAATTCAATTAGATCTAGATAAGTTTTATTTTTAATTACATAAATAGTTTTTTATTTTCATTATGAGTTATATATATATATATATATATATATATATATATATATAAAAGAGGAGAGAGTTATATTTGGGAATGAATTATAATAGTAGAATAAATAAGTAATAAATAGGTGTACATTATGTAAATATAAAACTATAGTAAAAATAATAATAATAAAATAATATGTTTCTTTTCTAATGTTGGAGATGCATGCTACACCTCTATAAGATTCTCCTTACATATACTTATTTTTGTTATATATAATTTTTAACAACAATGGTTATGAAATGCATACGTATTATTATATTATATATATTATAATAATTTAATTTTTGTTTATATATTACTCTCATACACACACATATAAATAACTATTATTTATATTTATATTAAAAAAACATGTATGACATAATTAAACCACCCACTTAAACAATATAAAAAAAATTACAATTAATTATTATAATATTTTATATATTTTGTTCAAAACATGCACCTCTTAGATAATAATAATATATAAATTATAAATAACTATCATTTTTATTTATATTAAAAAAACGTATGACATAATTAAACCACCCACTTAAACAATATAAGAAAAATTAGAATTAATTATTATAATACTTTATATATTTTGTTCAAAACATGCATGTCTTAGATGATGATGATGATGATGATGATGATGATGATGATGATGATGATGATGATGATGATGATGATGATGATGATGATGATGATGATGATGATGATGATGATGATGATAATAATAATAATAATAATAATAATAATAATAATAATAATTATTATTATTATTATTATTATTATTATCATTATTTCTCTATTTATACTCGCAGCTATACTCCTCTTCACCATCTCATCTCATTAGTCCTTGATTTATTTGTTTTTGGATTTTGGAAAATTTCTGTTGCTTTTGGGTAGATGTCAATGGCTGCTTCGAAAGTAGTAATAGTGTTGGGTATTTGTATTTTCACCCTTTTCTTACTATCTCCTGTAATAGTGCTAGGCGATGAACATGCCTCTAGAAAACTGAGGGAAACAACGTCATCACTCAGTAAAGTATAACAAATTTATGAACAAAACACGAATAAAATATTTTTTTTAAAAAGTAATAGTTTCTTACTCATAATAAGATAAAATATCAATAAATGTATGAAAAAATCCATATTACGATATTTAAATGAGATTAATTGTCTAATCATGTGTTTTTTTAGGCCTTATGAAGGGTCAATTTGGTGTTGCAATGAAGGCAGGTGCTGCTCCACTGAAGACTGATTTTGATCCTTTTTGTATGGGTTGGTGTTGATCCAAGGAAGGATGTGCATGTTGCACTCAATAAGGATGGTGGTGCACTGATGTCACTTTATTTAGATAAATCTAGGCTTTATAACTATTTATGGATCTAGATAATGCGAGATTTTATTAGTGTTTATGGTTTCTTGGGAGCTAATAAGTCCTGCAATAATGCTCCCCCACTTTAATTATGGCATTTGTGGGAATAAAACTAGACTTTATAACTATTTATGGATTTAAATAATGCAAGTTTCTATTACTTCTTATGTTTTCTTAGGATTTAGTAAGTCTTAGCAATAACACTCCAAGGTTTTAATTATAATAGGCCTTGGACATTTTGATGTGTGATCTGTTAATTTTATTTTATTTTTATTTTTGTGTTTATAATACGTTTGGCTTATTTTGATGTCTACTACATTAATGAGTGTGTCTTCATAGAAAGTGAAGGCCATTATGTATTTATAATAATTCTAGGCCAATTTGATGATGGGATGTTCATTTTAATGTCTTAGCCACTTTGATTTTCTCATTTTGATGTCTTAGCCACTTTGATCACTGTGTTTAATGACATGTTTACTAATTTATTGAATTTTTATTTGTGCTTTATTAATGGTTTGAATGTTTATTTGTGTATTCTCCAAATACAATGGGTATTTTATTATCATTATAGTTTTCTATTTAGCTTCACTTGTGTTAACTAAAAGAATGTGAAATTTGATCAATTTTTTTTTTTATGAACTCTCATTGGAAAAGAGAGATATATAACTCATAATTTCAAATATATTATTTTTTATTTGCAATTATTGGATAGTTTTTAAATCTTCAGATATATATTTTTTATGAGTTAGATATTGAAATATTTTACTTAATATTTTTTAAATGCCATATATAAATTGTATATTAACAATTAAATAAATTTTACATCTACAACATATTATGAATTAGAATGTAATATCTTGTTTTCTATAGATATATAAATGATATAAAATTATTTTATTTAAATTAGATATTGACATATTTTTAAACAATTAAGAAAATAATTTGCATTAATTATTTTGATTTTTTATATAAATATAGATTTACATGAAGTGATATTGAAATATATTAAATAGCATAGGTATTCAAATATCTTATTTAAAGGATATATTGACATATTTTTAAAAAATAAAGATATTATAAATTTCTATTATAATTGAAAATGAAAAAAATAAGAATTTTGTTAGTTTGAATTATTATGCACATTGAAATATTTTATTTCTGGATAACGCAATTTTTTTATTAATATTTCAATTTTAAATATTACATGTCAATTCTACATTTAGCATGGGATGAATTGCACATTATTCATCCTAAGGTGTAATATTACACATTTCAATCCAATATAAATACGATTTAAAATTACCATTGACATTACAATTCACAACTTAAGTCTTTATGGAGGACCAATAGGGAGGGGCATAATGCCACTACCCCCAACAATTTCATTTCAAGCTATTTGTTTGAGGTGGTGGTGACAGTTAGCCTTATCCATTATGTGGATTATTAAGGATCCATGGGTACTGAATATGTCGTGTTCTTATTGAAAATGAGTGACACAACCACACCTACGACCAAAAAAAGGTGAAACTCGGTTTCAGGTTTCACTGTTTCAGATGATGCAAGAGAGGAGATGTAGTGGAAATAAATACCTCTTTCTTGAACACCCTATTTCCTTTATGGTTGAATATTTCTCCAAAAACAGCCACTATGAGTAGGTATTTTATTCAATGATCAATTTAGTATAGTTTTTCTGTAGTTTTTTGGCTCACTTATTGTTTGGCTATTTTTTTTTGCTCACTTATTGTTTGACTTAGGTGGAGGCTGTGTCTTAGTTTATTTGTCTTTTGTTATTCTTCTCATTTTTTTTTCATATCTCCTATCATTTTCTTGTCATGTTCCCTTCTATCAATTGCAATATCATAAATGTGTATGTAGTTTTCTTAATTTTCTCAATTTTCCCATTTTACCCCTACATATTATTTACCATAATTCATTGTTTTCCCATATATTTTCCATCAATCTCACATTTCCCCAATTTTTGCGATCTACCTTACCTCTATTAGAAATATTTTATCCTAAATATAACCTATGAGCGTTGATCATCCTCCCTCTGCCACTTTCTCCATCCTATTTACCCACAAAGGTTGCATCCATAAAATAACATCCATGATCCATCCATAGACCGTTCAATGGATAGTTTAGCTTTAAAGCCTCCTTGAAACTAAGATTTCAGATTCGTGATGCCTTCGTGCAACCAAGATATGAGATTTGTGTTTCAAAAAGGATTCAATATTGGGACTAGAGATTCATATTTTGTGTAGCGTGTCATCTTTGACTTTATGTTATATGCTTTGGTAGTGTTATGATGTGGAGTCATGCATGACTGTGTATTTATGTTATATACTTTCATCTCTGCTTGTTTCCTTCACCATCTCATCTCATTTATTTATGTTTTTTTTTTCTTTTTGGATTTTTTATTTATTTTGGATATCAGTTTTGGTCATTTTAAGTTGAGCCCTTTTTGTGCTATCCCTTGTAATAAGTGTTGGTGTCCAGATATGAATAAATTCAACCCTTTCCTCCACATAAATTATCAACCCAAGACGTTAGTTATTTCAAGACAAATGACAAGGTATATGTAGATACAATCAAAGGTCTGTTGTAAATCACAGATTTAATCTATAACACACAAGTCATTATAACAGCAGTGAAATGAACTGCAGAAATAAAAGGCATCCATAGAAATTTAATGTGATTGCAATAACACTAAAGAAATCACACTAAAACACAACACTACAAGGAAAAAAAGGATAACGCAACACCTGATCGGAAGAGTGGGCCCAACTCTCTGGTCAGGGCTATGGTGAACTCATGAATTACAGGAGAAACAATAGGCTGTTGTGCATTCAATTAATGATAGAAGAAATTCATTACAAAATCTATATGTCCAAGGGCTTAACCCCGATTCACAACCTGCAGGCTTGTTTATAAAATTATCCTGAAGCCCCCGATCCCTCTCAACAAATTCATTGTTACAAAAATACATCTTGTTACAACAAAAACCAGATTGCCCAAAAATAAACTATGAAAAGGCCTAAGATAGCACTGATACATCCAAGTCTGTCATGCTGTAACAATAAATAAGGAAGACACTGGAGATGATGGGTTGTGCCTTGACTCCTGGCCGCAACTCTCCTGTTTTAGCCAAATCTGAAGAAATGTCTAAGTTAATATGTAGAAAGGTAAAACCTCCATGAAAAATACTTCATTAATAAAATATCCCATGAAAGATAGGAAGAAGGGTTTTACCTCATGCGTTTTAAGAATAATAATGGTATAAAGAGATAGAAAAATAGGGTAAAATGGGAGAGGAAAGTATACAAATATGGTACCCAACAAATAAAATACGGTATGGGAAAACCATCATTAAAGGCTTTAGGTTTTGTTTCAGCAAAGTTGAAGGGCTTGGAGTTGATTTTTTACCACAAAAGTGTTGTATAATCTAAATGTCTCACTCTTATTCTATGATCATGCCTATGGAAACAAGATATAAAATCTGTAGACAACGCTGATACCATAAGGTAAAATACCACTGACTTAATTCGATATCTTTTTTTTTCTATGCCCAAACATTCAAAGTAGTGTTTTGGAAAAATTGTTGTATAATCTTAGTATAGTTGTTTAATTATTTTAAGTTATGAATTTATTTATTTATTTTTGGTAATGTAAAATGTTTTTTTTTGTTTTTCAAAAGGTATTTTTAAATGTATAGATGGATTTAATATTTAAAAAATATATTTGTATATGAAGAGCTAATTAGTGATTTGAATTAATTTCTACAATTTTGATAAAATAAAATACGTAGAAAAATTCCAAATCATAAAAAAATTTAACTATGCTAATTAAAATTACGGTAATAACATGTTTGTTCATGTGTGTTTAGGCCTGGTGGCACCACCCAAGAGGGATTATTATGCGAAAGGATGGAAGACATGATGTTATTTGGATCATGAGTTTGCTGCATCGAATTGTTCTCTAAGCCCACCTGCAAGCATTTCGCAAGGAAAAAAACACCATTTGTTGCAATTATGGCCACAAATAGAAAGGTTCCTTTCTACATGCTTATATGCCACGTTGCTGCTATGGATTTTTAAAATCCAAATTTCATTAATGTTTATGTTTTTTGGGGACCTACTTGTAAAAAAAATGCAGTGTTTTAATTATTACATGTGTTATGGAAATTTGTTTAATTGTTGTTATTGTTATTACTAGCAATTGCACCTAATGTTGCAAAGGAAACGCCGTAAGGAAGAAGCTAGAAAGAAATCAATTGTAATTAATTTGATGTTAAACAGAGAAATTAAGATATTTATTTTCAAAAATAGATATAAACTGTGTTCTCTCAAATAAAAACATTCTCTTGTGGCCCAATTTGTACACCTAAAAGCAACAATGAGTTAGGGCAATGTAGGGGCTGTCCTAAAAGAAACAATGAGTCAGGGCAGGGGCTGTCACTCTGATCCCTGCCCACTCAGTTCTTCTAGGTAGGCTAAGGGGTAGACCCTAACCCACTCCATTCTTCTAGGCAGGCTAGGGGTTAGTACCTAAAGGTAGATGGAGAGGGAAAGTTGTTGAAGCAATAAGTTCTAGGAGATACAACTACTTACCTTAGCAAGTTACAGGTTACAGGCAAGCTAGATTGTTATACAACTGCTTTTCTTAGCAACTTACAGGCAAGCTAGATTGTTGGGCATGACAAGATAGATTTAAGTAGATCAAAAGATATTTTAAGATGAATCAATGAGACCAATGCCTTAGATTCCCAGGCGAATTTAAAATGCTTGCACAAATAATGATTAATGTATCAAGTCATAATATAAACAATGGCTGCCAGACAAGAGTTAGCCTAAAGGACAAAAGAAAGATGGGCAGAGAAATGAACAATTGCAATGAAATGAAATTGTTCCTTTAATATGCACTACTCAAAACTGAAGCAATGAGTAAAACAACATGAAACCCGCGACTACAAATTATGTTGAGACCACAATTATGCTCTAATACCAGACCACCTGTATATAGGATCAACAACAATAAAAAAAGTTCTTGACCTAGTGAAACAATGATGATAATGATAGCGAATCAGTTAGTTGTGCTCATTATGATTATTTTCTGCTTATGGAGATGTTAATTATAAACAAGAGAAATTTCAAGCCTATGCAAGCACATAGATAAAAATGATTTTAAATGAGGCAAATGCGACAAGAGCTTAACAGAGAATGATATATGTTAGTAGCTAGCTAAGAGACAAAAGGCTATCCTTCATACCTTGACAAGATTACAAGAGGAGAATCAAACCAAAACTCATCTACTGCTTTTAGCTATCCATAATGCCAAAGTTTCGCACAATGATCTACCAATGGAGAGCTTTAGAGATTTAAAATAAGACCTTAAAGATACTACTGCTAACTCATATCAATCCACTTTGAAACGAGATTGGTTTACAGTAATTAATTTATGTCATCCTACTTAAGTCGAGATCGATTACCAGATGCAAGGAATCAAGAGCTGCTGCAAATAACTAACCTAGTAACAATGTATCAAACTTCAGAAATGTCATTGTTAGAAAGAGATCAGTTCAAAACAAATGTATTTATCAGACCACTGTAAGTATTATATCAGCCCTCACTTATAACCGAGATCAGTCAACCAAAGAGAAAGGAACAAGAACCAAAACAACATCCCAAGTTGGAGGTAGCAACTGTTACTAGGATTCAAGTTGGTCTAAGCATATGCACACAAATCTACATAAATTCTAAACAGGAATTTGGCTAAACACAATTGGAGTTCTATAGGATGGAATTTGACAGATTCGAGCCAAACTGGAAGTGTCATGTTTACCTTTGATTTCGTTGCCCGTCTGCTGCATGAATTTTTTTGGATTTTCAATGTATTGAGGGGTAAGTTTCAATGTATTTTCTCCTTATCCAAGAGCCATGGAGTCATGAATTATAAGAAGATTTAAATCTTAACCAAGAAACAAAAGAGAAGTTAGCAAACTCACTAACAATAATGATTAATAGCCCTTGACAGTTCTGAAATACAGGCAACAGTCACATGTGAATGTTCAGAAATTACATCAAGACTTGTAGAAAATACGTATATGAGGATATGGAATCAAACGCAGAGCATAGCGGTCCTGTTTCTACTGTTTTAGAGAATTGATGCTATAATACTCTCTTGAAAGCCCCTGGAAGGGGCTATCTCTGAGAAGCCATTCAAGAAGTGTAGCAGACTGTATCTGCCCTGTGTGTGGCTTCATCTCGTGGATCAATGGATGGGCAAATTCTTCCCGCCCAAAGATGACTTCACAGAACATTCCACAGATCATTTCCACGAGCAAGAGCAGGACATTGGCATCATACATGACGGTTGCAGTGAGGGCAGTGGCAAAGGAAGTGCCATTGACAAGAGCCAAGCCTTCTTTGGCCTGGAGCTTGAAGGGCTTCAGGCCTACTTTCTCTAGAGCCTCTGGTGCAGACACTTCTTGTTATTCACCGTGAACCCCAATTCGAGTAAATGTTCATAAATTACATCAAGACTTGGAGAAAATACGTATATGAGGATATCGCATCAAATATGAGCATGAAGTTGACAGAGGATCCTTCCATTGAAAATATACCATGAAAATCAATACACAGCAGATCTGAAATCATATCGGCTATAAGAGGATGAACATATCTCCATTAACAACCGTCTTACCTAGGAAAAGCTATGAAACCTGTGACTACAAATTATGCTGAGATCATAATTATGCTCTAATACCAGACCACCTGTATACAGGATCAACAGCAATCAAAAAAGTGCTTTACCCAGTGAAACAATGATGATAATGATAGTGAATCAGTTAGTTGTGCTCATTATGATTATTTTCTGCTTATGGAGATGTTAATTATAAACAAGAGAAATTTCAGGCCTATGCAAGCACAGAGATTAACAATGATTCCCACTCTAATGCAGTATATTGAAAGCTAGATGCAAAATCTAGTTCAGATCTTATAGTGCGTTCTGTCAAACAGCTTTACTTTTTTGCCCATCTAGCTTCTCTGGGAACTTTGGAGCTGTGATCAAACAGAAAATGGTCAATCCCCATAAGGCATCAGAAATAAATATCTTCAAAACAAAGAGAACATTTCCATATAAGTCTAAGGCAATTAAAACTTGCCTAGACCATTGGCATCTGAGGTTTTCATAATCCTTAGCCTTTTGACAGTATTGACAAACATCCTGCAATAAATGAAGCTTTGATCAAATTTACCTTCTGCAGAAAGGCTTATTATAGGAAAATCCACAACTTTTCAACATTCTTGAAAAAACCCTTTGAAACAAATTCAGGAGATTTCCTATAATATCTCTATGCAAACCCATTACCGAGTTTACCTAAAGATCAAACCAAACTCTCCTATGTAATTGATACAACGGCTTGCGCAATAATCTATATATGTATTATTGTATCTGAAAAGTGAAGCTTTGGATTTGCTTGGAATTCACAGCTCACCTCCATGGGACATCACCCACAAGCATCCAATCTCCCTCCTTGTCCTCGTAGGTCAATACAAAGTTTGAAGAGTTGTCCAAAAGCCTTGGATGCTTGGGATCATTGGCACCAACATGCCCTCTTTCCATCAGTGTTTGAGATCCACTTTGGCCTAAAAATTGATGGATAGAATGTAAGCCTAACAAAATAAACTTAACGGGCTGACCTTCAAAAAAAAAACTAAATGGCCGAATAACTCACCGTTGGCATTGTTGGGCCGTTGAAACATATCTTCTAAGGCCAGAGCAATTATGCTAAGATCACGATTATGCTCTAATACCAGACCACCTGTATACAGGATCAATAGAAATCAAAAAAGTGCTTTACCCAGTGAAACAATGATGATAATGATAGTGAATCAGTTAGTTGTGCTCGTTATGATTATTTTCTGCTTATGGAGATGTTAATTATAAACAAGAGAAATTTCAAGCCTATGCAAGCACAGATATTAACAATGATTCCCACTCTAATGCAGTATATTGAAATCTAGATGCAAAATCTAGTTCAGATCTTATAGTGTGTTCTGTCAAACAGCTTTACTTTTTTGCCCATCTATCTTCTCTGGACACCTTGGAGCTGTGATCAAACAGAAAATGGTCAATCCCCATAAGGCATCAGAAATAAATATCTTCAAAACAAAGAGAACATTTCCATATAAGTCTAAGGCAATTAAAACTTGCCTAGACCATTGGCATCTGAGGTTTTCATAATCCTTAGCCTTTTGATAGTATTGACAAACATCCTACAATAAATGAAGATTTGATCAAATTTACCTTCTGCAGAAAGGCTTATTATAGGCAAATCCACAACTTTTCAACATTCTTGAAAAAACCCTTTGAAACAAATTCAGGAGATTTCCTAGAATATCTCTATGCAAACCCATTACCGAGTTTACCTAAAGATCAAACCAAAATCTCCTATGTATTTGAGACAACGGCTTGCGCAATAATCTATATATGTATTATTGTATCTGAAAAGTGAAGCTTTGGATTTTCTTGGAATTCACAGCTCACCTCCATGGGACATCACCCACAAGAATCCAATCTCCCTCCTTGTCCTCGTAGGTCAATAAAAAGTTTGAAGAGCTGTCCAAAAGCCTTGGATGCTTGGGATCGTTGGCACCAACATGCCCTCTTTCCATCAGTGTTTGAGATCCACTTTGGCCTGAAAATTGATGGATAGAATGTAAGCCTAACAAAATAAACTTAACGGGATGACCTTCAAAAAACAAACTAAATGGCCGAATAACTCACCATTGGCATTGTTGGGCCGTTGAAACATATCTTCTAAGGCCAGAGCAAGATTTTCATAGCTGTCATGAGCATTTAGATCCACTTTTCTACCAATAGGCATGCCATCCATGTTCACCTTGACATACAAGGGAGACTGAGGATGAGTAGTAGCATGGGTTTTTGATCTGTATGTCCCAATCGGTGGCCACCCCACTACTACCTGACCTCTGTACGTTTTTAATCAAGTCACAAAAGAGAAATCAGGAATGGAAGCAGTTTTACATTAAACCAAACAGTAGAATAAGAGTCAATAAATGGATTTCATTAACATTAACACATACCTCATGGAGTTATGATCTCTGAGAATAAGTTATTTTTTGTTGAAAATGTATTCTCTGAAGAGGGTATTTTTCTTGGAAAAATCACACTTTCAAGTGGTTACAATTTCTGTAAAACTCGAATTTTCTAAATACATCTCATTGAATCTGAGGATTTCCTGACTTGTTTTGAGTAAATTTTTTTTGTGTGTGGGGAGGGTGCAAAAGAGTTTTTGTCTAAGGGTTGATTGTAGTTCAAATTTTCTGAATTAGATGTACTAAGACAGATTTACTCGAAATTTTATTCATAAATATAGACAAATATCCCTTGGATTTCACAAAAGATTTCCCTTATAAAATAAGAACAGAAACTATGGAAATGGAATTTTCAAATTGGCAACGTTTGTTTTTCATATAAACCAAAGAGAATGATATTCCCAGTGGTGACGTTAGTTTTAACTGTTTCAAAATTCAGGAAAATCAGAAGTGAGATTTCATTAAAAGCAACCGGTTTTTCAGGGATCATTAAATCTCTCAAAATTAGAAATTTCAAACAGGATTTTGCGGCCTAATACTCAAAATTTCTTACAGGAATATATACTTTAGAAGCTAAAATTTAAGCACAAACAGATACAACAATCCCAGGGGATTGATTTTCAAACAGAAAGCCAAATGTCCATCACTTAAAAAACAAAAACGCCAAAAAGGCTTCCCATCTAGAACGCAAGAACAAAATTTCTAGTGGGTATTTTCTGGAAATTTCAAAAGGACCAAAATTTTATTTAAAATTCACAAAAATGGAAAGCCGAGTGGGATTCGAGAGATTCATACTTTGAAACCTCAGAGCTGTCCTGGATTCCATCAGAGCCATCGGACTCATTGTGTATTCTCTTTGTTCCAGAAATAGCAGCAGGGGCAGCAGTAGGAGGAGGCATGATAACTCTACCAGAGTTAGAGAACCCAAAACTAGGCCTCACATGCTCACCGAAATCTTGAACAACAGGAGTGTGGGGAGCAGCAGGAGCCTGCAAATCCTCTGCAATGAGAATCCTTGCACCTTCCCAGCTCCTCAACACCTGAACCCCTGGCCACACAGAGGAACAAGAAGCTCCTTTCTCCTGAGAGGTTCGATGTTCGAATCCCGCCTTTGCCCACACACCTTACTGAGACCCACTTGGATTAGCCAGGAATTGAAGCTCGGAACTGTAAACAGCCATGGCTATGTTGATTCCCTTGAAGCCATAGTCCAAGCTCAGGTCAGTACCCAGGGAAAGGTTTCCCGGGAGCCCATTGTTGTAGAATTCAATCATTAGCTCTGTGAACTGTGCAAAGAGGAGCTTTCCCAGTCCAGCCAGAGCTACAGGAACGTAATCCATGTAGAATCCCACTCCACTTCCCTAGAAATTGGCGCCATGGAGGGCCTTGCTGTTCACATGGTCAATGATGGGATTGTCATTAGCAGAGTTGATCTCTGTCTCAATCGTCCCTGTGGCTTCTCTTATGGTCTGCACCAGAGGGGCTAGCCACTGGGGACTCGAACGCAGAGCATAGTGGTCCTGTTTCGGCTTTTTCATAGAATTGATGCTGTAATACTCTCTTGAAAGCTCCTGGAAGGGGCTGTCTCTGAGAAAATCCATTCAAGATGTGCAGCAGACTGTATCTGCCCTGTGTGTGGCTTCATCTCGTGGATCAATGGATGGGAAAATTCTTCCTGCCCAAAGATGACTTCACAGAACATTCCATAGAGCATTTCCACGAGCAAGAGCAGGACATTGGCATCATACATGACGGTTGCAGCAAGGGCAGTGGCAAAGGAAGTGCCATTGAGAAGAGCCAAGCCTTCTTTGGCCTGGAGCTTGAAGGGCTTCAGGCCTGCTTTCTCCAGAGCCCCTCTGGTGCAGACACTTCTTGTTCTTCACCGTGAACCCCAATTCGAGCCCTAACTTGGGGATTTCCAATTAGCAGACCTACTATGTAGGCCAAGGGAATTAAATCCCCTGAAGCGCTTGCAGAGCCTCGCAAGGAGCATTTGGGCATGATGTGATTATTGATAAGTTGCTGTAGAGCTTCCATGATCTCCCATCGAATCCCCGAGCAGCCATAGATGAAGCTACTCATTCTCAGAAACATAGCGCACCGAGTGGTTATGGGGGAGAGCTCCCCCAGAGAAGCAGAAGGGCTAGTTAACACTCCAGCTAGGAGACAACAAATTAGGGCTTCTTCCAACTCGCTCAGTTGGTTGGTTCTCTTGCTTGAACAAGCGCCGAAGCCAGTGGTCACGCCATAGATATCTGCTCCCCCCTTGGCTTTCTCCTACACCCACAACGAACACCTCTCAACCAATTCTCTGCAATAACCGGTCGCAACTGCCTCGGTTTTCCATCTAGGGTTGAAAATGTTTTAATCATCTAACATCCAATCTAAGGGTTTCACATTATGACACGATGCACATCAGCAAAGTTGTTTTCAAATAAGGATGCCTTACGGCATAATTACTATTAGGTGGGTTCTATGTCATTCCAAGTATATAATTATTTCCTGAAATAAATAGGATATACAAATAGAAACATAAACAGTAAAATCATGTGATATGATTCAAACAATGAGTTATTGTTCAAAATGTTGATGTTGATGCAAGAGTAGTGGTATAATTAATCCACAAGAATTGTTTTAAAATGTTCATGGATATGATTCATGTGAAAATTTTAAATTAATGGTACTCAATATATATACATTTATAGCAGTAACGTATCAATAATCAACTATGGCTAGGGCATGAATATAATTGGCTATTGCTAGTGCACGAATATATTGGCCAAATGCGTAAAATAAATATCCTCCAAGAGAGTAATAGTATGTTATTAGGCCACTCACACATAAAATCTTATGCATTTTTATCTTATATGACTTGAAGCTTTTATTTCTATCTATAATAAATATTTTGTGTCTAAAAGATTTATCTAACTTTTTTTTATGAAAAAAAAGAAAGAAATGTACTACTATATAGTTATTCCAACAAATTTTTAATATAATTAATTAAATGTAGTATACTATTCAAGGATTTATTATGAAGGTGGAAAATACAAAACCCAATTACAATATTTAAAAAAATAAATTAATCTTTTAGTTTGCTACTCATCTTAAAATTGTTTGATATGTGAGTGTTTAGGGCTTAAGAAGGGTATGCTCCTACAACGAAGAGGGGTGTTGGTGTTGTCAATAGCGAGCATTGTCATTTTCCATATTGTTTGGATTGCATATTCTCATGATCCAGGGTAAAATATTGATACCCTTAGCCAAGACCTTTTACTTCGGCTGATAATTAGAATTGCATTTAATTAAGATCTTAAAGAACATAAATGAACAACTGTAGCTATAAATAAGAGGAACATAAATGAACAAGATCAACAATCATAGGAACACGTCATTTGATGACAGAGTTCGTCCAGGAGGGACTACATCTTCGGGCCTCGGTGTCAAGATGGTGTAGGCCGCTACATTATGTGTTGTATGGACGAGATGTACATGGATGTGCTTTCCTATGACATACAAGGAAAAATTTCCCTCACGCAGGAGTGGCTTGACTTCTTTAAGAGATGTTCCACTGCGGAACTCTCATACATAAAGAAAGACTCCTATCAGTATGACCATAGCTGACATGTAGTAAATAAGAGTATCCTGCCAATCTTATCAAACAAGGGATCTCAACAATACACATATGAAATTGAAGATCCCACCAACCTAGCATAAAAGGGACTCATACATCACACAAATCCATAGCTGAAAGTACATCAATAACAACACAAAGCAAGATCCCATGACTCATGTATCAACCAGGATCTGCAAGACATAATGCATCTCAAAGAGAAACAAATGAATAAGTACATGGAATCCACATCATATACATCATGCTACCATTTGCTGAAGGCTGAGCTTCTTTGTGGCTGAATCTGAAAACAACATCAATCTTGTGGAGTCGAAAAATGTGAAAATGACTGCTCACATGTGGACATCTGACACCGGCATAAACCACTTCCAAAAGTGGCTAAAAATTTGAAAAATCAGATGCAAAAACTGAGCACACCATCAGACTCGTGGCATCGAGTAGTGCTGAAATGACATAAAATTTGTCCCATTTGGACAAAGTCAAAATTTCGCCCTCCTGAAATTTGGCCTCACTCAAGGTTCCGCCTGCTTCTTCTCTGGCTCATGGTTTCACATGACCTGCAAATAAAAAAATATTAAACCTTGAATTTTGTGTGTGCTTTGCTCCTCCATGGCCTTGCACACTGTGCAAATTATGGGTTTAAATAAAGTTTTTGCAGGCGGATTAACCAACCAACACTGTTGGTGTGTTAGTAAAAATTGGTAATTGGTTGAGGAGTGGTCGGGGGGTCAAATCCCGCCCCTCCCAACTTAGCACGATATTTCTCTAAAAAAATAAGCGCATTTGATTTTTTAAACCTATTATAATTTCATTAAATACCAAGTATGGGGGTCGGGCCTGCATTGGGCGGCCCACCCCCACCATGTCTGCCGACACCGTATGCATATGCAGCAAGGATTGGGTTGTTGTTTTGATAATTTGGGCCGCCCGTGGAGCGGGCCGGCCTTTGAGGCCAGGCAGGTTCGATTCCTGCTAGCACACACACACACACACACACACACACACACACACACACACACACATATATATATATATATATATATATATATATATATATGTTGTGACATATGGTTGGGTGGGGTAGCGGGGGTGGTGGCCCACCACCCCTTTTTTTAAATAATTTTTGTTTTAATAAAACAAAATGGACATTTAAAAATACTCGATTTTTTACCGTAGGAGTCAAATTAACCAGGCGATAATTTCACCCGGAATCTAGCCTGAGCTTGCTGGAATCCGGTGACTGGAAAAATTCCAATTTGTGTCCTCCTTAAGGCTACCCAGTCACCAAGTCAAACCAAAACTTTGACCGCTCCTAAATCCTTCATACAGACTCGAAATTGAGTGTTGTCTGTGTAATTGGAATCAGAAAGACGAGATCTACAACATGAACTTGGTTCAAGATATTTTTGAACACTTTGATTTTGGAGCCGTCTTTGCTGAGCCACTTCTACTTGTACCTATTTAATCCACCTGGATCAATCCTCCCCACTGAGGAGCTTTTGGTCCTCCAAAAGCATTATCTATCATCAACTGTCTACAAATGTCATTGAGAGGCACATCCCCACATGACTCCTTCACTTGGCGTACTTCGGAATCAAGATGCAAAGCCATCATGTACAACTGCTACAATGTGATGTCTGAAAAGACACATCCCTTGAAGACTCCTTCACCTCTCGTACTTCGGAATCAAGATGCAAAAGCCATCATCTACAATTGCTGCAATGCAATGTCTGAAAAGGCACATCCCTTGAAGACTCCTTCACCTGGCATACTTTGGAATCAATATGAGAAGCCATCATCTACAATTGCGGAAATGAAAATGTATGAAAAGGCACATCGCTTGAAGAATCCTTCACCTCATGTACTTCGGAATCAAGATGTAAAGCCAACACTTGCAACTGCAGAAATGCAAATCTCTGAAAACGCACATCTCTTGAAGACTCCTTCACTAAAAAGCCAATAACTGCAACTGTTATGGCGCGAATGTGTGAAAGGCACATCTTTCCTGTATTTCATAATCAAGATGTAAAGCCAACACCTGCAACTGTGAAGATGCAAATGTATAAAAAAGTACATCCCTTGAAGATTCCTTCACGTCACGTACTTCGGAATTGAGATGCAAAGCCAACACCTGCAACTATAGAAATGCAAATGTCTGAAAAGGAGCATCCCTTAAAGACTCCTTCACTTCCATCCTTCATAATCATAATACCAGCACCTGCCTAAAGATGCAATGAACATTACATTCTCAATGTGACCAACAATGACCCAGATATTTCCATACTTGCCATGAGTTTTTAACATGCACTCGGTGGTCAAGCTTATAGCAAAATGGAAATCATACCTTAAAAAAATTACAAGACCAAACCTCATTGTCGCATTTTGAAGTGATGGAAAAGCACCTCATCACTTTTACATGAAATAAATGCATTAGACGACTCATAGAACATGACCAAAACATAATCTTCGCATCTCAAATTGATGGAAAAACACCTCATCACTTTTACATAAAAGAGATCTAACACACAACTTATAAAACAAGGCCAAAAAAAAAATGTCATGGTCGCTTAAACGAGTCATTGAAAGACATCATCACTTTCATAATAAAAAAAATACAATTGACTTACAAGCATGGCCATGACAAGCTTAACATCTCTAGAAAAACAATCTAGAAGAACCACTTCTCATTTATTAAAACAAGTTGATCATTTCCCTGTGGAAAACTTGCTTGTCGGTCAGCTCTTTCAACTGGTGTATGCATGGGTGCTTTGTCTTTAAGGCGTTGCTCTGGATGAAGTTTCCAGCATATGGCTCTTTATTGGCCACTTCAGTTGCAATGGGTGCAAATTTTTTTTTTCCTCCAAACCTGCTTAACTGATTTCCTTTCCTGTTGGGGAGAAGGCTTTTCGTGCCTCTTCCTCCTTTGTGCTTCCATACTCTTCCAGCACTCAGAAATCACATGGTTATTTAAACCACAAAAATAACAAGTTTTACGATGCCATATTTTACGACCGTGGTTATCAACATTCTTATAGTCAAAATGCACTCTGGAATAATGAGACTTAGTATACCTTCTGTGGTGGTCTCTGATGCCATCATGATGATGGGAGCTCGCCTCGGTTCCTTCACTGCAACAAGCACTACCGTGGAACGATGGCGAAGTGTCCCTATCATTCCTCTTCCTTGGAGAGTTCATCAGTATCTGTTTGCCCTTGATGTCCTTCGAACATCCTTCACCATTGTACCCCAAACCTGCATAACGAGGTCGTTGCACAACCTCCAAAGGTTCGGTTATGCCTTGGCCACGAATGCCAAGTCCTCCTCCTCTGTACCCCATTTTAGTGAGGAGCCTCATGCCGATACCTGTGATGGGTATCTCCACACTTCCAACTGAAATTATATCATGTGAAGAAACTGAAGAAAAATCAACACTGTTTACCTTAGGTGTTGATGGCGAAACAGATGAAGAAAGTTGTTGTAAGCCTTCGTCGCGCTTCACTTCTGTCACTGCCTCTGACACGGCTTGTAGCTGAAGCTGCATCTGCTGCATCTCCTCCTTCTCTTTCTGTAGGAATGCTTTTAAGGCATCATGATCTCTCTGAAGAGTTTCATTGTTGCATTTCAAATCTTCCCACGCCTCTGTCGTGGCTTGCAACTGAAGTTGCAACTGCTGCTTCTCCTCCTTCTCTTCATGTAGGAATGCCTTCAAGGCATCATGATCTGCTTGCAGAATTTCATTGTTGCGCTTCCAATCTTCCAACTCTTCTGTTGTGGTTTGCAACTGAAGCTGCAAATGTTGTTTTTCCTCCTTCTCTTTGTGTAGGAGGGTCTTCAATTCTTCGTTCTCTACTGCTTGTTTTTCGTACGCCTCGTACAATATGTCCGCTTTCTCGGACACCCTGAGCATGGTTTCATACATGTCCTTGACACTCTCCATGGCTCAACTCAGCAAACGTCCAATGTTCACGCCTGCAATCCAATCAGCAAGAATACCTGCTCCGATACCACTTGATCCAGGGTAAAATCTTGATACCCTTAACCAAGACCTTTTAATTCGGCTGATAAATAGAATTGCATTTAATTAAAGACGTTAAAGAACTTAAATGAACAACTGTAGCTATAAATAAGAGGAACATAAATGAACAAGATCAGCAATCATAAGAACACGTCGTTTGATGACGGAGTTCATCCAGGAGGGACTACATCTCCGGGCCTCGGTGTCAAGATGGTGTAGGCCGCTGCATTATGTGTTGTAAGAAGAGATGTACATGGATGTGCTTTCCTATGACATACAAGGAAAAATTTCCCTCACGCAGGAGTGGCTTGACTTCTTTAAGAGATGTTCTACTGCAGAACTCTCATACATAAAGAAAGACTCCTATCAGTATGACCATAGCTGACATGTAATAAACAAGAGTATCCCGCCAATCTTAGCAAACAAGGGATCTCAAAAATACACATATGAAATTGAGCATCCCGCCAATTTGGCATAAAAGGGACTCATACATGACACAAATCCATAGCTGAAAGTACATCAATAACCACACAAAGCAAGATCCCACGGCTCATGTATCAACTGTGATCTGCAACACATAATGCATCTCAAAGAGAAATAAATGAAGAAGTACATGGAATCCACATCATATACCTCATGTTGCCATTTGCTGAAGGTTGATCTTCTTTGCGGCTGAATCTGAAAACACCGTCAATCTTGTGGCGTCGAAAAATTTGAAAATGCCTGCTCACATGTGGAAATATGACAGCGGCATAACCCACTTCCAAAAGTGGCTGAAAAATCAAAAAATCAGATGCAAAAACTGAGCACGCCATCAGACTCATGGCCTCAAGTAGTGCT
Organism: Pinus albicaulis; assembly: GCA_034641835.2. Classification (NCBI taxonomy): domain Eukaryota; kingdom Viridiplantae; phylum Streptophyta; class Pinopsida; order Pinales; family Pinaceae; genus Pinus; species Pinus albicaulis. The sequence goes on from CM076569.1 coordinate 624,067,375, forward strand.
GAAATGACATAAAATTTGTCCCATTTGGACAAAGTCAAAATTTCGCCCTCCTGAAATTTGGCCTCACTCAAGGTTCTACCTGCCTCTTCTCTGGCTCATGGTTCCACATGACCTACAAATAAAAAAGTATTAAACCTCGAATTCCATGCATCCTCTACTCCTCCATGGCCTTGCACACTATGTGAATTATGGGTTTAAATAAAGTTTTTGCGGGCGGATTAACCAACCAACACTATTGGTGTGTTGGTAAAAATTAACAATTGGTTGAGGATTGGTCGGGGGGTCAAATCCCGCCCCTCCCAACATAGCACGATATTTCTTTAAAAAAATAGGTGCATTTTTTTTTTAAACCTGTCATAATTTCATTAAATACCAAGTATGGGGGTTGGGCCTGCATTGCGCAGCCCGCCCCCGCCATGTCTACCGACACCATATGCATATGCAGCAAGGATTGGGTTGTTGTTTTGATAAGTTGGGCCACCCGTGGAGCGGGCCGGCCTTTGAGGCTGGGTAGGTTCCATTCCTGCCGGCACATATATATGTGTGTGTGTATATATATATATATACACACCCCTTTTTTAAATAATTTTTTTTTTAATAAAACAAACAAACATTTAAAATTACCCGATTTTTTACCGTTGGAGTCAAATTAACCAGGCGAAAATTTCATCCAGAATCTACCCTGAGCTTGCCAGAATCTGGTGGCTGGAAAAAGTCCAATTTGTGTCCTACTTAAGGCTGCCTAGTCACCAAGTCAAACCAAAACTTTGACCGCTCCTAACTCCTTCATACAGACTCAGAATTGAGTGCCATCTGCGTCGTTGGAATCAGAAAGATGAGATCTACAACATGAACTTGGTTCAAGATATTTTTGAACACTTTGATTTTTGAGCCCTCTTTGTTGAGCCACTTGTACTTGTACCTATTTAATCCACCTGGATCATCTCATCACTTACTTACATGGCTGTTTGGGCCCACTTCTTTGTCTTCATGTTCCCTTGCTAATCAAAATTGCTTATGGTCGAAAAAGGACCTTATCATTATGTAAAAATCAGATTGAGAAATAGCAATATATAAATATTAATATTATTTATAAATTTATTTGTTATTAATATTCACATGGTTGTTAATAATTAAGGATATATTTTTTAATTCATAAATATTTTACAATTTTAAAATTAATATTATTTCCAATATTAAAATTTCATAAAATTTGATTTTTTTTCTCAAGTTCCTAAAATTTATTGTGATGCCTTATTGTACTCTAGACTATGGGGTATGAGATAAATGTGTAATGTCTTTAAAATTTCATTCAATTCTTTTTTAAAAAAAAATGAAATATTTTAATAAAATAATGTTGATTGTAATTACAAAATAAAAATTAATATATTTATTTCGTTAACAGTTAGTTTTATTTAAAAGAATTGTTACATTTCAGAATATGTACTAAGAATAAATAAAATATTTCAATGTTAACTTGAAATAATATAATTTTATATTTATTTAAAAAAAATATAAAAGTGATTAAAATTTAAAAAAAGTATTACTGTTTTGAGAGGTACATTCTCATCTTCAAATTGACACGTGTATCTTATCAAATAAAAATAAAATATTTACTATCAATTTTACAACTTGTAAAAATTAAAAATATTTTTCTCTCACTCTCAATGATAAAAAAATATTTAAATGTTAATATGAAATAACTAATTTTATATCAACTTAAAAAAACAAGGTAATTAAAAGAGTATCTGTGTGTGTATGGAGGTAAAACAATTATTATAATTTATAAAAGTATTTCAATATAGGATTTAGGTGAACTATTTAAATGCACGAAGATAATAAATAATTAAAAGAAAAAAATCAATTATTTCCCAATAAGAATAATAAAATGGATGTTCAATCCTTAATATAAAATTAATTTATAACATTTAAAAAAGAGTAATGATGTTTAGAATAAATGAGAAAAAATACAAAATTTGTTTATAAATAAAATATTTTAATAAAAAAATGGTTAAGATATTTTAATTAGTGTTACTATTATACATTTTTATTCCTTTGGGTATATTTTTGGGCTAAACATAACAATAAATCCAAGGAGAGTGCAACCACGCTCTAATACCACCAGTATCGTACACCTACCCTCACACCTACCAAGGTAACCAGCCAACTGGGGTAACCATGAGATGAGGGGTAGTTAAGATAGACTCAACCGCCTTGGTGAATTTAAGGAAATTGAATCGAAGCGCAAAACCATAACACATATCTATACCACTTGCTATAAGACCCCAGGAGGCTATCCCAGTCATCCAACTGACTTGTTCCTAGAAATAAGATTCATAGGGCAACAACAAGACCTAATTTTCGATCTTAGTGATCCAAAATTATATATTTATAATCATTTAAAGATCAAACTCCTAAAAGCAAGAAGAATGTGTGTATTAAAAAACATAATTGCATAGCTTTTGTTTTAAAATTTAGTTTGAAGTGATTCTAATGGAATATTGAAGCATAGATATTAGTATTGAGTTCTAGAATGCCTCCCAAAAATAATTCCACACCCATTAAGCCCATGGAAATCTCTACTATGACACATGAAGAGGAAGAATTGCAGCATGATATATCAAAATTAGAGGACCAAGTGCAACAAATTTCTCTCTCATAGAACAAAAAAAAAATGAACTAGAAGCAAAGATGGATGGTTTGAAGGATGGAATGAATGGAATGGAAGATAATATCAATTTTATAGAAGGAAACATGCAATATTTGAAGGAAGACATGGAAGGTTTGAAGGAAGGTTTGAAAAAATTGCTACAAGAAAAGCTTCCTAATGGCAAAAAAGTAGTAGCCGAAACACATGATGAGAAAAATATAAATGTTAATCATGATATAATAGAATCTAATGTTGGATTTAACACGCACCATATTCCAAATATATATCTCTCTCTCTCTCTCTCTCTATATATATATATATATATATATGAGGGAATTTATGGCAAGGATCCTGTAACATGGAAATATAGATGGAGCAATACTTTGATCTCCATAATGTGCAAAATGTGCAAAAGGTATGTGTTATAGCTTAATATCTATAACCTAATACATTTGTACGGTATCGATGGATTTTCTCTTGTAAAACAATTTTCACTTGGTTAATTTTTGCGGAGGAAATGATAGCACATTATGATGATACAATGAGAAACACCTTCTTTAGTGAATTGATAAGTCTCAAAAAAAAGGGTTCAATGGTGGAGCACATTGAGGACTTCAAAAAATTGAAGATAAGGGTATATGATATTCGAGAGGAGCATATTATTGATGTCTTCGTAGCGACTTTAGAGGATAAAATCGAACTTCAGGTTCACCTTTGGGAACATCATTCATTGGAGAAGGCATTCAGGGTGGTAAGAAAAAATGAAATAAAAATTATGGCGACTTCCACAACCTATAAGGTTGACACGAAAATAATTGGAAGAAAACAGAGAAAAAGGGATTTTCTATAATTGTCACAGAAAATACACTAAATTTCATAAGTGTGCTGAGATGATATTACTTTACATAAATTGTGAAGAGGAGGAGTAAAAGGAACTAGAAACTTCAAAATATGAGGATATACACCAAAAACCAATCCTGTGGAAAGAAAAATGAGTCCCACCATCTCTTGTAATGCATTGGCAGGAATTACCACTCCTAAAACTCTCAAGTTATAACGACATATCAAGAAGAAAAATGTAATAGTGTTGATTGATTCGGATAGTACCCATAATTTTATTCATTGTAAAGTAACCAAGGAAATTAATTTCTTCCTATACCTAGCACCAGAGTGTCAAGTATTGGTTACAAATGGAGGAACTATAAATTTCTATGGAAAGTACCATAATATCAAGCTAACCATGGGGTAGTATGTATTTAATAGTACAATGCTCTCCATTCAAATGGGTGGTGTTGATGTTGTACTAGGAGCACAATGGTTACAATATTTGGGGCTATAGCTTTTAATTTTCAAGAAATTTTCTTGAAAAAAAATTCTAGAAGGTAAGGAGGTTGAATTATGAGGTATAATAAGGAATTCGAGAAAGATAATCAGCTCTAATTTCATGAAAAAGCTTATGAATAATGAACAATGAGGGATAATTGCATAATTATGCTCACTATAGGTTCAAACATCGAAATCATCTATTTCTCTAGATCTCCAAAATGTCTTGGACAATCATTCCAAGGTGTTTGAGACTACCAAATGACTCCCACCTATTCGTGATCATTATAATTATATTAATTTGATTCCACCTATTTGTGATCATGATCACGATATTCATTTGATTCCAGGAATTGTTCCTCCAAACACTGCGCCGTATAGATATCCTTATGCTCAAAAGATTGATATTGAATGTATGGTTGCAGAAATGCTTGAGGCTGGCGTAATTCAACCTAGTCAAAGTTCTTTCTCTGATCCAGTAGTATTGGTGCACAAGAAATATGGATCATGGCATATTTGAATGGATTATAGGGAGCTCAAAAAGCTCACTATTAAAGAAGAATTTCCCATCCCTTCATTGCTGAATTATTGGATGAATTACATGGAGAAATTTACTACACCAAGTTGGATCTTCGTTATGGATATCATCAAATTAGAATGAATATTGAAGACATTCAGAAAAGAAAATTCAGAACTTATAAGGGTCATTATGAACCCTTATAATAATCTATAGAAATTATTTAAAGGATCATGTTCAACATGTTGAAATGGTGCTCAAATTATTGGAGGATAAATAAATATATGAAAAAACCTCCTTATGTTTATTTCGAGTATAGGAGGGTTAATATGTGAGTCATATTGTATCTCATGAGGGTGTTCAGGTAGAAGATAACAAAATTAAATCCATTAAGGAATGGAAAATCCTCACAATCATAAAGAACCTTTGAGGATTTCTAGGGTTAATAGGGTAATATCGCAAGTTTTTTAGTAATTATAGGATGATATTTGCACCTATAACATCATTACTAAAGAAAGATGCATTTTCTTGGAGTCCGGAAAGAACTAAGACCTTTGAGCATCTTAAAGAGGCAATGTGCCAAGAACCAGTATTAGCTACACTAGACTTCTAAATTTTTTTTTATTGTGGAATGTGATGCCTCAAGAAATAGAATTGGTGTGGTTTTAATGCAAGAAGGAAGATCCCTTTCTTTTGAATGTTGTGAAATCAAAGGAGAGTATTTACAGAAACTTATTTATGGGAAGGAAATATTAGCAATACTGCATACATTAAAGAAATGGAGACCTTATCTAATAGAAATAAACTTCAAGGTAAAAACAGATCATGGGAGTCTTAAATACTTTTTGTGTAATACCCCAAGTTTCTATGGTTTTATTTTGACAATTGAACAAGTCCAAAGGGGAGAGTGGACCCTAATGGAGAACTATTATGTGGATTTATTTTATTAATAAAAAAAATGAAAAATTATGTGTGCAATGACTAGATTGAGAATTGAGATCTGAAAACCTAAATCCGTGAGGATGGATAAGGTGATAAAACTTTCCCACACCTTCCAGAAATTTTTGGAAGGAATAAAAAAAGTTACTAAAAAAAATTAGATTTAGAGATAAATATATAATTTCCCCAATAAAGAGGAAAATATTGGGAAGAGGTGGAAAAGGTTGGAAAAGTGGAAAACATAATTTTTAAAGTACCTCTGTGGAAGAAAAAAAGAGAAAGCCTAGGCAAAACATGAAGAAAGCATCCTGAATTTACTAGATGCAGTAAATGGAAATAGGCTAGGGAAAGCAAAGCTTAAATAAGCTTCTCCAGGATAGACAAAGGGTTGTCTATCACTAGAGCTCAATTTTCTGCTCAGGAGTGAGTTACAGAGAGAAAACTCTATGGTTGGGTGGAAACTAGTTAGACCTAATTGGTATGCACACTAAACCAGAAATGAACTGTTTGATGTTAAATTTTCATGTGTGATGCTTAGTAGCTTATTAGGGAATTGTTAAGATAAAGGTGAATTTTCTTGAGTTAAAATGCTAGAGTTCACAACTATGTTTAATTAGCATTGAGTATAATGAATTAAAGGGGCCCATACATTTAATAGATTTTGGGCTACAGTAGTAATATTGAAATCTATATGGTTGTGTAGACAAAGCCCGGCTAGATCCAATTACTAGAGTGTCTAAACCCGGTGACAAGTTTAAATCTGGGTTTAGGATTCTAACAAAGATTCTCTCTATTCTAGTTAAATAAATAAACTGTTATGATTATTTGAATAGAATCTCAAAAAAGAAAATATCATTAAATATATTTTAAGTTTCAGATCTAAGGTATAACATTCTACACAGTTAGAGGTAGAGGCTCTGATACAACTACATAAATGCATGCATAAGAATTAATATGCTGCAAGAAAACTTTAAGTGACGACAGAAAATAAACAAACTAATTATAGTGTGATTCTAACTTCATTACCGCTATGAATTTATGCTTTAATAGTTTAGAACTTACTCATAATTCCATATTGAAGGAATGTACATATGTTATTTAAAATTTCACATTAAATAAATCTACATATGCTAGAAGACTAATCTAGAGTAAAATATCCAGAAACTAATCGCTCTATAGGACAACACTGTATTCGATTGAAATAGCATATTAAACTCAAAATAGGTAAATATGAATATACTATATATATGTGGAAAGGGGAAAATGTTACTATGTTATGTACTTCTGTTGTAAATATTTTTAAACTAACAATAGTTAAAGTTAAGCATATCATATATATATATATATGTGTGTGTGTGTGTGTGTGTGTGTGTAGAAATAGAGAAACATTCTATGTTCTATACTACAGTGAGTAGTGATAGCAGAAGTACCTATGATGATATGTTGAATACAATCATATGTATATGTTATGACATTAGGAATACAAAAAGAGTGATACCATTACCAGATAATTTTATAAGAAATTAAACATTATTCCATTATCATAATTACTTAAATCAGATGAGTATGTGGAAAAGTAAGTGTAACATGAAATTTACACTAGAATGCTCATTCCTTAAACAGTAAGGATGGATGCAAGTAAACAATGATAGAAATTGTCACAATAGAAACTGAACAGGGAAAATTTATATGAAAATTTAATACAGTCCAAACTTGGGTTACAAACCCAGAAATGTTTATATGTATATTAAAATAAAATATAAAACTCAGTACAGTAACATAGCAGAGGTATGGTCATTGTAAAACAATATTCTATAGCTATGGAAAATCTGGAGTGATGACCAGTGCAGAAGAGGCATCCAAGAATAATGTTACCAACCTGTGTAAGAAAGGTCGGTTGATAAGTTAAACCAGTGGTTGGGTAAACCAATCCACCTTAAAATAAGAAGAGGCCCATACATTTAAATGTACAGTTTATATAGTATTACTACTGTAGCCCAAAATATGTTAAATGTATGGGCCTCTTTTAAATGTACAGTTTATATAGTTGAGCTTTCAAACCACCTTCCCTCCCTTGGTACATGGTGGATAGTGACCTAAGGGAGGGGAAATATTCCATTGTGGGCTGAAATATGCTTTTGTGTGCTCACACAAGGGCTAAGGAGGAACTGGTACTATCCTTAGGTGACTTTCGCATAAGGGGAAACTGTAATTTTCCTTCTTATGGTCCCAGAAAGGAAATTTTTTCCATTTCCAGGAATGTGTGCTTATTGGGCTCCAGTGCACGTAGAAGGCACACTTATCAAAGGAAAAAGCTTACACTCAGGCATTTATGACTAGTTAAATCTTGAATTGCACCAAACCTTAGAGATTCCTAATATTTTTTATTCCATAATGTATCTATGTCCTATAAATCCTTTGGCTCGACATCACTTGATGTCATTTTTTTTTGTATGATTTTCCAATGTTAACAGATGCCCCGTAATATGTGAGGTCGAGGAAGAACTGTATAGCTGAAATACATTATAGTTTCTTTTCTATATCGTATGCAAAGAGAAAGAGAGAGAGAGAGCAAGGCTTGCATGTAGAAGGACAACATCTTGAACCGGTTACGAGATAACCACTGCCTAGGGGACCCCCTGCAAGTAGAAAAAATATACAACATATTTGAAAATTTTCAACAAGGCGGGCATGTCCCATGCTCGTGATGCTATGGCTAGTTAAACAAAATTAACAGATACATGCATTGTCTGTGTTTGTAATGTTCCCACTTAGCTGTAGCTAAGAGGAACATTCAATTTTGTTTTAATTTCTGCTTCATGAATAAATGAATAAAGGACATGTAAAGCTCCTAAAAATTCTGAATAAATCAATTCCCATGTCAACAAAGACAAATCAGGGCTATGTAAATAGTCACTTGCAAGCGTGAAAGATGTTTGAGCTAAAGACTGGGTCAACCTTGACCAAATCAATTGCATTTTCTAGGTTAATTGCATCTCCAAAAGGGATAGTGTAGTTCTAGAAGGGAGCCTCTAATGTGAAAAGGGCTAAATCATCAAGATGGTTCAAGGTTTGCAAGAGATTTCTGATCTTATAAAAGGAGAAGGATGGCAGAAAGAGAAGGTTTTTGATAGATCATATTTTTGAGTATTTGTTTACTTAGACAAATACCTTTCTCTGCTATTGAGTGGAAGATTATATCTAGAATTCCTATGAAGGAGTTTCATCTCTTCCTTTGATGATTCAAGGAGGAAATTTTTTTGAATTGAACCACTATTAGGCTTGAGGCCAATCTCCTACTTACATTGGCAGTGCTATTCCATTGAGGGATTTCTTGTCTGTGCAAGCTGCAGCAAGTGGTGATCTAGATCTACAGAGATCTAGTGTATTTTGAGAGCCTCGACCATGGAGTGGGTCCTTTGACCTCCTAGAAGAGTGTATCATTTATTGTACTTCAGATCTACAACTATGCAGTATTTTTCTATGTCTTTTTAGCTACAACGCTGTCCCACTGAGTATACCGCGTTATTTATGTATCACGATTTGGAGGGTGTCTTGCTCATAGTTTAGATCAGATATCTCTTGTGTTGGCTTTGCCTTCCACTTGGTGATCCATGGATTGGCTTGATGATCTATGTTATGTTTAGATATGATCCATTGTAATCAAATGTTATATTCATAAATTTACTGCAGTAGTTTCCAGATCTGCAACTTGTTTCTTAGATCTACTCTTATTCATGCATGATTTTGTCAAAATTCCAAGTGGATCTTGTAGAGAAAACTATAGATTTTGCAGATCTAAAATAGATCTTATATTCTATCCATAGATATTCTCTAGATCTAAGTTGTAACTTCCAGCTGCTGAACCTCCTGAAAAATAACGCTGTTGAAGCATTTCTGCAAATATACATGTGCTCCTGCTCTCTTTTCTGAAGATTTATTGCTATATTGGCTCATGCTTTCTACTGTATAATGACAGGGCTGTATCATAATGCTTATTTGCTGCTGTATTACTGAAATATCAATTTCATTACTGATCTCCACTAAACATTAGCTAAAACTGCGTAATTCCTGAAGTAGTGCTTGCATTTGACTGCAGCCTTCCCCTTTGGGTGCTTTTTAGCTAGTCTATTTTTTGGGAGATATTTTTAATGTCCTTAAACTGATTTTTTTCTGATAAAATTACATATATAAGTCACATAAAACATAAAAAAGAGGAACCAAATCTTGATATGCGTTATTTTTTGCACAGTTTTACTTATACAACATTTTCCTTGAGCACCTTGTTGAAATTCCTGAAAATGGAATTATTCCAAGTTCTATAGACAGAGTTTGTAGTTGGCCAGCTAGCCTCTAGATCTCACCCTTTATTTTAAAAGTGAAATATCCATCAAATTCCTCTATATTCCATCTCTGAAATAAAATCTTGATATTCTTGAAAAAGGGATATTACAGTTGTATGGGAGCTCCACTCTTGGCACAGCTTGTGCTAGCATTAGAGCACCAGTCATGCTGCATTCTAAAGATGAATTTCCTCTTACTGAGAGGGAGAGGAGATACCAAACTATAAGTCATAAAATTTATGACTATACTACTGTTGACCTTGACAAGGGTCAAGACAAGGGGAAAGCCCCTGAATCATTCAATGATAAAGATAACGAAGCAGAGGAGTTTGCAAAAAATCTCTTGGAGGCTATGAAATATCTGTCCAAAGAGATAAAGGAGATGAGGATGGATGTAATAAGGGAATCCCTTGGGAGATTCCATCAAGGAGAAAGTTCTGATATGTCTCAATTTGGGACTGGTCAACCTGTGAGCTTGCCACAAGCTCCACAGGCCTCACAACGCTCTACAATGCCTACCTTCTTGGCTGTAGAGAATGAAGGACTGCAAGAGCCAACCTCCCTGGAAGGGTAATTTTTAGAATATGACTCCCAAAGTCAGAGGTTCAAGGATAACTTGATCTTCCAAGACTTTTGCCATCTCAAGGACCGAAGGAGACCATGGCAGCAGTACAGAGATGGTTGTTTCTTCCAGGGGAGATACCATACTATGGGAAGGTTCTTTTTTCCCAAGTTCAATGGGACATCCTATTGTTCTACCAAAGCATGGGTGGAAAAGTTGGACATCTATTTCCAGTTGAATAAAGTGCTCAAAGTAGAAGCCATCAAGATTGTTGCGCTGCATTTTCAGGGAGAAGCCCACAACTAGTGGCTTCATGGAATATCTACATTGGGACACAGCAATGTGTCCACATATGTTGAGTTCACTATGTTCTGAAACCACCTCCAAAAAGAGAAGAAAAGAGATATCAATGCCTTAGAAATAAGCCACTTCAAAGCGGCAACCTCCAATACATTACATGAATGAACAATTCTTGGATAATTCAAATTACAAAACCTCCTTTCTATATATAGGAGTCCATGGGGCCATAATGTAATGCTAGTAGGGCCAAAATGTAATCCTATTCGACCTAACAATAATAATTTAAGGTCTTAATAGTAACAATATGGGGGTTACAAGGGTACAATAATAACAATAATGGGGATACAGTAACAACACTATGGGACTATACTAGTAATATACGGAGCTAAGATGCCCCTTTCCTTCAAAAAAGTGTTGTCCTCAAAGCTTGAGTAGCTCTGGGTGCTTCTGTATAAAATTCTCATCCTCCCATGTAGAATCTTCAGTGGGTAAGTTCTTCCGCTTGATGAGATACTCTAAAATTGATCGATTTCGTTGCTATCGAGTTCTTGTTTCTGTGACTGCTTCAAGTTCCAATATGATTTTTCCTTCCTCATCAGGTTCTGGAAATATTTTTTGAGCTGGAAAATTTTCACCTATAACCTTCTTTAAGCATGAAACATTTAAAATTGGATGCACTCGTGAAGAATCAGGAAGCTCCAATTTGTATGACATAGTACCGATATTTTGCAACACCTTGTAAGGACCATAGTACTTTGGCGATAATTTATTATCCTTTTTAGCTTGCTTGAGGGAATTTTGTTTGTATGGTTGTAGCCGTAAAAATACCCAGTCCCCTACATCAAAACTTCTCTTGCTGCGATGTTTATATTCCTGTTGTTTCACTCGATTTTGTGCCAAATTTAGGTTGTCCTTTAAGAGGTGGAGAACTTCCTGTTGATGCTCGATGTGATCTTCCACTGCTTGAATCTTTGAATTTTCTTTGATGGTGGATGATATCCATAAAGTGCCATAAATGGGGTCATTTTTTTTGAAGTATGGAAGGAAGTGTTATACCACCATTCAGCTAGAGGTAACCACTTGACCCATTGTGTTTGTTTATTAGATACAAAAAAATGAATATATCCTTCCAAACATTTATTTACTAACTCAGTTTGACCATCGGATTGAGGATGATAAGATGAGCTATGAGATAATTGAGTACCCAAACAATAAAATAACTCCATCGAAAATTTCCAGTAAAAATGGGATCTCTGTCGCTCACAATAACCCTTGGGTTTCCATGTAGCTTTTGAATTATGTCCATAAATGTAGTAGCAACTGTAATTTCTTTAAATGAATGAGATAATGCACAAAAGTGTGCATACTTGGTAAGTCTATTAACTATCACCATGATGACACTCTTTCCTTCATAATTAGGTAAACTAGTGATAAAATCCATTGAAATCTCCTCCCAACGTTGGCTAGGAATGGATGAAGGTTGTAGAAGACCCGGGGTCTTAATTGTCTCAACTTTATTCTGCCGGCAAACCAAACATTCCGCCACAAACTTTTGAATATCAGATTTAAGGCCATCCCATAAAAAATCTTTCTTCACCCTGTGGTAAGTTTTTAAATATCCTGAGTGTCCTCCTAAAGGAGAAGTGTGCAATTCCAAAAGAATATTTTGTTTTACTTGGAAATTCTTACAAAGATATAAGCGATATTTGTACCATAAGGAATCACTTTTCCAACTAAATGTATCAGATGTACTACGATCTTGCTGCAACTTTTGAACGAGTGTCCACACTTCTTCATCCTTCTTCCATTCATCTCTTGCTTCGGTTATCCAATCTGGTTGGACAATAGAAATGGCACAAATCAATGCTTCCACCTCTTCATTATTTCTTGAGAGTGCATCTGCAACAACATTTAGCTTCCCTTTTTTGTATATGATTTCAAAGTCTTAACACAACATCTTTGTGACCCATTTTTGCTACTCTTATGAAGATAGTCTTTGTTCCAAAAAGTGTTTAAGAATATCATGATTAGTTTTTACCTTGAAGTGTCTTCCCATTAGGTAAGTTCTCAATTTCTTTAGTGCATGCGGTATTGCTAACATTTCCTTCTCATAAATAGGTTTCTTTAAATACTTTCCTTTGATTGGATGAATTTAAAAAGAAATGGGTCTTCCTTCTTTCATTAAAATAACACCAGTTCCATTTCTTGAGGCATCACATTCCACAATAAAGGTTTTTTTGAACTCTGGTGTAGCTAAGACTGGTGATAGGCACATTGCCTCTTTAAGATGTTCAAAGGCCTTAGTTGCTTCAGGAGTCCATGAAAATGCATCTTTCCTTAATAATGTTGTTAGAGGTGCTGCTATTCTCCCATAATTCTTAACAAACTTTCAATAATACCTTGTTAACCCGAGAAATCCTCACAACTACTTTATGGTTGTGGGAACCTTCCAGTCCTTCATGGCTTTAATTTTTTCAGGGTCTACCTTAACACCCTCGTGAGATACAGTATGACCCAGATATTCCACCTCTTGTACTCCAAAGAAAAATTTGCATGTTTTTGCATATAATTTTTTCTCCTGCAATAGTTTGAGCACCCTATCAACGTGTTGAACATGATCCTTCCAAGACATGTTGCAGATTAGTATATCATCAAAAAATACTAGCACAAATTTTCTAAGGAAGGGTTTGAAAATGGAACTCATCAATCCTTGAAATGTAGAAGGTGCATTGGTAAGGTCAAAAGTGGATTTAAATGTACGGTTTATATAGTATTACTACTGTAGCCCAAAATCTGTTAAATTTATGGGCCTCTTTTAAATGTACGGTTTATATAGTTGAGCTTTCAAACCACCTTCCGTCCCTTGGTACATGGTGGATAGTGACCTAAGGGAGGGGAAATATTCCATTGTGGGCTGAAATATGCTTTTGTGTGCTCACACAAGGGCTAAGGAGGCACTGGTACTGTCCTTAGGTGACTTTCGCATAAGGGGAAACTGTCATTTGCCTGCTTGTGGTCCCAGAAAGGAAATTTTTTCCATTTCCAGGAATGCGTGCTTATCGGGCTCCAGTGCACGCAGAAGGCACACTTATCAAAGGAAAAAGCTTACACTCGGGCATTTATGACTAGTTCAATCTTGAATTGCACCAAACCTTAGAGATTCCTAATATTTTTTATTCCATAATGTATCTATGTCCTGTAAATCCTTGGGCTCGACATTACTTGATGTCATTTTTTTCTGTATGATTTTCCAGTGTTAACAGATGCCCCGTAATGTGTGAGGTCTAGGAAGAACTGTATAGCTGAAATACATTATAGTTTCTTTTCTGTATCGTACGCAAAGATAAAGAGAGAGAGAGCAAGGCTTGCATGTAGAAGGACAACATCTTGAACCAGTTACGAGATAACCACTGCCTACGTGACCCCCTGGAAGTAGAAAAAGTATACAAAATATTTGAAAAATTTCAACAAGTCAGGCATGTCCCATGTACAATGGGTGTTGTTGATTTTGTACTACGAGTACAATGGTTATAATATTTGGGGACGATAGCTTTTAATTTTCAAGAACTTTCCTTGAATTTTTTTTCAAAAGGAAAGGAGGTTGAATTATGAGGTATTAGGGAAGTTGAGAAATATAATCAACTCTAATTTCATGAGGAAGCTTCTGAATAATGAACAATGAGACATAATTAATTACGCTCACTAGAGGTTCAAACATCAAAATCATGTATTTCTCTAGATCTCCAAAATGTCTTGGACAATCATTCCAAGGTTTTCAAGACTCCCAAAGGACTCCCACCTATTAGTTGTCATTATCATGATATTAATTTTATTCCATCTATTCATGGTTATGATCATGATATTGATTTGATTCCAGGAAGTGTTCCTCCAAACATCAGGGCTTATAGATATTGTCATGCTCAAAAGAGTGAGATTGAATGTATGGTTACAGGAATTCTCGAGGCTGGCATAATTCAACCTAGTCAAAGTTCTTTCTCTGCTCCAGTAGTATTGGTGCACAAGAAGGATGGATCATATCATATGTGACCAGATTATAGGGAGCTCAACAAGCTCAATATTAAAGATAAATTTCCCATCCCCTTCATTTCTAAATTATTGGATGAATTACATGGAGCAATTTACTTCACCAAGATAGATCTTCATTATGGATATCATCCAATTAGAATGAAGATTGAAGACATTTCAGGAAAAAAACATTCAGAGCTTATAAGGGTCATTATGAACCCTTCCTTAGAATTTTTTTGTTATTTTCTTTTTATGATATAATAATCTATAGCAATTATTTAAAGGACCATGTTCAACATGTTCACATGGTTCTCAAATTATTGGAGAAAAATTAAATATATGAAAAACCCTCCTTATGTTTATTTGGATTCTAGGAGGTGGAAAATGTGGGTCAGGTTGTATCTCATGAGGGTGTTAAGGAAGAACCTAACAAAATTAAATCCACTAAGGAATGGAAAATCCCCACAACCATAAGAATCTTCGAGGATTTCTACAGTTAATAGGGTATTATCGCAAGTTTTTTAGGAATTATGGGAGAAAATTTGCACATATAACATCATTACTAAAGAAAGATGCATTTTCTTAGAGTCCAAAAAAAACTAAGGCCTTTGAGCATCTTAAAGAGGAAACATGCCAAGAACAGATATTGGCTACACTAGACTTCTCATAAAATTTTACTGTGGAATGGGATGCCTCAAAAAATAGAATTGGTGTGGTTTTAATGCAAGAATAAAGACCCATTTCTTTTGAATGTTGTGAAATGAAAGGAAAGTATTTACAGAAACTTATTTATCGTAAGGAAATCTTGGCAATATTGCATGCACAAAATAAATGGAGACATTATCTAATAGGAATAAATTTCAAGGTAAAAATAGATCATGGGAGTCTTAAATAATCTTTGGAACAAATATTATCTTCAGAACAGAAGTACAAATGGGTGACATAGATGTTTGGTTATGACTTTGAAATAATCTACAAAAAAGGGAAGAAACATGTTGTTTCATATGGACCCTTAAGAAAGGATGAGGATTTAGAAGCATTTCTTTGTGTCATTTCTGTTATCCAACCTAAGTGGATAACCGAAGCAAGGGATGTATGGAAGAATGATGAAGAGGTATGGACACTCATTCAAAATTTGCAGCAAGATCGCAATACATTTGAAACATTTAGATGGAAAAATGATTAATTATGGTACAAATATCACTTATATCTTTCTAAGAATTCCCAACTAAAAAAAATGTTATTTTGGAATTGTACACCTCTCCCGTAGGACACTGAGAATTTTTTACAAACTTATGATGGGGTCAAGAACTAATTTTCTTGTGATGGCCTTAAATATGATATTCAAAATTTTGAGGCGAAATGTTTGGATTTCCAACAAAATAAAGTTGAGACAATTAAGAGCTTGGGTCTGTTACAACCTTTACCCATTCCAAGTCAATGTTGGGAGGAGCTTTCAATGGATTTTATCATTGTTTTACCCAAGTCCAAATGAGACATTGTCATCATTGTGGTAGTTGATAGACTTACCAAGTATGCACATTTTTTTGCATTATCTCATCCATTTAAAGCCAGTACAGTTGCTATTGAAATTATGGAAACAATTCAAAAGCTACATGGAAAACAAAATATTATTGTATTCGACAAAGATCCTATTTTTACAGGAAATTTTTGGATGAAATTATTTTCTTGTTTCAGTACTCAATTAGGTCATAGCTCATCATATCATCCTCAATCTGATCAGAAAACTGAGATAGTGAACAGACGTTTGGAAGAATATATTTGTTTCTTTGTATCTAATAAACAAACACAATGGGTGAAGTGGTTACCTCTCGCTTAGTGGTTGTATAACACTTCCTTCCATATTGTAGAAAAATTGACCCCATTTATGGCACTTTATGAATATCATCCACCGTCCATCACATCATCTTTAACACACAATTATAAGGTTCAAGCAGTGGAATATCACATCGAGCATCAATAGCAAGTTCTCCAACTCTTAAAGGATAACCTCACTTTGGTGCAAGACTGAATGAAACAATAGGTAGATCAATATTGCAGCAAAATAAGTTTTGATGTAGGTGGATGGTTACTTTTACAGCTACAACCATACAAACAATTCTGCCTCAAGCAAGCTAAGAAGGATAAAAAATTGTCACCAAAGTATTATGGTCCTTAGAAGGTGTTGAAAAATATTGGTACTATGGCATAAAAATTGGAGCTTCCTGAATCTTTTGAGTGGACCCAATTTTCCATGTTTCATGCTTAAATAAGGTTATATGTGAAAATCTCCAAGTTCAAAAAATATTGCTAGAACCTTACGAGGAAGGGAAAATCATACTGGATCCTAAAGTAGTCATGGAAACAAGAACTCCGCAACTACGAAATTGATCAATTTCATAATATCTCATAAAGTGGAAGAACTTACTTGCTAAAGATTCGACATGGGAGGACGAAAATTGTATATAGAAGCATCCAAAACTACTTAAGAATTGAGGACAACACTTATTTCAAGGAGAGGGGCATGTTAGGTCCCCATAATACTAGTATATCCCCTTATTATTATTAATGTAGACACATTATTGTTATTTTTGTGCTCATGTAGTCGTAGTATTGTTATTATAGCCCCATAGATTTAGCCCCATTATTCTTATTTTTGTGCCCATGTGGTTTCCCCCTCAAAGTAGCTGATTTATAAGTCTTTGATCTATCTTTACTTATATTTCGTGAGATGGTTTCATAGCATCCCTCTCCCCCTAAGTCATCTTCCTAACCAAATCCAAACTATAATAACAAGCAGGAACATCCTGTGTATATTGGAGAGACATCCTACCTAGCCTATGTTTTGTAGATCCATGAGATTAACCTTAGGTCTGGGAGAGTTCTCCCATAAAATCACCCGCCATATCCAACTAAAATTTTTGAAAAGGAAAGGGAAGATGGCATCCCTCAGATAAATCTATCTACTTTTTCTGAGTGACTGATCCCCCCCAGATAACACACCCCATAACAGACTAAACTTATTGGAGAATTGAAGAATATGTGTGTAAAGGTAACCTCTCTCTAAGATATTAAGGATGTTCCCATATACAATAATATTATCAAATAAAAATTATTCAAAAATCATGTGACAAAGAAGAGAGACACCCCCATCATCGATATTGTAGGTTGGTTATTTGATTTGTTGCTGAGGAGAGTGGTTTTCCCGAAATACCTGGACCCTAGGAGTCTAGTAGTTGATGTACACATTTATCCATCTTAGGTTTGAAATTAATGTGATGACTAAAGAAACCACGTTGAAACTCAACCTTTATGGAGATTTTAGGAGGACCACTATAGTTTTTCAGATCGCAGATAGATCCATAGTAGCACATGAGGGAGTTGAGGATGTCATGGTATCCATTGACTCTTAGGAATATCCCACTAAATTCCTATTATTTCAGCCCAAAAATAAGATTAATGGTTATCCTCTCATTCTAAGAAGACCTTGGTTGGACAGTACCAATGCTTATATCAGTTGTAGGGCTGAAAAAATGATTATAAAGAATGGTCCCTTGTCCAAACAACTACTATTATATCCTCATGCCCAGCCTTCCATTGAACATGATCTACCTTTATGGTTTGAGGATGAAGAAGTAGATAATGTGTAACATGACACACCCTACCCTCTTTTTACCTTATAAGATGTTATCAGAGGGGGAAAACCTGATGAAGATTATCTCATTCATCATATCCTTCAAAGCAAACACCCCACTACCATTCCACTTAATGAATTGGTAAGAGAATTGGAAAGTAACACTTGGAATGAGCTATGTTCACTTGAATCAACACTTGAACCTACCAAAGCTATATAATTTTTCCCATCTAGATCCCTAAATATCAACCCCTCTCTCTCAAGGAAAGAGGAAGAGAAATTGTGTCAGCTGTCGAGGGAGAAATTAGATGCTTTTGATTGCGATTACTAAGACATGAAAGCGATGAATACCCCATTATACACACATAACATTTATATCACAGAGTGATGCGAGCATGTGGGCTAGCCTCTGAGGAGAATGTACCCTACCTCAAAGGATATAATAAAGGATAAATTACAAAATTTGTTGGATGTAGTCTTCTTATACCCCATATCGGAAAGCGAATGGGTGTCTCCTCTTGTCTTAGTCACAAAGAAGAATGGGAAGCAAAAGATCTGCATTGGCTATATAGAATTGAACAAATCCACTAAGAAAGACCATTTCTCTTTACATTTCATTGACCAAGTCTTTGATGGTCTTGTAGGGAGGAAGCTATTAACTTTCCTAGAGGGATTCAATGGGTACAATAAGATTGAAATCAGCCTTAAAGACCAAGAAATAGAAAATTCACATGTCCTTGGGGCACCTTCTCTTATAAATTTATTACCTTTAATCTACACAATGCCCCTACCACTTTTCAAAGAGCAGGGTTGAGCATTTTTGCAGATTTTTTCCATGATTTAGTGGAAATATACATGGAATATTTCACTCCGTATGGATATGATTTCCATGCAGTTTCCTCCAATCTGCATAAAATAATGAGGAAATGCATTGAAATTCATCTCTCTTTGAGCCCTGAGAAATGTGAATTCTTGAAAATGGTGGGGATTTTCATTGGCCACTCCATATCTTAGGTAGGGATACAACAAGACCCAAAAAATATCATAAAAATGGTGCCTATTCCTGAGAAGCAGTGATATTTTAGGAGTTTCTTAGGCTTGGTTAGTTTCTATAGGAGGTTCATTAAGGAATTTAGCAAGGTGGAATCACCATTGTTTGGATTGCTGGCCAAGGATTCTGAATTTTGTTGGTCAAGTAATTTTCAAGAGGCCTTTGATATCATAAAGGAAAAAATTACCACTGCCCCTATACTTTGAGGTCCCAACTGGGATCTGCCTTTCCATATCCATACCAATGAATTAGATAAATTTGTGGGGGAATATTTGGGACTAATGGATGATAAGTTTCCTTATGCCATTTAATTTATTAGCAAAAATTTGTCTGAGACTGAACTAATGTACACTGTCACCACGAAATATGTTTTAGTTCTTGTCCATTCCTTCAATAATTTTAGACATTATATTACGGAGTACCAAAATTTTGTGCATACTGACCATGCAAAAATTAAATTCTTAATGAACAAATACTTAAATCTCCATGTCTTCCTTTTGAGAAGAAAGCTCTTCCTACAATGGGGATCTTTTCCTTAGCAAGATATCATACAAGTTTCTATTTCCCTCAATAGAAATCTGGAGTGGAGTTGGTATAATGGATCTTTCCAATTCATGTAAAGTGTTTGAATGTTTAGGATTGGCTAGGTCAATCATAGATGCTTTAAATTGTTTTTCATAAAATCTCTTCACTAATATCTTAGTGAATCTTGTGTAAGTAGCTATATTTGCATGATTAAATGAAGAAGTTTCATAAAACCACCAAGTATAAACCTTACCTTCAGGATGCAGTGCTACTATTCTAAGGGCTTCATTTTCTGAAACTTGATGTAGCTACAAGTATTAGTCTAGTTGCTCTATCCAATCCTTGGTTGTGCACTTAGATGACCCATCAAAATTTGGTAGAAAGAATCTACCTCCTCTGCTTTTGTTGTGATTGCTGGGCCTTCTATTCTCTTTGAGTTGGAAAAAACCTTCGAATTTTAAGTGCTCCTTGAATCTCCAAGATTGAGATTCATACTCCTGAAGATAATCACTCAAAGTCTCCTCCTTCAGTGCCTCTTCTTCCTCCATCTCGCTTGCTGTAGATATGGGCATAAAACTGCGCTGTGGATCAGATTGTGTGGCTGAATGCTCACACCCATCATGTAAAAATCTAGGGTTTTCTTCATATTCAAACCCCCTTGGTGATTCCCTATACATCTCCCTTCTCAGCTTCTTTATATCTTCAGTGATGCTCCGCATAGTTTGAAAAAGAAGCTTTGATAGCTCCTCTTTCTCCCTTCCTCCAAATACTGGAGTCTTGTCTTTGTCCCTTCTATACATATTCTCTCCATATTAGAAGCTTCTCCTTATGGTGACATATTGGCTGAATGCATAGGTTGAGCCAAGATTATGCTCTAATACCACTGTAATATTCCCAAATCGGAAAAGCATGAATATAGTGCAAAACCATGGAAGTAGCAGTGTGAAACATTACATCAAAAATGGAGGCCGACCTGAAGCTTCTTAATACATTAGAATAGCAACAAACATGTAAAATTATAGGCCACAAAGCATAGAACAAGATACCATAAGCCTGCAATGATGAATTTCCTCAAAATGAGGTGCTGCTACTGTATCAAAATGCCGGAAGATAGCTACAGTGCAGTCATAAGTGCACTGCTACATAAAAATAATATAAAAAATATGTGGGGATGTTATATGCCTCAAAAGATATGAAAAATATAGATCTAGGCTTTATACAATCACCTACAATGAACCCAAGAAGGGTTTTTAGAAATACACCATGTACAAGATGGGATCTAAAGCCCTAGGGCTGAACATTCACCGCAACATATTTGCTAGAAATTTTTAGCTAATCTTATATGCTCAAATAATAGCCTTGTCCCAATGGGTCCTCTAAATGAATGACATATACCTTTCAATATAAAACCTCCTCTTCAAATGGTGCACTGAAAACACCCTACAACTCCTCCCTATAAATAACGCAGTCCAAGACAGAAACTACGCTGTAGGGGAAAATGATGATGTGGCCTAATGCCAAATGCTGCAAAAAGGCTAAAGGGCTTTCCTCACTAGCCTCCCAATGGAAGGAAACCTTCCTCCAATGAAAAAAAATCAGAAATCACCCAGGACTAGTCTCCACTGGTGTAACCCTACAACAAGACACACCCTGAATAGGAACCGCACTGTACCAAAAGACTGTAGCTTGGCGAGAATTCTGAATGTGTGGAAATCGTAGAACAATACTCTTAAAATAGGATACCTTAAGGGAAGAAGTGGGATCCCTGCTCGTGAACACCTTGTGCTAAACAACACTGCAAGCTCAACTAAATAGCCAAGGAATGCAAATAGTCATGTAGACGATAAACATAATAATATCCAAAAACTTCCTTTAAAATCTACCTTACCCTTCCTCGTAAGCTCGGTGAGCTTCCTCACCTTGGCCGACATCCATTAGTTCTGTTAGGGTCACGTATTTTTCAATATTGGAAAGAACAAATGTTGCAGGGCCTACATCAGAACCACTTTGGAATCCTAGGATCTAGCCCTCCTGGATTCAGAGAGGGATCTCTCTATATGTGTTTAGAATGATATGCTTTTAAAGCTTATGATATGATATTAGTCTAGTTATGAAGTACCAAAAATTTTTTTTGGTTTCAGTTGGGTGGGATATCATCAAAATAAAGGAAGTCTTTTGAAGGGTAAAGGTGTGAGTGTGTTGAAAGAATGGTTTAGCTAATAGGATAGGTAAGAGACAGTATCAATCCATTGGGCTATGGATTCACAAAAGGATTTAATTGCATAACAAGTTTCAAGAGTGGTGCATGGGGCAAGTCATCTATATCAAAGGATCTCTTTGGATTGATTTTGTGGTATGGAACATTAAGAAGTGTGGTGAAAGAAGCAAACATATAAGAAAACAAAGGGTAGCCTAGTATCAGGTAAGGACTTTGAACCTATCCTACTTTTGGCATACTCTTAGGGAAAAAAATTTAAGATAAACATAAAAAGTAGCCTAAAATAAGGTAAGTACTTTGAACCTATCCTGCTTTCGGCATACTCTTAAGGGATATTTTCAAAGCAACTGTTGGAGATAAACTAGAGGATAGGGCTAAACATAAACTTCTCTAGTTCAACTTTAATTAGCAGAATTTTCAAGAACTTTCAAAGACAATATCTCAAGTTGTACTCAGGAAACATGGGCTCACCAACACTTCACTGGTTATACTCTATTGAATTATCCTCAAAGCACAATTAGAAGAAAACATAAAGATAAATCTTATCAGTGAGATTTAGGGTACCTTTTATAGTAAATCCTAATCTAAATTTGTTGTTCTTTATTAGAGAAAGTGGACAGTATGAAAGCATAAGAAAAACAACAATTACACTAAGAAAAACATCACCATTGACATAGAACATGATCCCATAAATTAGCTTGTATATTTGATGTTCAAACCAGTTACAATTTTCAAGTCCATTAGGTCTTTACAACTTCAACTTCTCTTCTCAGCCTATCTTTCTTCAATTACTAACAAAGCTTCAGCAGCATCAATAACTATTTACATTCAACAAGTATTCAACCAACAACAATACTGAGCTCCTCATATGATATATATAGGTAAATTGAGCAGGTGGAGTGAAAGGAAGATCTAACTATTCAATTAATATAGAGTAAATGCTTCTCAACCTTTGGGAGGCCTAATGGAGAAGATATCTAATGTATTAACTTTTTTAATTGATTTTGACATTAACATTCATCTACTTTAGTCACTTTTGTTGACTTTTGAGGCTTTGGGTAGCTGGCAATTACTTTCTGAGCTATTTTGGGCAAATATCTCTGACTGTGCATTAAATTTGTAGGCTTTTGAGTAAATAGGCCTGTAGGTGGAATTTTTAGTCATTGGGGGAGTAAATAGCCTTCATGATATGGAAAATAAGGTTGTATTTTGCTGATTTTTCATGCTTTGTGGTTTTAAACATTGATTAGGCCTTTGATATAGCTTTAGGCCTCCTAATAATATTTTTGCTTTATTCACTGTGTTGATTGATTTGGCCTTAATAAATTTGTCTCCATCTATGTCTTTTAACGTTTAAACTATAGATTAGGTTTTTTGGTCTTCGAGATCTATGCTTAACCCCTTTATCTTTATTCTTCTGATCTTTAATCTTTGTTCTTCACTATTCTTCTTCTTTGTGTGCAGGTGGCTCCTTTACCACGCTGGAGGGTTCAATGGCTAACCAATTACCATGAAAGATTGATTAAAATGACGAGATCACACCCTTATATCTCTACTTTAGCTGTATCTCACCTCGAGGATCATCATCCTGAGGTTTCATCCCATGCATATGATTGTGAGAGGGTCTATTTATTTAGCCACCATTACACCTGCAAAAAACATTGAAAACATTATAAAACCCTGCATATTTTTGGGTAAAATTTCTTTGGAGGCATTGGGAGGTGTCGGAGGAGAATTTGCAGAGGAAGAAAAATGCACAAAAGTAGGATTCCATGACAGAACCAGGAAGAACATTGTTTAAATTTGAATTTGGCGCGAAAATTTAAAAAGCAATTTTTGCGGGTAACTAGTTGTTTTCCCACTCAGGTTAAGCAGTAAGTGGTATTTAGTGAATCGAACACGATTCCACTCAGTTTCAGCCACCTGTCCACGAGAAAACTACCTTTTTCACGTTAATTTGGGTCGTTAACCTTTTCTGGAAAATCGTGTCTGAAAATGATTTTGGGCCATCAGATCTAGGGTAGCCAGATCGATAGTGGAGGGAGGGTCTGATGAAAAAATGTGTGCAGTAGAGGAGATAGTGGAGGACAGGTGTCGGGTGGAGAATGGGCCAGTCGAATGGTTAGTGGAATGTGGGCTAGCGGGTGACGTGGGCTCCTTTGTCAGGTAGCAGGAGTGCGCGTCAGGAGAAGGAGGAGAAGCGGGTAGCACAGTCGCCATTAGATCTAGGAGATCTATAGTGGAGATATATTGTGGGGGTTGAATGAATAATTTAGATGGTTGGGAGGATGAAGTCGGGAAAGGAGACAGTCACCGTAGGATCAGTATTGCTCGACAAGTGGGATTTAATCAGGAAAGCATAGGCGCATAGGGGTAAAAAGATTGTCAGGAGGATGGGTAATGGGAGGGGTGATGATCAATATTGGATCAATAATATCTGTGGTTGAGATTGATTCAGAGGGGGTGGAAGTTTGAAAACAAAAAGGGAATTGGATTTAAAAGGCGGAGAATGGTAATATGGGGGAGAAGGTGACCGGGAGCGGAAATGATGAAGGGCCAAGGGCTTTAGCGCTCGGTTACGGGGCTTGGGTCATATGAGAAGCAAGGGTAGAGGGATTAAGTCCTAAGGGGCTTAAGGCCTAAAGTGGGTTTTTTGGGCCTTTTTGAGGTTTCCAATAGGTAAAATAGGGATGTTTTAAACCATAAAAAGGGGGTTTTTATAGGTTTAAAGGGTTTTTATAAGAAAAATGAATGGAAATTGGGTTTTTTAAGAGGGAAAAAGTCTGACAGATGATAGGAGTAAAAATAGGTAAAAATAGGTGAAATGGGAAAAGTTATGAAGATGAAATGATGGGGTTTTTAGAGGGATTTTTTCAAAGGAAAAAACGGTGGAAAATGGGTTTGAAAACAGTCTTTTCTTTGTGACTGCAGGGCTTTCTTTGAAGGTTTTGAATGAAGAGATCAAAGAAAAGGATCTTTTTGGCCAAGGTACACAACAGGGCTTCAAGAACTCACAATTTTTCTTAAAACTTGTTTCTTGAAGACTAAAAGACCAATTTTAGCCATCAGAGTATATGAAAAATTTATAGATGCCTAATAGTGGCTCCAATTGGGGATGGCAGCTCCTTGGAGGTGTCAAGAACCTCAAATATTTATCTCTGGAATGTACACCTGTGCTTTGCATTTTTACAAGCCTTTTTTCTTTAATCATACTGCTTGAAAAGATGATCATAACTTTGTATCAGCAAAATGATTTATCCCAAACATTCTACCTACACAGCCTACTTGTTCTAACATTTTTTCTTCATAAGATTCACTTGGACTTGCAAACCTTTTGACATCACCATTTTATTATTTTATTGAAAGCATAAAACTAATCTAAATCTACCTTTATTTCTTCGATGAGTTCAGATTAAACAGTTGAACTCATTAATTCTCTACCTAAGCTACTATCTGCCAAGATTAAACTGTCTGATTTGTTATAAGATTATGGCATAAAAACAAGCTACACATAGAATAAAATTTATAGAAATTTAAAACAAAATTGTCGAGGCTTAAGATCTAAAAATTATGAATATCCTTCCTTCTTTCTTTTAGCTCTAGTTTTGATCTTTTTAGAGTTGTCTTCTTCTTTACCTCATTCAATTTTTCAGCATGTTAGAACTAGTTCTTTTTCTTATATTTGGCTCAAGTTTTGGTTTGATTAGAGCCATTTGTTTCTATCCTAATCTATTCTACTGATAAGCCAAGATTTCATTGTTTGGCAAACCTTCTTCACTAAACTCTCAACAGTAAATTGAAATCTAATCCAAATAAGTGATTAGGCTATATCACTAAATAGCAGTTGCTCTTTTAAGTAGTGGTATCAGGCTTGCACACTTTCAGATTTTTTTCTTTTTTGGTATGGTGTTGTACCTTTCTTCTTTTATATCTACCATCTTTTCTCCTTTTATATTGTTTTTGTATTTTTTATTTTTTTTCTTTCAAAGAAAAAGAAAAAAAACTAACTAAATGCTCACAAGTTGAGCTTTATTGACATTCCTACCTACCCTAATCTAACTTGGAATTCTCTGTTGTTTTATATGATACAATAGTGCCAGTGCAGCCACTTGAGCAATGATAAAATGGAATAGAACATCTGACTTCTTGTCAAAGATAACCATGGCATATATTGAATATTGATCTTCAAAACCAAGGCTATCACAGAAGGTGACAAATTTTTATGTATTTGGCTCTTGCAAAGGATCCATGCTTGAGAATTTGAGCCAATTAGGACCTCCATACATTCTCTCTTCCACAGTCAATAAAGAAAAGATGAGAACTTTCTTCATTTTTGCCTCCATGATCGGTAGATTGTCTTCCTCTAAGACTTCAAATTTTATGGCTACATCTTCGCATGTTCCTTTGAAGAATCATCATCCTTCACCCGCAAATCAACAAGCAAGGAAATTTATTCTTTCTCTAAATCTATGCTTCGCTTTTGATGTAGATTCAAAGTTCTTTGGATGACATATTTATATTAGGCAATGGGAGAAGGTTTTTCTTTAGTGATGATATATCCTCAGATAGTCTTCTATTTGTTTTTCTCGCCCCAAAGAATTTCAGCACTTTTCATTGTTTAGGACACTGTCTCGATTTTTCTTGAATTATGTATTGTTTTCTTTCACAAGGTCTTAGACATGTACTAGCAACAAGGGCTAATCGATTGGAAATAATGTTTTGGTTTTTAGCAAGGTGTTGGAATTCTTCAAATTATGTTAACAAGTCCATGGAATCATCCTGTGATCTAAGTCCGGGATGTTTAACAATGTATTCCTCATTCACTCCGTTCCACTCACACAATTTCCATTCCCATGAAACTATTATCCGTGGCCCGAATTTCTTCAATAAGTGCAACCCTAAAAGGAGTGCCTCATACTCTACTATGTTACTAGGCATTGGAAAATTAAATTTATAAGTGAATGGACTTCTGGCAGGATTTTTACTCTATTGTAAAAGCCACATTCATGCACCGCACTAGTTTTACTTACATGACCCATCAAATCTCATACTCCATAGAGGACTAGTTCCATATTTATCATTAATTTCCCTACTATCCTCTCTTTTGTCTTGAGAGTGCCATTGTTGTGATAGGCACTATGTTGATGATGATCTTGTTCAAATGAAGGTTTGAGGCTAGCTACTTGTTTAGTATTTGATCGATTTCTCCTTCTATCAAAGGAGGGATTTTCTCAAGATAGATAGAAGTACAACAATCCTTCGTGTTAATTGGTTTTGAGGCTTGATGTCTTATCAGCCTCTTCTACCTAGTCAATACTTGTGCTTTTCGGGAAACCTCGAGGATTTTCTACTTTTCATATGATCTAGTTATGTTTCAAACACTGTATCAGCAGGATACTCAATTTGAATACAATGTTCATAAGTTGTTTCTACATTATCAAGATGCCACTCTACTTGTGTAATCTGAAATGAGTCAGAATATGGAGGGAGAGCCCCTATATGTAGTGGTTCTCCTTCCACTTCGTAGACTCCGTGTTTTCTAAGTGGCTACTGTTTCCTCAAAAGCACGCCCCTCACTATTAACATTTTCATTTGTTTGTAAATATCTCTTAACAAATTAAACACAAGTTATAGGTAGGCAATCAGAATTTCTTGACATCCTTCCTCATCGTCTTCTATAAAGTCTCGATCATCATACATTTTCGCTCATTGTCTAGGTCTTGTAGTTGTTGAGTTTGTGTTTCATCAGTGGAAAGGCATAGGTTGCTCGGGATAATCAACATCCATATCAACCTCATGCCTTTCCAAATTTCTTATCAAGTATGTACACTATTTTTCCAAATAGGTCCAATAATGTGTTTAGTTTAGCTTTCCGTCTATACTTGGATCCATGTTTGTAAAAAGAGGTCACTATTTCCCCGTCAACCAGCTCAAAGTCTTCAAAGGAGTCATTTGGTCTTTTAGGAGTCGTGAGTCGCTGTGTGGAGGATTTCAAAAATTTTGAGATGAGTTGCTATCCACCATCAACATTTAACTACCAACCTAAGGATGTTTGTTGGTCTTCTGAGGTCTTAGGATGTATAAGATGTAATTCACTCATAATTCCATAGTGGAGTCGCCAGTATGTTAATGTCCTGTAGTTTGCAAGATTGGCAAGAAAAAATACTATAGGGCCTACATCAGAACCACTTTGGAGTCCTAGGCTCTAGCCCTCCTCGATTCATAGAGGGACATCTCTATATGTGTTTAGAATGATATGCTTTTAAAGCTTATGATATGATATTAGGCTAGTTATGAAGTACCAGGGATTTTTTTTGGTTTTGGTTGGGTAGGATATCATCAAAATAAAGGAAGTCTTTTGAAGGGTAAAGGTGTGAGTGAGTTGAAAGAATGTCTTAAATTTGATGGGATAGTAAGAGAGCGTATCAATCCATTGGCTATGGAGTCACAAAAGGATTTAATCGCACAAGAAGTTTCAAGAGTGGTCCACGGGCAAGTCATCTATATCAAAGGATCTCTTTGGATTTATTTTAAGGAACATTAAGAGAAGTGTGGTGAAAGAAACAAAAATATAAGAAAATAAAGGGTAGTCAAGATCGTAAGGACTTTGAACCCATCCCGCTTTTTGGCATACTCTTAGGGAAAATATTTAGTCACTTTTGTTGAATTTTGAGGCTTTTGGTAGCCGGCATTTACTTTCTAAGTTGTCTTGGGCAATATCTTCAATCAGCATTAACTTTGTAGGGCTTTGAGTAAATAGGCCCGTAGATGGTATTTTTAGCATTTTGGGGAGTAAATAGCTCGATGACCTGGAATAAGGTTGTATTTTGCTGATTTGTCATGCTTTTCGCTTTAAACATTGATTAGGCATTTGATATAGCTTTAGGCTTCCTAATAATATTTCTCGCTTTATTCACCGTGTCGATCGATTTGGCTTTAATAAATTTGTCTCCCTGCAACTACGTCTTTTAACCTTTAAACTCGTAGATTAGCTTTTTTGGTCTTCAAGCTTTATGCTTAACCCCTTTATCTTTATTCTTCGATCCTTAATCTCCGTTCTTCACTCTTCTTCGTTTTATGTGCGGTGGCTCCTTCGTCGCAGACCGGGAGGATTCAATGGCTAACCAATGTCCATGAAACATTGATTAAAACCCCGAGATCACACCCTTAGATCTCTCCTTTTGTCGTGTCTCACCTCAACCATCGTCATCCCGAGGTTTCATGCCACGCATGACCGTGAGTGGGTCTATTTATTTAGCCACCATTACACCTACAAAAAAAATTAAAAACATTATAAAACCATGTGCCTTTTTGGACAAAAACTCAGTTTGTTACTGGGAGGTGTTGGAGGAGCATTTAAAAAGGAAGAAAATGTGCAAAAGGAGGATTCCTCGATGTAACCAGAACAACATGGTTTAAATTTGAATTTGGCAATTTTAAAATGTAAAAGAAGTGAAATAGCCAAGTGAAGGTATTGAGGATCCGAATGTAATTCCACTTAGTTGCTACCACTCCGTCCATGAGAAAACCACCTCGTTTCACATTAATTTTGCGCTAACCATTTCCAGGAAAATCGCGCACAAAAATGATTTTAATGTCGTATCCGGGGTATCCGCATCGATGGTGCATGGAGGGCACGATGAAAAAAGGTAGAGGAGATAAGGAGGACAAGTGTCGTGGAGAATGGGTCACTAAAACAAGCTAGTGGAACGTGGGCCAGCGGTGACGTAGGCTCTTCGTCGATTCGGCGGAGTGCGCATCAAGAGAAGGAGGAGAAGCGGTAGCGCAGTGAGTCGTTGATCTAGGAGATCTAAGAAAGGGAGATCTATTACCAAGCCAAATGAATAAGTTGTATGGTTGGGAGGATGAATTCGGTGAAAGGAGACAGCTATCGTAGGATCAATAAAGGATCGACGACAAGGATTTAATCCGAAAGCATAGCATGAGGGGTAAAATATCATTGAGGAGCGGTAATCGAAGGGGTGATGACTACCTTTGAATCGATAAGATCTATGGTTGAGATTGATTCAAAGGGGAAGTAATGCAAAGGGGTAAATTTGAAAATAAAAAGGGAAGGGGACTTAAAAGGCAGAGAATGGTCATGTAGGGGAGAAGGTGATCGGGGAGCGGAACGATTAAGGGCCAAGGGCTTTAGCATTCAAGCACAGTGGCTCAAGTCATATGAGAAGTTGTAGGATGGCCTCAAGGGCTTAAGTCCTCGTTTTTTAATATAAAAGACACAAGGCCTAAATTGCTTCGTGCCTTTTGAAGTACATGTAAAGACATGAGACATATCCCAAATAAAAATAGTGGAATATGGCGACAACATATATCATCGGATGTCAAAACACTATCATGAATAATTATCCCAGCCATGCCTCCCAGTGCTGCATATCATCAAGAAAATATACATGGCATGGATCCTGCCAAATGCGAGATGTGCAGGGTAGTATCCATACTAACCCAAAATAAATGAACGATGCCATGCTACTTGCTACCCAATATCATAGATATCTGCAGGGAAGGTTGGAAACCTCTTGCTCCTCACCTAGATCCATTCATCCCAATGTAGATGATGAATCATACCAAGCTCAATCTTGGTATCCACCCAAGATGGAATACCAATCTCCTCCATCAAAATAGATTTTCACTCCATGAAATGTTGAAGTGCACCTCCTTTGAGGTCCATCCATGAGATCCTCTCATCAATGGCCCTTTGGAACCCATAAGGCTCCATACATGTTGTAGGTAGAATCTCCTCTTTCAGGCTACGAAGAGCTCATAAAAAAAAGCTTCATCTTGACAATGGAAAATTCTCTCCATCACAAGATGTATATCATATATCATATGTCCCTCATGTGCTTCATGAGTGTAAAGCTATCTTTGGGATGCTCCAAGAATAATGGGGCCCTCTTCTCATCACTTTGTTGCTAAGTGATAGTGTTGTAGATACGACATGGGGATACATGTGCTTGTCTCATGGCCATATACAACGCTAAAACTAATAGCTTGGAAATGTATTGAATAGTATTGTATGCACCTCCCATCTACTGCAACTCCACACTTCAACATAAAGTGTTAGGTGTAGCTCAACCATGACAAACTAGGATAGCTATACATATTCTCCTTGATCAAATCAAGGGTCCTCTACGTAGTGATAATTTGCTCCTCATCGGTAAGGTGCTATAATCATTGGTTATGCAATTTCCTTGATGGGCATGGTCTCACAAATATCAATATGAGGTAATGAAATAATATGATATGAAAATTATATGAAAACCTTGGATAAGTTGAATCTTGAACATCTTGTTCTACCACAAGAGTTCCTCGAACCCGATCGTCAATAGTCTCTCCATCTGACTTTTTAATGATGATGGCAGCATCTCCTCTAATAAAGCAGCACGCGGTATCTGCCTCACATCGCTCCTCATGCATCTCATGAATCATGCATGGGGCTCATAATGTCGAAGAGATAGAAGACCATACAGTGAAAATATGCAAGTGTTCCTCCTCCTAATCTAAGTACTTAAGCTGGTGGTGGTGGTAGAGGCTCCTCCTCCATAAGTGATAATTAGGGAAATCTTCCTTGAGGCTCTTCATATACTATATCCTCAATGATGGGAGATGTCTCTATGTTATATGTCTTTGGTTTCTTTCTACCAAACTTCTTCTTCGGTCTTTGAATACAAAATCTACATAAAACGGAGACACTTTCATATGTGAAAAATAGTGAATGACCAATCTCTTGCTTCACCTTCTGGGTGCAACTGCACCAATCTCCACAACCTCTCTTTTTGTTATTGGATATAGCTGAAATAAGGTAGCTAATTCCTTCCTCCAAGCCCTCAATGTGCTTGTGGAACATCCATCAAATTTAGGCAAGAATAATCTAGTCCTCTTTGTTCTATTGCTCTTGTGGGGTATCCTTTCTTCTTTGAGTTGCAAAAGCATTGAGAGATATATTCTCCTTCGGTGATCTAGGTTGTGCTTTTTAGTAGGAAAGTATATTTACTTATAGGGTCTCATACCCCAAGTCATCCTTCATATTCATACCATTCCACTCTACTTATCAAAGAAAGTGGATCTAGCGAGAATGATGTGATGCTTTTGGCTTTTCAGATTACTTCTTCTACTTTGATAGGGAAGTGTTGAGGACCTTTCTCTTTATGAACTCTTCTTTGATCATCCTTTTTCCTTCCTCTCGTTCATTTTATTGACCTCCTTAGAGAGATATTGCATATATCTAAAGAGAAGAATTGAAAAGCTGCAAGCCTCACTCATGGTAGATCTCTACTATCCACTTCTTATTTTGATGCAAAATATGAAGTGCCCTACAAGCTAAGCCAAAAGGTCATTACATGCGATACCATTGTAATATCCCAAAAGGGAGAATGCAGTAATACTAAAACAAAATATAAGAAATGCAACAATGTAAACAAGTAATCTAAATACATCATACAAATATAAAGAATTGCTGAGCCATTTTATTATATAGGAGGTGGAATACAAGTACAAAAATGCTCAAAATATGAGACACTCAAGCTAAAGAGATGGCCTAGAATGCCAGCTGCGAAATTCTCCCATAAGAGAGATTGCTAAGCTGATTTCGAATCATCTGCCGATGTCCCTACTTTGAAAATTGCTGGGACTACAAGCTGGCGACAAAATATAAAAGTGTAGATGTAAGAAGTTCTCGAGCTTCGATGACGTGTTGAAACTCTAGAATCGGGCTCTATGATGAATAGCACAAGATAACCCGAGAAAGGATTTCAAGATCTTACAATATTGGAAAATCACCCTCTTAGGCCCTACAACTATGACTTTTGGCTATGTATATATGAAGCCTAATTTGATAAAATATGGCTGCAATATGTTGTACAATCAGATCTATGCTTGAAGGGATGATCACTTCACTAGATCCTCAAGCTAGAAGCCTAAGATCTAGCCTCTCTATCCTCCTCCATTGAATGTGCGTACGCTTAATGCGAAAAAATAAAAGGAGAACTGTCTTGTTAAGGAGGGACGAGTCTCGGAGCTGCTGCTGCTAGATGATGCAAATCAGCTCTGAATGATGGAAACGGTCAATATATGGTGAGAGATGGTCCCCCATAGGATTTCAGCTGGAAATACTGGAAAACTCCTTCCTCCAATAGATGCTACAAGACTTGATACAGCGAAATCCTTGAGGGTTTGTTGCTACATGGAAGTATGAAATTTTTTCTTGAATACTAGATATAGATCTTGCTACTCCGAAAGGGTGAACCTAAAAGAAAAAAGTTGAATCGGTGAATCCTCCATCGTTTTCCTAACTAAAATTCTAGAAACAACCTCCACCTCTCAATCCCTAAAGTAGGAATGCATTATTCACAGCAGTATGTGTGAATGTGCATATGAGAGTGGCCTAAATGTGGCATGAATGTCGATGATGTATGGAAGCTCAAAGAAAACTTCCCGGAAGTAGGCATTCAAGAAGTTCCCCGTCGGTGATGTGGGATTTCCGCTGAAACAACCATGTGCTAAACAACACTACGAGACTTAGATAAACAACATAAGTGTGCATAGAAATGCCACATGAGAAATCTAGATGTAAACATATCGGAAATAATAATATAAATGCCTACCTTCTATTGCTACCTTCATCTCCCTTATATGATTTGTGAGCCTTCCATAGCCTTGGCCCACCCTCATAACTGTGTTGCACATGTGGCCACTAGCCTCCATGAAGGCTTGTATTGTCTCTCCATGTTCTCCACCATCTGACTACATTTTAATTCCCACTCTCTCCATCATGTGTGCATTGGATGCACAACTTCCTCAGTGTATCATCATTAGTGCTCTATGATCTTACTTTTAATGCACCATGATCTCGGTTTACCTCCTCCAAGATCTCCATGATTTTACATTAATAAACCATGATCTCCATTATTCCTTCATTTAAGAAGTTGCTCCACTACTCCATAATGTGGATATAACTATAAAATATCCACATACACACATCAATTAGGAAAATTAAGAACTCTAATATTCCAATTATGCGATGGAAAAGGTCGAAAATATTACACATGAACACGAAGATAACCTTCTAATTTATTCAACCATATATCTATAACGTATGCATATATTTGTCTCTCTAAAATATGGGAATGTCAAATTTTACTTATACCTTAAAAGGGAGCTACGGCTCTAGAAGTGGCTTGTGGATGTAGATGTGCCGCCGCTTGAAAGTCTCATTCAATAATTTGGGAAAAGTTATCCATCATTGTGTTCCTTTGTTTCTCTAGGGCCTCTTCAAGCAAAGTATTTTGATAGGATCTCTTTCACCCTCATCTTGTCTTTTTTTCCCCCATGGGCATTCGTTGGGGTTTGCAAGGGCCCGATCTTACATAGGTTCAGCCGGATCGAGCCCTAAATCCTTATCTCCCCGACCTTGTTGGGGACATGCAAAGAAGGATCGAGAAAAAAGTAGATTGATTTCGAGTACACTTCGAAGGCCTATTTATTATTTGAGAAACAATGAAAAAACACCTAAACATCCAAAAACCTAATCCTAGGAGATGAAACACCAAACTATGGGCCTAGTTGGGAAGTAAATTAGTACATCAATTTCTCGGGGTCTACTAACTTTGGAATATGATCTACTGTTTGTCACCCATGATATCTCATTAGAAATATCTATCAGAGGACTACAAAATAGCGACAACAAATTTTCGAGTCTTCAAATTTAGATCCAACATGATTTTCAAAACCCTAATAGGTTCTTTATATTCACTAATTTTGTAGTACATTAATAATTACTTTATTTTTAATGAATTAGTTATTCCATGTGTTGTATCTTAAAGGAGACAATTCCTTGGCTATGGAAAGGAATCAATTCTTAACACATTTTTTAAAAATGTGTCATAGAATTAATTGTATCAGGTGGTATTCATTCAATCCCTTTGGAAACTAATTCTTTAAAAACCTTAATAATATGGTATAATGAAAGAATCTACAATGCCATTAACTCTTGATATCTAAATGGAAAAGAAGAACTATAGAAGAAAGTCAAAATGATATCTTTTGTAACACGAGAATCTATCACTTTAAATTTTAAGAATGAATTTATGGAAGGGGAGAGGAAACTCAAAATAATATACTGTAAACATAGAAACTATTGATTTTAAGTTCTAGAGATAATTTGTGAAGTGAGAGGAGTTGGAGTGAAGGAGCTGAAAATTAAGTGTTATTTAACTCATCCCACTCACATATGTAATTAAGAAACCGGAAACTACTTTACTTCACTTCATTCTAGGAAGAAGGAGCAAGAAAATGGCATAGGAAAAATGAATCACCATCAACGAGTTGTAAGGAAACTTTATGCTTCTTTCGTGTAATTCCTCGAAGAAAACTAAGTATGAAAGTTTTTAGTCTTCCGAGAGGTCCGAAACTCGAGAACCCCTCTTATTTCTTTCTTTATTGCTTAAATACATCAAAAATAGTATGTAACTAGTAGAACTTCTTGAAACTACTTCAACTAACTAAACTGTTAAAACTACTTATTACATTGCCATCGAGGGGCATCACTATAGCTTCGATCTTAACAAACAAAAAAAACAAATTAAAACTTGAAAAATATTATTATTTTTGTACTGGAGTCTAATTTGTTTACAGAGTGCGTCTCTCACGAAGTGTTGATGTGTCTCTCTCGATAGATCGGACATCCATACCACTGCATTTTCTTCTAGATTTCAATATTTGTCTTTTCGTCTTCTTTGTCATGTCATTTCTTTCTGCGATGTGGTATTTAGAACTATTCTACAATTACGCCTCTTTGCTGAAACTTGACCTAGTTGTTACGTTTTACGACTAGGCCACCATGTGCTCTATTTTCCCGAGCTCGAGCCCTGTGCCTCTATGTTTCAAACGAAGTTATCATGTCTCCTCCTACCCGACTCACCTCTTCTTCTGCATTGCGCCTACGACTTGTCCGTCTTCTCTTCTCCCTTTGCTCCGCATTGGATTACTTACCCGAGTCCATTGCACTGCCGTGGCTTGTTTCTTCACCCAAACAACTCATACAATAATCCTAGAATTTAAATAAATTTAAATTAACCTTTGAATGGTATCACATCCACCTTTCCATCAAATATTGGCTTTCCATGTTCTTGCATTATAAGAATCCTCTTACCTTCGATGTCATTTCTAAAAGGAAAGGCCATTACTTCCGGATTTGAAATTCTTGCAATTTAACTCTAAGCTACATTGCATCGATACTCATAACACATTTTTTATTTATTTTGTATAACATATTACCTAGCCCCATTCCTCTCATCTTACCAGTATGCGATATGCGAGAGGGGTCCCATTGTCGGACTTTAAATACTTTAGATCGAGCTGCGAACACATCGCATCTAGCCCTTGTACCACATTTTCATTTGCTTTGTATAACATATTACTTAGCGCCATTCCTCACGATCTTGTGATGTTTGGTGTGCGATAAAGGTAGAGGTGACGTGGCAAGTGGAGGTGGGTCCGATCGTAAATCACAAGCGGCAATATGATACCTTGTCACACTTTGCATTTGGCCCTTTTATAACATACTCCCTTAGGATCATTCCTCACGAGTTTGCGATGTGCGATGTGTGAATAGAATAAATTAAATCATAGTTCTTCGCTACATTTCTTCTAGGCCCTTGTGTTGCACTTTGCATTTCATTTTGTATAACATATTCACGAGCATCATTCCTCCGCGAGCTTTGCGAAATACGTATACATGTGATTGTGATTAAACCTACGAACAACATTCCGCATGTATGTTTGCATGGCTAGAGCCACGACTGTGTGAAATTTTGAACATGTCAATCGGTGAGTCTTGAGCATTTTGTACGCGAATAAGCCCAAATAGACCTTTGTTGCACGCTTTTCTTCTTTGCTACTCCTTTGACTTAGATTAAACTTCCAATGCTACTCCTTCCCTAATTTTGGTACTAGTGCAAATGCGATGATGAATCCTTGTTGAACTTATGGTTATCCTTTCGAGCATATTATAGGTCTTCTTCCAAATTTAACAATTATTCCTCAACAACGTTGAATTGCTCAGAACCTCTCTTGAATTTTAGTTTAGTCAAATTATGCTACAACACCATGTAAGATGTGTTAGGATATATATATATATATATATATATATATATATATATATATATATATATATATATACTATAATTACTTTATCTCTATAATGTTATATAAAATTATATTATTTAACATAAATATGTAAATATTTTATTTATAACTTCAAAAATAAAAGTGACATATTTTTACCAAATATTTTTCATCTTTGGATTGTAATATTACTAGCAATTGGTTGTAAAGCAGAATCATATTATTGATATTTTATAATTATTTTAGTTAAAAACATAACTAAATATATATATAATGACTTATATTTTTTACTATGGATCACATTGTTTTTATTATTTTTTAAGGGACGTGTCAACACCAAATTGAGCATGGAGAGAATTACACATTTCCCTCCATCTATCAGCAAATGAGCCTATAGGCTCCATAAAATCAATATTGAATCTTTTTTGAATAATTTTTTTTAAATGTTAAATATCAATACACATAAACCTTACAATAAAAGTGAAAATATAATTTTTTTAATTTAATTTACTTTTGTTTTTTTCTTTATATAAAATTGGCTTAAAAACTATTTTATTTAATGTTGAGTGAGAACTTTCGGAAACCTGTATATTTTTTATCGAGGGTTCGACATTTTGGGTGATCAATTCGGCCATATTCAAGATAAAATGCTTAACGGATGATAAGAAGAGTGGTAAACCAAAATATATAGATAACGAGAGAAAACTAGTTGTTAGTTAGAAGCTTAATAGATAATAACTACTTTTCTCCCCTTATCTATATTTTTTCATCTAACACTCTTCCGTCATCTATTAAGATTCTTGCTCCTCGAGGATGGGTGAAGTGTTCGGTAAAAAGTCGATCATTTAGATCAAAATACACAGATTTCTAGAAGTTCTCAACAACATGTGTGTGATCGTGGAATGAAACTTACCTTAATATGTTATTTAATATCAATATTGAAACAATAAAATATATTTTTTTTATTAATGTATTTTTATTTTCACCATTATTAATAAAATATATTATTTTTATATTACCTTTTAACACCATAGTAAGTAGTGATAAAATTACATATCTCTAAAATATCAAAAATAAATTTTTTTTCTTTACTTTTGATTAGTGTGTCTCTATATAAAGTGGATGTAAAATTAATGTGTAAAATGAAGTATTTTACTTATGATAGACATTAATTTCTTTTTTTATTACTATTTTCTTAACTTTTTTATTCTAATTGTTTTTTTATTATTTTTAAATATAATGTTATGTCACAACACCTCCCAAGTATTAGGATGTAGGGCCAAAAACAAACCTAGATCCATCTTAATGCGAAATCTATCAAGGACCTATAGGGATAAAATATATGAAGTTTGGCACTCAAAAATAAGTTTTCACCTTGAGATATTTGAGTTTTCTAAGGGCTTGGTATATTCATACTTAAGATAGATTCTCCAACATAAATCTAGATCAGTCAAGCTTCAAGGGGGGTCAAATATTTCAAGCTCTAGAGTCAAAAAACTGATGCTTGCACTTTGAGAGATTTGATCCTTATTGGAACTTTATAGATCCAATGAAAAGATGAATCATAATGTTCAATATATATATATATATATATATATATATATATACAATTGTAATTCAATTAGATCTAGATAAGTTTTATTTTTAATTACATAAATAGTTTTTTATTTTCATTATGAGTATATATATATATATATATATATATATATATATATATATATATATATATATATATATATATATAGAGGAGAGAGTTATATTTGAACACAATTCATAATATTTAAATAAATATACTACAATATTACATCTACATTCTATAACTATCATTATTAAAATATGTAATATTAAATGGTAAGATTAACGTAGAAAAAAAAAAGTTATATTTGGGAATGAATTATAATAGTAGAATAAATAAGTAATAAATAGGTGTACATTATGTAAATATAAAACTATAGTAAAAATAATAATAATAAAATAATATGTTTCTTTTCTAATGTTGGAGATGCATGCTACACCTCTATAATATTCTCCTTACATATACTTATTTTTGTTATATATAATTTTTAACAACAATGGTTATGAAATGCATACGTATTATTATATTATATATATTCTAATAATTTAATTTTTGTTTATATATTACTCTCATACACACATATAAATAACTATTATTTTTATTTATATTAAAAAAACATGTATGACATAATTAAACCACCCACTTAAACAATATAAAAAAAAGTACAATTAATTATTATAATTTTTTATATATTTTGTTCAAAACATGCGCCTCTTAGATAATAATAATATATAACATATAAATAACTATCATTTTTATTTATATTAAAAAAACGTATGACATAATTAAACCACCCACTTAAACAATATCGCAAAAATTACAATTAATTATTATAATATTTTATATATTTTGTTCAAAACATGCATGTCTTAGATAATAATAATATATAACATATAGATAACTATAATTTTTATTTATATTAATAAAACATATATGACATAATTAAACCACCCACTTAAATAATATAAGAAAAATTACAATTAATTATTATAATAGTTTATATATTTTGTTCAAAACATGCATTTCTTGGATGATGATGATGATGATGATAATAATAATAATAATAATTATTATTATTATTATTATTATTATTATTATTATCATTATTTCTCTATTTATACTTAGTACTATACTCTTCACCATCTCATCTCATTAGTCCTTGATTTATTTGTTTTTTGGATTTTGAAAAATTTGTCGTTGCTTTTGGGTAGATGTCAATAGGCTGCTTCGAAAGTAGTAATAGTGTTGGGTATTTGTATTTTCGCCTCTTTTCTTACTATCTCCTCGTAATAGCGCTAGGCGATGAACATGCCTCTAGAAAACCCGAGGGAAACAACGTCATCACTCGCGTAAAGTATAACAAATTTACGAACAAAAACACGAATAAAATATTTTTTTTAAAATGTAATAGTTTGTTACTC
This sequence comes from Pinus albicaulis, assembly GCA_034641835.2. Lineage (NCBI taxonomy): Eukaryota > Viridiplantae > Streptophyta > Pinopsida > Pinales > Pinaceae > Pinus > Pinus albicaulis. The sequence continues at coordinate 624,107,601 of CM076569.1, forward strand.
TATAATAAGATAAAATATCAATAAATGTATGAAAAAAATCCATATTACGATATTTAAATGAGATTAATTGTCTAATCATGTGTTTTTTTAGGCCTTATGAAGGGTCAATTTGGTGTTGCAATGAAGGCGAGTGTTTGCTCCACTCGAAGACCGATTTTGATCCTTTTTGTATGGGTTGGTGTTGATCCAAGGAAGGATGTGCATGTTGCACTCAATAAGGATGGTGGTGCACTGATGTCACTTTATTTAGATAAATCTAGGCTTTATAACTATTTATGGATCTAGATAATGCGAGATTTTATTAGTGTTTATGGTTTCTTGGGAGCTAATAAGTCCTGCAATAATGCTCCCCCCACTTTAATTATGGCATTTGTGGGAATAAAACTAGACTTTATAACTATTTATGGATTTAAATAATGCAAGTTTCTATTACTTCTTATGTTTTCTTAGAGTTAGTAAGTCTTAGCAATAACACTCCAAGGTTTTAATTATAATAGGCCTTGGACATTTTGATGTGTGATCTGTTAATTTTATTTTATTTTTATTTTTGTGTTTATAATACGTTTGGCTTATTTTGATGTCTACTACATTAATGAGTGTGTCTTCATAGAAAAGTGAAGGCCATTATGTATTTATAATAATTCTAGGCCAATTTGATGATGGGATGTTCATTTTAATGTCTTAGCCACTTTTGATCAATGTGTTTAATGACATGTTTACTAATTTATTGAATTTTTTATTTGTGCTTTATTAATGGTTTGAATGTTTATTTGTGTATTCTCCAAATACAATGGGTATTTTACTATCGTTATAGTTTTCTATTTAGCTTCACTTGTGTTAACTAAAAAGAATGTGAAATACGATCAATTTTTTTTTATGAACTCTCATTCGAAAAAGAGAGATATATAACTCATAATTTCAAATATATTATTTTTTTATTTGCAATTATTGATAGTTTTTAAATATTCAGATATATATTTTTTATGAGTTAGATATTGAAATATTTTACTTAATATTTTTTAAATGCCATATATAAATTGTATATTAAACAAAATTAAATAAATTTTACATCTACAACATATTATGAATTAGAATGTAATATCTTGTTTTCTATAGTATATATAAATGATATAAAATTATTTTATTTAAATGAGATATTGACATATTTTTAAACAATTAAGAAATTAATTTGCTGTTAATTATTTTGATTTTTTATATAAATATAGATTTATATGAAGTGATATTGAAATATATTAAATAGACATAGGTATTCAAATATTTTATTTAAAAGGATATATTGACATATTTTTAAAAAATAAAGATATTATAAAATTTCTATTATAATTGAAAATGAAAAAAATAAGAATTTTGTTAGTTTGAATTATTATGCACATTGAAATATTTTATTTGTGGATAACGCAATTTTTTTCTTAATATTTCAATTTTAAATATTACATGTCAATTCTACATTTAGCATGGGATGAATTGCACATTATTCATCCTAAGGTGTAATATTACACATTTCAATCCAATATAAATACGATTTAAAATTACCATTGACATTACAATTCACAACTTAAGTCTTTATGGAGGACCAATAGGGAGGGGCATAATGCCACTACCCCCAACAATTTCATTTCAAGGTATTTTTTTGAGGTGTTGGTGACGGTTAGCCTTATCCATTATGTGTATTATTAAGGATCCATGGGTACTGAATATGTCGTGTTCTTATTGAAAATGAGTGACACAACCACACCTACGACCAAAAAAAGGTGAAACTCAGTTTCAGGTTTCACTGTTTCAGATGATGCAAGAGAGGAGATGTAGTGGAAATAAATACCTCTTTCTTCAACACCCTATTTCCTTTATGCTTGAATATTTCTCCAAAAATAGCCACTATGAGTAGGTATTTTATTCAATGATCAATTTAGTATATTTTTTCTGTAGTTTTTTGGCTCACTTATTGTTTGGCTATTTTTTTTGCTCAATTATTGTTTGACTTAGGTGGAGGCTTTGTCTTAGTTTATTTTTCTTTTGTTCTTCTTCTCATTTTTTTTCTTCATATCTCCTATCATTTTCTTGTCATGTTCCCTTCTATCAATTGCAATATCATAAATGTGTATGTAGTTTTCTTAATTTTCTCAATTTTCCCAGTTTACCACTACATATTATTTACCATAATTCATTGTTTTCCCATATATTTTCCATCAATCTCACATTTCCCCAATTTTTGGGATCTACCTTACCTCTATTAGAAATATTTTATCCTGAATATAACCTATGAGCATTTATCATCCTCCCTCCGCCACTTTCTCCATCCTATTTACCCACAAAGGTTGCATCCATAAATTAACATCCATGATCCATCCATAGACCGTTCAATGGATATTTTAGCTTTAAAGCCTCCTTGAAACTAATATTTCAGATTCGTGATGCCTCCGTGCAACCAAGATACGAGATTTGTGTTTCAAGGAGGATTCAATATTGGGACTCGAGATTCATATTTTGTGTAGCGTGTCATATTTGACTTTATGTTATATGCTTTGGTAGTGTTATGATGTGGAGTCATGGATGACTGTGTATTTATGTTATATAATTTCATCTCTGCTTGTTGTCTTCACCATCTCATCTCATTTATTTATGTTTTTTTTTTTTTCTTTTTGGATTTTTGTTTTATTTTGGATATCATTTTTGGTCATTTTAAGTTTATCCCTTTTTGTGCTATCCCATGTAATAAGTGTTGGTGTCCGAATATGAACAAATTCAACCCTTTCCTCCACATAAATTATCAACCCAAGACATTAGTTATTTCAAGACAAATGACAAGGTATATGTAGATACAATCAAAGGTCTGTTGTAAATCACAGATTTAATCTATAACACACAAGTCATTGTAACAACAGTGAAATGAACTGCAGAAATAAAAGGCATCCATAGAAATTAAATGTGATTGCAACAACACTAAAGAAATCACACTAAAACACAACACTACAAGGAAAAAAAGGATAACGCAACACCTGATCGGAAGAGTGGGCCCAACTCTCTGGTCAGGGCTATGGTGAACTCATGAATTATGGGAGAAATAATAGGATGTTGTGCATTCAATTAATGATAGAAGAAATTCATTACAAAATCTGTATGTCCAAGGGCTTGACCCCGATTCACAACCTGCAGGCTTGTTTATAAAATTATCCTAAAGTCCTTGATCCCTCTCAACAAATTCATTGATACAAAAATACATCTTGTTACAACAAAAACCAGATTGCCCAAAAATAAACTATGAAAAGGCCTAAGATAGCACTGATACATCCAAGTCTGTCACGCTATAACAACAAATAAGGAAGACACTAGAGATGATGGGTTGTGCCTTGACTCCTGGCCGCAACTCTCTTGTTTTAGCCAAATCTGAAGAAATGTCGAAGTTAATATGTAGAAAGGTAAAACCTCCATGAAAAATACTTCATTAATAAAATATCCCACGAAAGATAGGAAGAAGGGTTTTACCTCATGCGTTTTAAGAATAATAATGGTAGAAAGAAATAGAAAAATAGGGTAAAATGGGAGAGGAAATTATACAAATATGGTACCCAACAAATAAAATACTGTATGGGACAACTACCATTAAAGGCGTTTGGTTTTGTTTCAGCAAAGTTGAAGGGATTGGAGTTGATTGTTTACCACAAAATTGTTGTGTAATCTCAATGTCTCACTGTTATGCTATGATCATGCCTATGGAAAGAAGATATAAAATTTGTAGACAACGCTGATACCATAAGGTAAAATACCACTGACTTAATTCGATATATTTTTTTTTCTATGCCCAAACATTCAAAGTAGTGTTTTGGAAAAATTGTTGTATAATCTTAGTATAGTTGTTTAATTATTTTAACTTATGAATTTATTTATTTATTTTTGGTAATGTAAAATGTTTTTTTTTTTTTCAAAAGGTATTTTTAAATGTATAGATGGATTTAATATTTAAAAAAGAGATTTGTATATGAAGAGTTAATTAGTGATTTGAATTAATTTCTACAATTTTGAGAAAATAAAATACGCAGAAAAATTCCAAATCATAAAGAAATTTAACTATGCTAATTAAAATTACGGTGATAACATGTTTGTTCGTGTGTGTTTAGGCCTAGTGGCACCACCCAAGAGGGATTATTATGTGAAAGGATGCAAGACATGATGTTATTTGGATCATGAGTTTGCTACATCGAATTGTTCTCTAAGCCCACCTGCAAGCATTTCGCAAGGAAAAAAACACCATTTGTTGCAATTATGCCCACAAATAGAAAGGTTCCTTTCTACATGCTTATATGCCACGTTTCTGCTATGGATTTTTAAAATCCAGATTTCATTAATGTTTACGATTTTTGGGGACCTACTTGTAAAAAAAATGAAGTGTTTTAATTATTACATGTGTTATGGAATTTTTTTTAATTGTTGTTATTGTTATTATTATTATTAGGTGGGTTCTATGTCATTCCAAGTATATAATTATTTCCTGAAATAAATAGGATATACAAATAGAAACATAAATAGTAAAATCATGTGATATGATTCAAACAACGAGTTATTGTTCAAAATCTTGATGTTGATGCAAGAGTACTTGTATAATTAATCTGCAAGAATTGTTTTAAAATGTTCATGGATATGATTCATGTGAAAATTTTAAATTAATGGTACTCAATATATATGCATATATAGCAGTAACGTATCAATAATCAACTATGGCTAGTGCATGAATATAATTGGCTATTGCTAGTGCACGAATATATTGGCCAAATGTGTAAAATAAATATCCTCCAATAGAATAATAGTATGCTATTAGGCCACTCACACATAAAATCTTATGCATTTTTATCTTATATGACTTGAAGCTTTTATTTCTATCTATAATAAATATTTTGTGTCTAAAAGATTTCTCTAACTTTTCTTTATGAAAAAAAGAAAGAAATGTACTACTATATAGTTATTCCAACAAATTTTTAATATAATTAATTAAATGTAGTATACTATTCAAGGATTTATTATAAAGGTGGAAAATACAAAACCCAATTACAATATTTAAAAAAATAAATTAATCTTTTAGTTTGCTACTCATCTTAAAATTGTTTGATATGTGAGTGTTTAGGGCTTAAGAAGGGTATGCTCCTACAACGAAGAGGGGTGTTGGTGTTGTCAATAGCGAGCATTGTCATTTTCCATATTGTTTGGATTGCATATTCTCATGATCCAGGGTAAAATATTGATACCCTTAGCCAAGACCTTTTACTTCGGATGATAATTAGAATTTCATTTAATTAAGATGTTAAAGAACATAAATTAACAACTGTAGCTATAAATAAGAGGAACATAAATGAACAAGATCAGCAATCATAAGAACACGTCATTTGATGAAGGAGTTCGTCCACGAGGGACTACATCTCCGGGCCTCGGTGTCAATATGGTGTAGGCCGCTACATTATGTGTTGTATGGACATGATGTACATGGATGTTCTTTCCTATGACATACAAGGAAAAATTTCCCTCATGTAGGAGTGGCTTGACTTCTTTAAGAGATGCTCCACTGCGGAACTCTCATACATAAAGAAAGACTCCTATTAGTATGACCATAGCTGACATGTAGTAAATAAGAGTATCCTGCCAATCTTAGCAAACAAGGGATCTCAACAATACACATATGAAATTTAACATCCCGCCAACCTAGCATAAAAGGGACTCATACATGACACAAATCCATAGCTGAAAGTACATCAATAACAACACAAAGCAAGATCCCATGACTCATGTATCAACTAGGATCTGCAAGACATAATGCATCTCAAAGAGAAATAAATGAAGAAGTACATGGAATCCACATCATATACATCATGCTGCCATTTTCTAAAGGCTGAGCTTCTTTGCAGCTGAATCTGAAAACAACATCAATCTTGTGGCGTCGAAAAATGTGAAAACGACTGCTCACATGTGGACATCTGACACCGGCATAACCCACTTCCAAAAGTGGCTGAAAATTGAAAAATCAGATGCAAAAACTGAGCACGCCATCAGACTTGTGGCATCGAGTAGTGCTAAAACGACATAAAATTTGTCCCATTTGGACAAAGTTAAAATTTCGCCCTCCTGAAATTTGGCCTCACTCAAGGTTCCGCCTGCTTTTTCTCTGGCTCATGGTTTCACATGACCTGCAAATAAACAAATATTAAACCTTGAATTTTGTGTGTGCTCTGCTCCACCATGGCCTTGCACACTGTGCGAATTATGGGTTTAAATAAAGTTTTTGCAGGCGGATTAACCAACCAACACTGTTGGTGTGTTAGTAAAAATTGGCAATTGGTTGAGGAGTGGTCGGGGGGTCAAATCCCGCCCCTCCCAACTTAGCACGATATTTCTCTAAAAAAATAGGCGCATATAATTTTTTAAACCTATCATAATTTCATTAAATACCAAGTATAGGGGTCGGGCCTGCATTGGGCGGTCGGCCCCCACCATGTCTTCCGACACCATATGCATATGCAGCAAGGATTGGGTTGTTGTTTTGATAATTTGGGCCGTAGCTTGCTGGAATCCGATGACTGGAAAAATTCCAATTTGTGTCCTCCTTAAGGCTACCCAGTCACCAAGTCAAACCAAAACTTTGACCACTCCTAACTCCTTCATACAGACTCGAAATTGAGTGTCGTCTGTGCCAATGGAATCAGAAAGATGAGATATACAACATGAACTTGGTTCAATATATTTTTGAACACTTTGATTTTTGAGCCCTCTTTGCTGAGCCACTTGTACCTGTACCTATTTAATCCACCTGGATCAATCCTCCCCGCTGAGGAGCTTTTGGTCCTCCAAAAGCATTATCTATCATCAACTATTTGCAAATGTCATTGGGAGGCACATCCCCACATGACTCCTTCACCTGGCATACTTCGGAATCAAGATGCAAAGCCATCATGTACAACTGCTACAATGCGATGTCTGAAAAGACACATCCCTTGAAAACTCCTTCACCTCTCGTACTTCGGAATCAAGATGAAAAAGCCATCATCTACAACTGCTGCAATGCAATGTCTGAAAAGGCACATCCCTTGAAGACTCCTTCAGCTGGCATACCTCAGAATCAGGATGCAAAGCCATCATCTGCAACTGCGAAAATGCAAATGTATGAAAAGAAACATCCCTTGAAGAATCCTTCACCTCATGTACTTCAGAATCAAGATGTAAAGCCAACACCTGCAACTACGGAAATGAAAATCTCTGAAAAGGAAAATCTCTTGAAGACTCCTTCTCCTCATGTACTTCGGAATCGAGATGCAAAGCCAAAAACTGCAATCGTTATGGCGCAAATGTGTGAAAGTCACATCTTTCTTGTATTTCATAATAAAGATGCAAAGCCAACACCTGCAACTGTGAAGATGCAAATGTCTAAAAAAGTACATCCCTTGAAGATTCCTTCACGTCACGTACTTCGGAATCGAGATGCAAAGCCAACACCAGCAACTATAGAAATGAAAATGTCTGAAAAGGAGCATCCCTTAAAGACTCCTTCACTTCCATCCTTCGGAATCAAAATACCAACACCTGCCTAAAGCTGCAACGAACATTACATTCTCAATGTGACCAACAATGACCCAGATATTTCCATACTTTCCATGAGTTTTTAATATGCACTCGGTGGTCAAGCTTACAGCAAAATGGAAATCATACCTCAACAAAATTACAAGACCAAACCTCATTGTCGCATTTTGAAGTGATGGAAAAACACCTCATCACTTTTACATGAAAGAAATGCATTAGATGACTCATAGAACATGACCAAAACATAATTGTCGCATCTCAAAGTGATGGAAAAACACCTCATCACTTTTACGTAAAAGAGATCTAACAAACGACTTATAAAACAAGGCCAAAAAAAAAATTTCATGGTCGCTTAAACGAGTCATTGAAACACATCATCACTTTCATAATAAAAAAAAGAAAATTGACTTACAAGCATGGCCATGACAAGCTTAACATCTCTAGAAAAACAATCTAGAAGAACCACTTATCATTTATTAAAACAAGTGGATCATTTCCCTGTGGCAAACTTGCTTGTCGATCAACTCCTTCAACTGGTGTATGCACGGGTGCTTTGTCTTTAAGGCGGCTTGGCCGTTGAAGTTTCCGGCCTGCAAACTCTTTGGTGGCCACTTTGGTGGCAGGTGCAAAATTCTTTTCCTCCAAACACAGCCATGATTCCTTTCTGTTGTTGGGAGAGAGAGCTTTTCGTGCCCTCTTCCTCCTTTGTCTTTACTCATACTCTTCACACGGCACTCAAAAATCACATATTTGGCTAAGCACTGAAAACCTTAAGTTTTACGATGCCATATTTTACGACCGTGGTTATCAACATTCTTGTAATTAAAATGCACTCTGGAATAATGAGACTTAGTATACCTTCTGGGGTGGTCTCTAGTGCCATCATGATGATGGGAGCTCGCCTCGGTTCCTTCACTACAACGAGCACTACCGTGGAATGATGGCGAAGTGTCCCTATCATTCCTCTTCCCTGGAGAGTTCATCAATATCTGTTTGCCTTTGATGTCCTTCGAACATCCTTTGTCAATGTACCCCAAACCTGCATAACGAGGTCGTTGCACAACCTCCAATGGTTCGGTGATGCCTTAATAGATAGAGCCTCCCTGTTCTGCTTCCCATTTTACAGTGAGAATCTGTGCAATTTTGTGATGGGTATCTCCACACTTCCAACTGAAATTATATCATGTGAAGAAACTGAAGCAAAATCAACATTGTTTACCTTAGGTGTTGATTGAGAAACAGATGAAGAAAGTTGTTGTAAGACATCGTTGTGCTTCACTTCCATCAATACCTTTGACAAGTCTTGTAGCTGAAGCTGCAACAACTGCATCTCCTCCTTCTCTTTTTGTAGGAATTATTTTAAGGCATCATGATCTCTTTGAAGAGTTTCGTTGTTGCGTTTCAAATCTTCCTATGCCTCTGTCGTGGCTTTGCTTGAGCTTTATTGCTCTTATCTCTTCTGCTATTATTGAATGCCTTCAGAGCATCATAGATAATTCATATTTCATTTGTTGCCTTTAATATTTTGTAACCCATTTTGTGGCTTTATTGAAGCTGCAACTGTTGTTTTTCCTCCTTCTCTTTGTGTAGGAGGGTCTTCAATTCTTCGTTCTCTGCTGCTTGTTTTTATAGGCACTTGTAATATCTGTGCTGAAAACCCCACCTTCTAGACATGGTTTCTTAACCATGACAACTCTCCATGGCTCAACTCAGTGAACGTCCAATGTTCACACCTGTAATCCAACGAGAAAGAATACCTGCTCTGATACCACTTGATCCAGGGTAAAATCTTGATACCCTTAGCCAAGACCTTCTACTTCTGATAATTTGAATTGCATTTAATTAAGATGTTAAAGAACATAAATGGACAACTGTAGCTATAAATAAGAGGAACATAAATGAACAATATCATCAATCATAAGGACACGTCGTTTGATGATGGTGTTCATCCAGGAGGGACTACATCTCTGGGCCTCAGTGTCAAGATGGTGTAGGCCACTGCATTATGTGTTGTATGGAGAAGATGTACATGGATGTGCTTTCCTATGAAATACAAGGAAAAATTTCCCTCATGCAGGAGTGGCTTGAATTCTTTAAGAGAGGTTCCACTGTGGAACTCTGATACATAAAGAAAGACTCCTATCAGTATGACCATAGCTGACATGCAGTAAAGAAGAGTATCCCGCCAATCCTAGCAAACAAGGGATCTCAACAATACACATATGAAATTGAGCATCCCGCCAATTTGGCATAAAAGGGACTCATACATGACACAAATCCATAGCTGAAAGTACATCAATAACCACACAAAGCAAGATCCCACGGCTCATGTATCAATTGGGATCTGCAAGACATAATGCATCTCAAAGAGAAATAATTGAATAAGTACATGGAATCCACATCATATACCTCATGTTTCCATTTTCTGAAGGTTGATATTCTTTGCAGTTGAATCTGAAAACACCATCAATCTTGTGGCGTCGAAAAATGTGAAAACGCCTGCTCACATGTGGAAATATGACATCGGCATAACCCACTTCCAAAAGTGGCTGAAAAATCAAAAAATCAGATTCAAAAACTGAGCACGCCATCAGAATCATGGCCTCAAGTAGTGCTGAAATGACATAAAATTTGTCCCATTTGGACAAAGTCAAAATTTCGCCCTCCTGAAATTTGGCTTCACTTAAGGTTCTGCCTGCCTCTTCTCTAGCTCATGGTTCCACATGACCTACAAATAAAAAAGTATTAAACCTCGAATTCTGTGTGTCCTCTACTCCTCCATGGCCTTGCACACTATGTGAATTATGGGTTTAAATAAAGTTTTTGTGGGCAGATTAACCAACCAACACTATTGGTGTGTTGGTAAAAATTAGCAATTGGTTGAGGATTGGTCGGGGGGTCAAATCCCGCCCCTCCCAACATAACACGATATTTATTTAAAAAAATAGGTGCATTTGTTTTTTTTAAACCTGTCATAATTTCATTAAATACCAAGTATGGGGGTTGGGCCTGCATTGCGCGGCCCACCGCTACCATGTCTACTGACACCATATGCATATGCAGTAAGGATTGGGTTGTTGTTTTGATAAGTTAGGCCGCCCGTGGAGCGGGCCGGCCTTTGAGGCTGGGTAGGTTCGATTTCTGCTGGCACACACACACACACACACACACACACACAAATATATATATATATATATATATATATATATTGTGACATACGGTTGGGTGGGGTAGTGGGGGTGGTGGCCCACCACCCCTTTTTTAAATAATTTTCTTTTTAATAAAACAAAACAGACATTTAGAAATACCCAATTTTTTACAGTAGGAGTCAAATTTACCAGGCGACAATTTCACCCGTAATCTGTCATGAGCTAGCCAGAATCTGGTGGCTGGAAAAAGTCTGATTTGTGTCCTACTTAAGGCTGCCTAGTCACCAAGTCAAACCAGAACTTTGACTGCTCCTAACTCCTTCATACAGACTCGGAATTGAGTGCCATTTGCATCGTTGGAATCAGAAATTGCTTATGGTCGAAAAAGGACCTTATCATTATGTAAAAATCAGATTCAAAAATAGCAATATATAAATATTAATATTATTTATAAATTTAATTGTTATTAATATTCACATGGTTTCTAGGCTTTTGTTTTAAAATTTAGTTTGAAGTGATTCTAATGGAATATTGAAGCATAGATATTAGTATTGAGTTTTAGAATGCCTCCCAAAAATAATTCCACACCCATTAAGTCCATGGAAATCTCTACTATGACACATGAAGAGGAAGAATTGCAGCATGATATATCAAAATTAGAGGACCAAGTGCAACAAATTTCTCTCTCATAGAACCAAAAGAATTGAACTAGAAGCAAATATGGATGGTTTGAAGGATGGAATGAATGAAATGGAAGCTAATATCAATTTTATAGAAGGAAACATGCAATATTTGAAGGAAGACATGTAAGGTTTGAATGAAGGTTTGAAAAATTTGCTACAAGAAAAGCTTCCTAATGGCAAAAAAGTAGTAGCCGAAACGCATGATGAGAAAAATATAAATGTTAATCGTGATATAATAGAATATAATGTTGGATTTAACATGCACCATATTCCAAATATATATATATATGAGGGAATTTATGGCAAGGATCCTGTAACATGGAAATATAGATGGAGCAATACTTTGATCTCCATAATGTGCAAAATGTGCAAAAGGTATGTGTTCTAGCTTTATATCTAGAACCTAATACATTTGTACGGCATCGATGGACTTTCTCTTGTAAAACAATTTTCACTTGGTTAATTTTTGTGAAGGAAATGATAGCACATTATGATGATACAATGAGAAACACTTTCTTTAGCGAATTGATAAGTCTCAAAAAAAGGGGTTCAATGGTGGAGCACATTGAGGACTTCCAAAAATTGAACATAAGGGTATATGATATTCGAGAGGAGCATATGATTGATGTCTTCGTAGTGACTTTATAGAATAAAATTGAACTTCAGGTTCACCTTTGGGAACATCATTCATTGGAGAAGGCATTCAGGGTGGCAAGAAAAAATGAAATAAAAATTATGGTGACTTCCACAACCTACAAGGTTGACGCAAAAATAATTGGAACAAAAGAGAGAAAAAGGGATTTTCTATAATTGTCATAGAAAATACACTAAATTTCATAAGTGTGCTGAGATGATGTTACTTTACATAAATTTTGAAGAGGAGGAATAAAAGGAACTAGAAACTTCAAAAGATGAGGACATACACCAAAAACCAACCTTGTGGAAAGAAAAATGAGTCCCACCATCTCTTGTAATGCATTAGCAGGAATTACCACTCCTAAAACTCTGAAGTTATAAGGACATATCAGGAAGAGAAATGTAATAGTGTTGATTGATTCGGGTAGTACCCATAATTTTATTCATTGTAAAGTAACCAAGGAAATTAATTGCTTCCTATACCTAGCACCTAAGTGTCAAGTGTTGGTTACAAATGGAGGAACTATAAATTTCTATGGAAAGTACCATAATATCAAGCTAACCATGGGGTAGTATGTATCTAATAGTACAATGCTCTCCATTCAAATGGGTGGTGTTGATGTTGTACTAGGAGCACAATGGTTACAATATTTGGGGCTATAGCTTTTAATTTTCAAGAAAGTTTCTTGAAAAAAAATTCTAGAAGGTAAGGAGGTTGAATTACGAGGTATAATAGGGAAGTCGAGAAAGATAATCAGCTCTAATTTCATGAAAAATCTTATGAATAATGAACAATGAGGGGTAATTGCATAATTATGCTCACTATAGGTTCAAACATCAAAATCATCTATTTCTCTAGATCTCCAAAATGTCTTGGACAATCATTCCAAGGTGTTTGAGACTACCAAATGACTCCCACCTATTTGTGATCATTATCATTATATTCATTTTATTCCACCTATTCGTGATCATGATCATGATATTCATTTGATTCCAGGAATTTTTCCTCCAAACATCGGGCCTTATAGATATCCTTATGCTCAAAAGATTGGGATTGAATGTATGGTTGTAGAAATGCTTGAGGCTGGTGTAATTCAACCTAGTAAAAGTTCTTTCTCTGCTCCAGTAGTATTGGTGCACAAGAAATATGAATCACGAAATATTTGACCGGATTATAGGGAGCTCAAAAAGCTCACTATTAAAGAAGAATTTCCCATCCCTTCATTGCTGAATTATTGGATGAATTACATGGAGAAATTTACTACACCAAGTTGGATCTTCATTATGGATATCATCAAATTAGAATGAAGATTGAAGACATTCAGAAAAGAACATTCAAAACTTATAAGGGTCATTATGAACCCTTATAATAATCTATAGAAATTATTTAAAGGATCATGTTCAACATGTTGACATGGTGCTCAAATTATTGGAGGATAAATAAATATATAAAAAAACCTCCTTATGTTTATTTCAAGTATAGGAGGGTTAATATGTGGGTCATATTGTATCTCATGAGGGTGTTAAGGTATAAGATAACAAAATTAAATCCATTAAGGAAAGGAAAATCCCAGAATCATAAAGAATATTTGAGGATTTCTAGGGTTAATAGGGTAATATCGCAAGTTTTTTAGTAATTATAGGAGAATATTTGCACCTATAACATCATTACTAAAGAAAGATGCATTTTCTTGGAGTCCGAAAAGAACTAAGACCTTTGAGCATCTTAAAGAGGCAATGTTCCAGGAACCAGTATTAGCTACACTAGACTTCTAAAAAAAAAATTATTGTGGAATGTGATGCCTCAAGAAATAGAATTGGTGTGGCTTTAATGCAAGAAGGCAGATCCCTTTCTTTTGAATGTTGTGAAATCAAAGGAGAGTATTTACAGAAACTTATTTATGGGAAGGAAATATTAGCAATACTGCATGCATTAAAGCAATGGAGACCTTATCTAATAGAAATAAACTTCAAGGTGAAAACAGATCATGTAAGTCTTAAATACTTTTTGTGTAATACCCCAAGTTTCTAAGGTTTTATTTTGACAATTGAACAAGTCCAAAGGGGACAGTGGACCCTAATGGAGAACTATTATGTGGATTTATTTTATTAATAAAATAAAATGAAAAATTATGTGTGCAATGACTAGATTGAGAATTGAGATCTGAAAACCTAAATCCGTGAGGATGGATAAGGTGATAAAACTTTCCCACACCTTCCAGAAATCCTTGGAAGGAATAAAAAAAGTTACTAAAAAAAATTAGATTTAGAGATAAATATATAATTTCCCCAATAAAGAGGAAAATATTGGGAAGAGGTGGAAAAAGTTGGAAAAGCAGAAAACACAACTTTTAAAGTACCTCTGTGGAAGAAACAAAGAGAAATCCTAGGAAAAACATGAAGAAAGCATCCTGAATTTACTAGACGTAGTAAATGGAAATAGGCTAGGGAAAGCAAAGCTTAAATAAGCTGCTCCAGGATAGACAAAGGGTTGTCTATCACTAGAGCTCAATTCTCTGCTCAGGGGTGAGTTACAAAGAGAAAACTCTATGGTTGGGTGGAAACTAGTTAGACCTAATTGGTATGCACACTAAACCAGAAATGAACTGTTTGATGTTAAATTTTCATGTGTGATGCTTAGTAGCTTATTAGGGAATTGTTAAGATAAAGGTGAATTTTCTTGAGTTAAAATGCTAGAGTTCACAACTATGTTTAATTAGCATTGAGTATAATGAATTAAAGGGGCCCATACATTTAATAGATTTTGGGCTACAGTAGTAATATTGAAATCTATATGGTTGTGTAGACAAAGCCCGGCTAGATCCAATTACTAGAGTGTCTAAACCCGGTGACAAGTTTAAATCTGGGTTTAGGATTCTAACAAAGATTCTCTCTATTCTAGTTAAATAAATAAACTGTTATGATTATTTGAATAGAATCTCAAAAAAGAAAATATCATTAAATATATTTTAAGTTTCAGATCTAAGGTATAACATTCTACCTACGGTTAAGTGAGGGCTTTCACGATACAACTACATAAATGCATGCATAAATTAATATCTTTGAGAAGCTTTAGTGGTAAATATGAACTAATTCTGATCGCGGATTCTAACCAGTACAAACATGAATTTTGCAACAATAATTTAGAACTTATATGTTCATAATGAAAGATGCTCTGATACAACTACATAAATGCATGCATAAGAATTAATATCTTGCAGAAAAACACAATCTTGAGCAGAAAATAAATGAAGATTTAAGACAGTTCAACACAATTCACGCTATGAATTTACGCTGTAGTTTGGAAGGACTTCTCATAATTCCATTATTGAAGGAAATATATGTTACAAATTTCATCAACTAAATCTACACTGAAGACTAATCTAAATTAAAATATCAAAACTATTAATATGGACCTTATTTGTATTGTTTAGAATATATATAATAAATACCGTTAATCTATACTATATATATGTGGAAAGGGGAAAATGTTACTATGTTCTGTACTTCTGTTGTAAATATTTTTAAACTAACAATAGTTAAAGTTAATCATATCATATATATATATATATATATATATAGAAATAGAGAAACATTCTATGTTCTATACTAGAGTGAGTAGTGATAGCAGAAGTACCTATGATGATATGTTGAATACAATCATATGTATATGTTATGACGTTAGGAATACAAAAAGAGCGACACCATTACCAAATAATTTTATAAGAAATTAAACATTTTTCCATTATCATAATTACTTAAATCATATGAGTATGTGGAAAAGTAAGTGTAACATGAAATTTACACCATAATGCTCATTCCTTAAACAGTAAGGATGGATGCAAGTAAACAATGATAGAAATTGTCACAATAGAAACTGAACAGGGAAAATTTATATGAAAATTTAATACAATCTAAACTTGGGTTACAAACCCAGAAATGTTTATATTTATATTAAAATAAAATATAAAACTCAGTACAGTAACATAGCAGAGGTATGGTCATTGTAAAACAATATTCTACAGCTATGGAAAATCTGGAGTGATGACCAGTGCAGAAGAGGCATCCAAGAATAACGTTACCAACCTGTGTAAGAAAGGTATTACGGTTGAAAAGTTAAACCAGTGGTTGGGTAAACCAATCCACCTTAAAACAAGAAGAGGCCCATACATTTAAATGTACGGTTTATATAGTATTACTACTGTAGCCCAAAATCTGTTAAATGTATGGGCCTCTTTTAAATGTACAGTTTATATAGTTGAGCTTTCAAACCACCTTCCCTCCCTTGGTACATGGTGGATAGTGACCTAAGGGAGGGAAAATATTCCATTGTGGGCTGAAATATGCTTTTGTGTGCTCACACAAGGGCTAAGGAGGAACTGGTACTGTCCTTAGGTGACTTTCGCATAAGGGGAAACTGTCGTTTGCTACTTGTGGTCCCAGAAAGGAATTTTTTTCCATTTCTGGGAATGCGTGCTTATCGGGCTCCAGTGCATGCAAAAGGCACACTTATCAAAGGAAAAAGCTTACACTCGGGCATTTATGACTATTTCAACCTTGAATTGCACCAAACCTTAGAGATTCCTAATATTTTTTATTCCATAATGTATCTATGTCCTATAAATCCTTGGGCTTGACATTACTTGATGTCATTTTTTTCTGTATGATTTTCTAGTGTTAACAGATGCCCCGTAATGTGTGAGGTCAAGGAATAATTGCATAGCTGAAATACATTATAGTTTCTTTTCTATATCGTATGCAAAGAGAAACAGAGATAGAGCAAGGCTTGCATGTAGAAGGACAACATCTTGAACCGGTTATGAGATAACCACTACCTAGGGGACCCCCTGCAAGTAGAAAAAATATACAACATATTTGAAAATTTTCAAAAAGGCGGGCATGTCCCATGCTCGTGATGCTATGGCTAGTTAAAAAAACTTAACAGATACATTCATTGTCTGTGTTTGTAATGTTCCCACTTAGCTGTAGCTAAGAGGAACATTCAATTTTGTTTTAATTTATGCTTCATTAATAAATGAATAAAGGAGGACATATAAAGCTCCTTAAAAGTCTGAATAAATCAATGCCCATGTGAACAAAGAAAAATCAGGGCTATGTAAATAATCACTTGCAAGCGTGAAAGATGTTTGAGCTAAAGACTTGGTCAACCTTGAGCAAATCAATAGCATTGTCTAGGTTAATTGCATCTCCAAAAGGGATAGTGTAGTTCTAGAAGGGAGCCTCTAATGTGAAAAGGGATAACTCATCAAGATGGTTCAAGGTTTGCAAGAGCTTTCTGATCTTATAAAAGGAGAAGGATGGCAGCAAGAGAAGGTTTTTGATAGATCATATTTCTGAGTATTTGTCTGCTTAGACAAATACCTTTCTCTGCTATTGAGTGGAAGATTATATCTGGAATTCCTATGCAGGAGTTTCATCTCTTCCTTTGATGATTCAAGGAGGAAATTTTTCTGAATTGAACCACTATTAGGCTTGAGGCCAAGCTCCTACTTACATTGGCAGTGCTATTCCATTGAGGGATTTGCTGTCTGTGCAAGCTGCAACAAGTGGTGATCTAGATCTACAGAGATCTAGTGTATTTTGAGAGCCTCGACCATGGAGTGGGTCCTTTGACCTCCTGGAAGATTGTATCATTTATTGTACTTCAGATCTACAATTATTTGGTAGTTTTCTATGTATTTTGAGCTACAACGCTGTCCCATTGAGTATACCGCGTTATTTATGTATCAGGATTTGGAGGGTGTCTTGCTCATAGTTCAGATCAGAGATCTCTTGTGCTGGCTTTGCCTTCCACTTGGTGATCCATGGATTGGCTTGATGATCTATGTTATCTTTAGATATGATCCATTTTAATCAAATGTTATATTCATAAATTTACTGCAACAGTTTCCAGATCTGCAACTTGTTTCTTAGATCTACTCTTATTCATGCATGCTTTTGTCAAAATTCCAAGTGGATCTTGTAGAGAAAAATATAGAGTTTAAAGATCTAATATAGATATGATATTCTGTCGATATATATTCTCTAGATCGAAGTTGTAACTTCCAGCTGCTGAACCTCCTGAAAAATAATGCTGTTGAAACATTTCTGCAAATATACATGTGCTCCTGCTCTCTTTTCTGAAGATTTATTGTTGTATTGGCTCATGCTTTCTAATGTATAATGACAGGGCTGTATCATAATTCTTATTTTATGCTGTATTATTTAAATATAATTTTCCTTACTGATCTCCACTAAAAATTAGCTAAAACTACGCAATTCCTGAAGTAGTGCTTGCATTTGACTGCAGCCTTCCCCTTTGGGTGCTTTTTAGCTAGTCTATTTTTTGGGAGATATTTTTAATGTGCTTAAACTGATTTTTTTCTGATTAAATTCCATATATAAGTCACATAAAACATAAAAAGGAGGAACCAAGTCTTGATATGCGTTATTTTTGCACAGTTTTACTTATACAACATTTTCCTTCAGCACCTTGTTGAAATTCTTGAAAATGGAATTATTCCAAGTTCTATAGATAGAGTCTGCAATTGGCTAGCTAGCCTCTGGATATCACCCTTTATTTTAAAGGTGAAATATCCATAAAATTCCTCTATATTCTATCTCTGAAATAGAATCTTGATATTCTTGAAAAAGGGATATTACTGTTGTATGGGAGCTCCACTCTTGGCACAGCCTGTGCTAGCATTAGAGCACCAGTCATGCTGCATTTTGAAGATGAAGATACTCTTACTGAGAGAGAGAGGATATACCAAACTATAAGTCATAAAAATTATGACTATACTACTTTTGACCTTGACAAGGGTCAAGACAAGGGGAAAGCCCCTGAATCTGTGAATGATAAAGATAACGAAGAAGAGGAGTTTGCAAAGTGCTCAAAGTAGAAGCCATCAAGATTGTTGTGCTGCATTTTCAGGGAGAAGCCCACAACTAGTGGCTTCATGGAATATCTACATTGGGACACAGCAATGTCTCCACATATGCTGAGTTAACTATCTTTTCAAACCACCTCCAAAAAGAGAAGAAAAGAGATATCAATGCCTTAGAAATAATCCACTTCAAAAGGGCAACCTCCAATACATTACATGAATGAAAAATTCTTGGATGATTCAAATTACAAAACCTCCTTTCTATATATAGGAGTCCAAGGGGCCATAATGTAATCCTAGTAGGGCTACAATGTAATCCTATTCGACCTAACAATAATAATTTAAGGTCACAATAATAACAATATGGGGGTTACAAGGGTACAATAATAACAATAAGGGGGATACAGTAACAACACTATGGGACTATACTAGTAATATAGGGAGCTAACATGCCCCTCTCCTTCAAAAAAGTGTTGTCCTCAATGCTTGAGTAGATTTGGGTGCTTCTGTATAAAATTCTCATCCTCCCATGTAGAATCTTCAGTGGGTAAGTTCTTCCGCTTGATGAGATACTCTAAAATTGATCGATTTCGTCGCTATCGAGTTCTTGTTTCTATGACTTCTTCAAGTTCCAATATGATTTTTCCTTCCTCATCAGGTTCTGGCAATATTTTTTGAATTGGAAAATTTTCACCTATAACCTTCTTTAAGCATCAGGAAGCTCCAATTTGTATGACATAGTACCAATCTTTTGCAACACCTTGTAAGGACCATAGTACTTTGGCGATAATTTATTATCCTTTTTAGCTTGCTTGAGGGAAATTTGTTTTTATGGTTGTAGCTATAAAAATACGCAGTCCCCTACATCAAAACTTCTCTTGCTGCGATGTTTATATTCCTGTTGTTTCATTCGATTTTGTGCCAAATTTAGGTTGTCCTTTAAGAGGTGGAGAACTTCCTGTTGATGCTCGATGTGATCTTCCACTGCTTGAATCTTTGAATTTTCTCTGATGGTGGATGATATCCATAAAGTGTCATAAATGGGGTCATTTTTTCTAAAGTATGGAAGGAAGTGTTATACCACCATTCAGCTAGAGGTAACCACTTGACCCATTGTGTTTTTTTATCAGATACAAAACAATGAAGATATCCTTCCAAACATTTATTTACTAACTCAGTTTGACCATCGGATTGAGGATGATAAGATGAGCTATGAGCTAATTGATTACCCAAACAATAAAATAACTCTGTCGAAAAATTTCCTGTAAAAATGGGATCTCTGTCACTCACAATAACCCTTGGGTTTCCATGTAGCTTTTGAATTGTGTCCATAAATGTAGTAGCAACTGTAATTGCTCTAAATGGATGAGATAATGCACAAAAGTGTGCATACTTGGTAAGTCTATTAACTATCACCATGATGACACTCTTTCCTTCAGAATTAGGTAAACTAGTGATAAAATCCATTGACATCTCCTCCCAATGTTGGCTTGGAATGGATAAAGGTTGTAGAAGACCCGGGGTCCTAATTGTCTCAACTTTATACTACCACCAAACCAAACATTCCGCCACAAACTTTTGAATATCAGATTTAAGGCCATCCCATAAAAAATCTTTCTTCACCCTGTGGTAAGTATTTAAAAATCCTGAGTGTCCTCCTAAAGGAGAAGTGTGCAATTCCAAAAGAATCTTTTGTTGTAGTTGGAAATTCTTACAAAGATATAAGCAATCTTTGTACCATAAGGAATCACTTTTCCAACTAAATGTATCAGATGTACTAGGATCTTGCTACAACTTTTGAATGAGTGTCCACACTTCTTCATCCTTCTTCTATTCATCTCTTGCTTTGGTTATCCAATTTGGTTGGACAATAGAAATGGCACAAAGAAATGCTTCCACCTCTTCATTCTTTCTTGAGAGTGCATCTGTAACAACATTTAGCTTCCCTTTTTTGTATATGATTTCAAAGTCATAACCCAACATCTTTGTGCCACATTTTTGCTGCTCTTATGAAGATAATCTTTGTTCCAAAAAGTGTTTAAGACTATCATGATTAATTTTTACCTTGAAGTGTCTTCCCATTAGGTAAGGTGGCCATTTCTTTAGTGCATGTAGTACTGCAAACATTTCCTTCTCATAAAATTTTTATGTAAATACTTTCCTTTTATTATACAGATTTCAAAAGCAATGGGTCTTCCTTATTGTGTTAAAACAACAACAATTCCATTTCCCAAGGCATCACATTCCACAATAATTTTTTTTGTGAAGTCTGGCATAGCTAAGACTGGTGCTAGGCACATTTCCTCTTTAAGATGATCAAAGGCCTTAGTTGCTTCAGGAGTCCATGAAAATGCATCTTTCTTCAATAATGTTGTTAGAGGTGCTGCTATTCTCCCATAATTCTTAAAAAACTTGTGATAATACCCTGTTAACCCGAGAAATCCTCGCAACTGCTTTATGGTTGTGGGGACTTTCCATACCTTAATGACTTTAATTTTGTTAGGTCTACCTTAACCTATTGAGATCTGATATGAACCATATATTCCACCTGTTTACTCCAAAGAAAATTTGCATGTTTTGCATATAATTGTTTCTCCTACAATGGTTGAGTACCATGTATCCTTGTGTTGAACATGATCCTTCAGTGCTACTTGATGGAATTACTATATCATCAAAAAATACTAAGCACAAATTTTCACAAGGAGGATTTGAAAATGAGATTTAATTAATCATAAATATGAAAGGTGCATTAGTAAGACCAAGGTATAAGTTTAATATGCGGTTTATATAGTATTATCTGTAGCTAAAATATATTAAATTGGGCTGGGCCTCACCCAAATATGCCGTTATATAGTTGAGCTTTAACACCACCTTCCATACCTTGGTATGGTGGATAGTGACCTAAGGGAGGGGAAATATTCCATTGTGGGCTGAAATATGCTTTTGTGTGCTCACACAAGGGCTAATGAGGCACTGGTACTATCCTTAGGTGACTTTTGCATAAGGGGAAACTGTCATTTGCCTGCTTGTGGTCCCAGAAAGGAACTTTTTTCCATTTCCGGGAATGCGTGCTTATCGGGCTCCAGTGCATGCAGAAGGAAAACTTATCAAAGGAAAAAGCTTACACTCGGGCATTTATGACTAGTTCAATATTGAATTGCACCAAACCTTAGAGATTCCTAATATTTATTATTCCATAATGTATCTATGTCTTGTAAATCCTTGGGCTCGACATTACTTGATGTCATTTTTTTCTGTATGATTTTCCAGTGTTAACAGATGCCCCGTAATGTGTGAGGTCTAGGAAGAACTGTATAGCTGAAATACATTATAGTTTCTTTTCTGTATCGTACGCAAAGAGAAAGAGAGAGAGAGCAAGGCTTGCATGTAGAAGGACAACATATTGAACCAATTACGAGATAACCACTGCCTAGGGGACCCCCCGCAAGTAGAAAAAATATACAACATATTTGAAAATTTTCAACAAGGCGGGCATGTCCCATGTACAATGGGTGTTTTTGATTTTGTACTACGAGTACAATGGTTATAATATTTGGGGACGATAGCTTTTAATTTTCAAGAACTTTCCTTGAATTTTTTTTCAAAAGGAAAGGAGGTTGAATTATGAGGTATTAGGGAAGTTGAGAAATATAATCAGCTCTAATTTCATGAGGAAGATTTTGAATAATGAACAATGAGACATAATTATATAAACACCTTTCACTAGAGAGTTCACCTCCCAAAATCATGTATTCTGAGATCCTATCGACCTCCCAAAATGTCTTGGGCCAATCATTCGGAGTTTTCAAGACTCCCAAAGGACTCATCATTTCGTTGTCCATTATCATGATATTCATTTTATTCCACCCTATTCATGACTATGATCATGATATTCATTTGATTCCAGGGAAGTGTTCCTCCAAATATGGGGTACCTGAATCTCGTTATGCTCAAAAGTGATATTGAATGTATGGTTACAAAATTCTCATTTTGCTTTAATTCAACCTAGTCAAAGTTGTCTCTGTTTGCTCAGTGAAGTATTGGTGCACAAGAAGGATGGATCATGGCATATGTGACCAGATTATAGGGAGCTCAACAAGCTCAATATTAAAGATAAATTTCCCATCACATTCATTTCTAAATTATTTGATGAATTACATGGAGCAATTTACTTCACCAAGTTGGATCTTCATTATGGATATCATCAAATTAGAATGAAGATTGAAGAAATTTCAGAAAAAAAACATTCAGAGCTTATAAGGGTCATTATGAACCCTTCCTTAGAATTTTTTTGTTATTATTTTTTGATGATATAATAATCTATAGCAATTATTTAAAGAATCATGTTCAACAAGTTCACATGGTTCTCAAATTATTGGAGGAAAATTAAATATATGAAAAACCCTCCTTATGTTTATTTGGATTCTAGGAGGTGGAACATATGGGTCAGGTTGTATCTCATGAGGGTGTTAAGGAAGAACCTAACAAAATTAAATCCATTAAGGAATGGAAAATCCCCACAACCATAAGAATCTTCGAGGATTTCTAGGGTTAATAGGGTATTATCGCAAGTTTTTTAGGAATTATGGGAGAAAATTTGCACATATAACATCATTACTGAAGAAAGATGCATTTTATTAGAGGCCAGAAAAAACTAAGGCCTTTGAGCATCTTAAAGAGGAAATGTGCCAAGAACATATATTGGCTACACTAGACTTCTCATACAATTTTACTGTGGAATGTGATGCCTCAAAAATAGAATTGGAGTGGTTTTAATGCAAGAAGAAAGACCCATTTATTTTGAATGTTGTGAAATCAAAGGAAAGTATTTACAGAAACTTATTTATCGGAAGGAAATCTTGGCAATATTGCATGCACTAAAGAAATGGAGACCTTATCTAATAGGAATAAATTTCAAGGTAAAAATAGATCATGGGAGTCTTAAATAATCTTTGGAAAAAATATTATCTTCATAAGAGGAGTACAAATAGGTGACATAGATGTTTGGTTATGACTTTGAAATAATCTACAAAAAAAGGGAAGAAAAATGTTGTTGCATATGGACTCTTAAGAAAGGATGAGGATCTAGAAGCATTTCTTTGTGTCATTTCTGTTATCCAACCTAAGTGGATAACCAAAGCAAGGGATGTATGGAAGAATGATGAAGAGTTATGGACACTCATTAAAAATTTGTAGCAAGATCGCAATACATTTGAAACATTTAGATGGAAAAATGATTAATTATGGTACAAATATCACTTATATCTTTCTAAGAATTCCCAACTAAAAAAAATGTTATTTTGGAATTGTAAACCTCTCCCGTAGGAGGACATTGAGAATTTTTTACAAACTTATGATGGGGTCAAGAAATAATTTTCTTGTGATGGCCTTAAATACGATATTCAAAAGTTTGAGGCGAAATTTTTGGATTTCCAACAAAATAAAGTTGAGGAAATTAAGAGCTTGGGTATGTTACAACCTTTACCCATTCCAAGTCAATGTTGGGAGGAGCTTTCAATGGATTTTATCAGTGTTTTACCCAAGTCAAAATGAAACATTGTCATCATTGTGGTAGTTGATAGACTTACCAAGTATGCACATTTTTTTGCATTATCTCATCCATTTAAATCCAGTACAGTTGGTATTGAAATTATGGAAACAATTCAAAAGGTACATGGAAAACAAAATATTATTGTATTCGACAGAGATCCTATTTTTACAGGAAATTTTTGGATGAAATTATTTTATTTTTCAGTACTCAATTAGGTCATAGCTCATCATATCATCCTCAATATGATCGAAAAACTAAGATTGTGAATAGACGTTTGGAAGAATATATTTGTTTCTTTGTATCTAATAAACAAACACAATGGGTCAAGTGGTTACCTCTCGCTTAGTGGTTGTATAACACTTCCTTCCATATTGTAGAAAAATTGACCCCATTTATGGCACTTTATGAATATCATCCACCGTCCATCACATCATCTTTAACACACAATTCTAAGGTTCAAGCAGTGGAATATCACATCGAGCATCAATAGCAAGTTCTCCAACTCTTAAAGGATAACCTCACTTTGGTGCAAGACTGAATGAAACAATAGGCAGATCAATATTGCAGCAAAATAAGTTCTGATGTAGGTGGATGGTTATTTTTACAGCTACAACCATACAAACAATTGTGCATCAAGAAAGCTAAGAAGGATAAAAAATTGTCACCAAAGTATTATGGTCCTTAGAAGGTGTTGAAAAATATTGGTACTATGGCATAAAAATTGGAGCTTCCTGAATCTTTTGAGTGGACCCAATTTTCCATGTTTCATGCTTAAATAAGGTTATATGTGAAAATCTCCCAGTTCAAAAAATATTGCTAGAACCTTACGAGGAAGGGAAAATCATACTGGATCCTGAAGTAGTCATGGAAACAAGAAATCTGCAACTACGAAATTGATCAATTTCATAATATCTTATAAAGTGTAAGAACTTACTTGCTGAAGATTCGACATGGGAGGATGAAAATTTTATATAGAAGCATCCAAAACTACTCAAGCATTGAGGACAACACTTATTTGAAGGAGAGGGGCATGTTAGGTCCGGATAATACTAGTATAGCCCCTTATTATTATTAGTGTAGACACATTATTGTTATTTTTGTGCCCATGTAGTCGCAGTATTGTTATTATAGCCCCATAGATTTAGCCCCATTATTCTTATTTTTGTGCCCATGTGGTTTCCCCCTCAAAGTAGCTGATTTCTAAGTCTTTGATCTATCTTTACTTATATTTCGTGAGATGGTTTCATAACATCTCTCTCCCCCTAAGTCATCTTTGTAACCAAACCCGAACTAGAATAACAAGCAGGAACATCTTGTGTATAGTGGAGAGACATCCTACCTAGCCTATGTTGTGTAGATCCATCAGATTAACCTTAGGTCTAGGAGAGTTCTCCCATAAAATCATCCGCCATATCCAACTAAAATTTTTGAAAAGGAAAGGGAAGATGGCATCCGTCATATAAATCTACCTTCTTTTGCTGAGCGACTGATCCGCCCTAGATAACACACCCCATAAGAGACTAAACTTATTGGAGAATTAAAGAATATGTGTGTAAAGGTAACCTTTCTCTAAGCTATTAAGGATGTTCCCATATACAATAATATTATCAAAGAAAAATTATTCAAAAATCATGTTACAAAGAAGAGAGACACCCCCACCATCGACATTGTAGGTTGGTTATTTGATTTGTTGCTGAGGAGAGTGGTTTTCCCGAAATACCTGGACCCTAAGAGTCTAGTAGTTGATGTACACATTTATCCATCTTAGGTTTGAAATTAATGTGATGACCAAAGAAACCATATTGAAACTCAACCTTTATGGAGATTTTAGGAGGACCACTATAGTTTTTCAGATCGCAAATAGATCCATAGTAGTACATGAGGGAGTTGAGGATGTCATGGTATCCATTGAATTTTAGGAATATCCCACTCAATTCCTAGTATTTCAGCCCAAAACTAAGATTAATGGTTATCCTCTCATTCTAAGAAGACCTTGGTTGGACAGTACCAATGATTATATCAGTTGTAGAGCTAGAAAAATGATTATAAAGAATGGTCCCTTGTCCAAACAACCAGTATTATATCCTCATGCCCAACCTTCCATTGAACATGATGTACCTTTATGGTTTGAGGATGAACAAGTAGATAATGTGTAACATGACACACCCTACCCTCTTTTTACCTTAGATGATGTTATCAGAGGGGGAAAACGTGATGAATATTATCTCATTCATCATATACTTCAAATCCAACACCCCACTACCATTATACTTAATGAACTGGTAAGAGAATTGGAAAGTAAAACTTGGAGTGAGCTATGTTCACTTGAATCAACACTTAAACCTACCAAAGATATATAATTTTTCCCATCTAGATCTCTAAATATCAACCCCTCTCTCTCAAGGAAAGAGGAAGAGAAATTGTGTCAGCTATTGAGGGAGAAATTAGATGCTTTTGATTGTGATTACTAACACATGAAAGTGATGAATCCCCTAGTATACATACATAACATTTATATCACAGAGTGATGCAAGCATGTGGGCCAGCCTCTGAGGAGAATGTACCCTACCTCAAAGGATATAGTAAAGGATAAATTACAAAATTTGTTGGATGTAGTCTTCTTATACCCCATATCGGAAAGCGAATGGGTGTCTCCTCTTGTCTTAGTCACAAAGAAGAATGGGAAGCGGAGGATCTGCATTGGCTATATATAATTGAACAAATCCACTAAGAAAGACCATTTCTCTTTACATTTCATTGACCAAGTCTTTGATGGTCTTGTAGGGAGGAAGCTATTAACTTTCCTAGAGGGATTCAATGGGTACAATAAGATTGAAATCAGCCTTAAATACCAAGAAATAGAAAATTTGCATGTCCTTGGGGCACCTTCTCTTATAAATTTATTACCTTTAATCTACACAATGCCCCTACCACTTTTCAGAGATCACGGTTGAGAATTTTTGCAGACTTTTTCCATGATTTAGTGGAAATCTACATGGAATATTTCACTCCCTATGGATATGATTTCCATGCAGTTGCCTCCAATCTATGTAAAATAATGAGGAAATGCATTGAAATTCATCTCTCTCTGAGCCCTGAGAAATGTGAATTCTTGAAAATGGTGGGCATTTTCATTGGCCACTCTAATAGGTAGGGATACAAAAATACCCAAAAAGTATCATAAAAATGGTGCCTATTCCTGAGAAGTAGTGACCTTTCAGGAGTTTCTTAGGCTTGGTTAGTTTCTATAGGAGGTTCATTAAGGAATTTAGCAAGGTGGAATCACCATTGTTTGGATTACTGCCCAAGGATTCTGAATTCTGTTGGTCAAGTAATTTTCAAGAGGCCTTTGATATCATAAAGGAAAAAATGACCACTGCCCCTATACTTTGAGGTCCCAACTGGGATCTGCCTTTCCATATCCATACCAATGAATTAGATAAATTTGTGGGGGAATATTTGGGACAAATGGATGATAAGTTTCATTATGCCATTTATTTTAATAGCAAAAATTTGTCTAATACTGAACTAATGTACACTGTCACCACAAAATATGTTTTAGTTCTTGTCCATTCCTTGAATAAGTTTAGACATTATATTATGAGTACCAAAATTTTGTGCATACTGACCATGCAAAAATTAAATACATAATGAACAAATACTTAAATCTCCATGTCTTCCTTTTGAGAAGAAAGCTCTTCCTACAATGGGGATCTTGCCCTTAGCAAGATATCATACAAGTTTCTATTTCCCTCAATAGAAATCTGGAGTGGAGTTAGTATAATGGATCTTTCCAACTCATGTAAAGGGTTTGAATGTTTAGGATTGGCTAGCTCAATCATAGATGCTTTAAATTGTTTTTCATAAAATCTCTTCACTAATATCTTAGTGAATCTTGTGTAAGTAGCTATATTTGCATGATTAAATGAAGAAGTTTCATAAAACCACCAAGTATAAACCTTACCTTCAAGATGCAGTGCTGCTATTCTAAGGGCTTCATTTTCTGAAACTTGATGTAGCTACAAGTATGAGTCTAGTTGCTCTATCCAATCCTTGGTTGTGCATTTAGATGACCCATCAAAATTTGGTAGAAAGAATCTACCTCCTCTGCTTTTGTTGTGATTGCTGGGCCTTCTATTCTCTTTGAGTTGGAAAAAACCTTCGAATTTTAAGTGCTCCTTGAATCTCCAAGATTGAGATTCATACTCTTGAATATAATCACTCAAAGTCTCCTCCTTTAGTGCTTCGTCTTCCTCCATCTCGCTTGCTGTAGATATGGGCATAAAACTGCGCTGTGGATCAGATTGTGTGGCTGAATGCTCACACCCATCATGTAAAAATCTAGGGTTTTCTTCATATTCAAACCCCCTTGGTGATTCCCTATACATCTCCCTTCTCAGCTTCTTTATATCTTCAGTGATGCTCTGCATAGTTTGAAAAAGAAGCTTTGATAGCTCCTCTTCCTCCCTTCCTCCAAATACTAGAGTCTTGTCTTTGTCCCTTCTATACATTTTCTCTCCATATTAGAAGCTTCTCCTTATGGTGAAATATTGGTTGAATGCACAGGTTGAGCCAAGATTATTCTCTAATACCACTGTAATATTCCCAAATCGGAAAAGCATGAATATAGTGCAAAACCATAGGAATAGCAGTGTGAAACATTACATCAAAAATGGAGGCCGAATTGGAGCTTCTTAATACATTAGAATAGAAAAAAACATGTAAAATTATAGGCCACAAAGCATAGAACAAGATACCATAAGCCTCCAATGATGAATTTCCTCAAAATGAGGTGCTATTACTGTATCAAAATGCCAGAAGACAGCTACAGTGCAGTCATAAGTGCACTGCTACATAAAATGAATATAAAAAATATGTGGGGATGTCATATGCCTCAAAAGATATGAAAAATATAGATCTACTCTTTATACAATCACCTACAATGAACCCAAGAAGGGTTTTTAGAAATACACCATGTACAAGATGGGATCTAAAGCCCTAGGGCCGAACATTCACCGCAACATATTTGCTAGAAAGTTTTAGCTAATATTATATGCTCAAATAATAGCCTTATCCCAATGGGTCCTCTAAATGAATGACATATACCTTTCAATATAAAACCTCCTCTTTAAATGGTGCACTGAAAACACCCTACAACTCCTCCCTATAAATAACGCAGTCCAAGATAGAAACTACGCTGTAGGGGAAAATGATGATGTGACCTAATGCCAAATGCTACAAAAAGGATAAAGGGCTTTCCTCACTAGCCTCCTAATGGAAGGAAACCTTCCTTCAATGAAAAAGAGATTAGAAATCACCCATGACTAGTCTCCACTGCTGTAACCCTGTAACAAGACACTCCCTGAATAGAAACTGCACTGTACCAAAAGACTGTAGCTTGGCCAGAATTCTGAATGTGTGGAAATCATAGAACAATACTCTTAAAATAGGATACCTTAAGGGAAGAAGTGGGATCCCCGCTTGTGAAAACCCTGTGCTAAACAACACTGCAAGCTCAACTAAATAGCCAAGGAATGCAAATAGTCATGTAGACCATAAACATAATAATATCCAAAAACTTCCTTTGAAATCTACCTTACCCTTCCTCATAAGCTCAGTGAGCTTCCTCACCTTGCCCCACATCCATTAGTTCTGTTAGGGTCACATATTTTTCAATATTGGCAAGAACAAATGCTATAGGGCCTACATTAGAACCACTTTGGAATCCTAGGATCTAGCCCTCCTGGATTCAGAGAGGGATCTCTCTATATGTGTTTAGAATGATATGATTTTAAAGCTTATGATATGATATTAGTCTAGTTATGAAGTACCACGAATTTGTTTTGGTTTCAGTTGGGTGGGATATCATCAAAATAAAGGAAGTCTTTTGAAGGGTAAAGGTGTGAGTGAGTTGAAAGAATGGTTCAGCTGATAGGATAAGTAAGAGACAGTATCAATCCATTGGGCTGTGGAGTCACAAAAGAATTTAATTGCATAAAAAGTTTCAAGAGTGGTGCATGGGGAAAGTCATCTATGTCAAAGGATCTCTTTGGATTGATTTTGTGGTATGGAACATTAAGAAGTGTGGTGAAAGAAGCAAACATATAAGGAAACAAAGGGTAGCCTAGTATCAGGTAAGGACTTTGAACCTATCCTACTTTTGGCATACTCTTAGGGAAAAAAAATTAAGATAAACATAAAAAGTACCCTAAAATCAGGTAAGGACTTTGAACCTATCCTTCTTTCGGCATACTCTTAAGGGATCTTTTCAAAGCAACTGTTGGAGATAAACTAGAGGACAGGGCTAAACATAAACTTGTCTAGTTCAACTTTAATTAGCAGACTTTTCAAGAATTTTCAAAGACAATATCTCAAGTTGTACTCAGGAAACATGGGCTCACCAACACTTCACTGGTTATACTCTATTGAATTATCCTCAAAGCACAATTAGAAGAAAACATAAAGATAAATCTTATCAATGAGATTTAGGGTACCTTTTATAGTAAATCCTAATCTAAATTTGTTGTTCTTTATTAGAGAAAGTGGATAGTATGAAAACATAAGAAAAACAACAATTACAGTAAGAAAAACATCACCATTGACATAGAACACGATCCCATAAATCAACTTGTATATTTGATGTTCAAACTAGTTACAATATTCAAGTCCATTAGGTCTTTACAGATTCAACTTCTCTTCTTAGCCTATCTTTCTTCAATTACTAATAGAGCTTCAGCAGCATCAATAACTATTTACATTCAACAAGTATTCAACCAACAACAATACTGAGCTCCTCATATGATATATATAGGTAAATTGAGCAGGTGGAGTGAAAGGAAGATCTAACTATTCAATTAATATAGAGTAAATGCTTCTCGACCTTTGGGAGGCCTAATGGAGAAGATATCTAATGTATTAACTTTGTTAATTGATTTTGACATTAACATTCATCTACTTTAGTCACTTTTGTTGACTTTTGAGGCTTTGGGTAGCTGGCAATTACTTTCTGAGCTATTTTGGGCAAATATCTCTGAGTGTGCATTAAATTGTAGGCTTTTGAGTAAATAGGCCTGTAGGTGGAATTTTTAGTCATTGGGGGAGTAAATAGCCTTCATGATATGGAAAATAAGGTTGTATTTTGATGATTTGTCATGCTTTGTGGCTTTAAACATTGATTAGGCCTTTGATATAGATTTAGGCCTCCTAATCATCTTTCTGATTTATTCACTGTGTTGATTGATTTGGCTTTAATCAATTTGTCTCCATCTATGTCTTTTAACGTTTAAACTATAGATTAGGTTTTTTGGTCTTCGAGCTTTATGCTTAACCCCTTTATCTTTATTCTTCTGATCTTTAATCTTTGTTCTTTGCTATTCTTCTGCTTTGTGTGTAGGTGGCTCCTTTACCGCGCTGGAGGGTTCAATGGCTAACCAATGACCATGAAACATTGATTAAAATGACGAGATCACACCCTTAGATCTCTACTTTTGATGTATCTCACCTCGAGGATCATCATCCTGAGGTTTCATCCCATGCATATGATTGTGAGAGGGTCTATTTATTTAGCCACCATTACACCTGCAAAAAACATTGAAAACATTATAAAACCCTGCATATTTTTGGGTAAAACTGCTTTGGAGGCGTTGGGAGGTGTCGGAGGAGAATTTCGAGAGGAAGAAAAATTCACAAAAGGAGGATTCCATGATAGAACCAGGAAGAACATTGTTTAAATTTGAATTTGGCGCAAAAATTTAAAAAGCAGTTTTTGCGGGTAACGAGCTGTTTTCCCACTCAGGTTGAGCAGTAAGTGGTATTTAGTGAATCGAACACGATTCCACTCAGTTTCAGCCACCTGTCTAGGATAAAACTACCTGTTTCCCATTAATTTGGGTCATTAACCTTTTCTAGCAAATCGTGTGTGAAAATGATTTTGGGCCATCAGATCTAGGGTAGCCAGATCGATGGTGGAGGGAGGGTCTGATGAAAAAAGGTGCGCAGTAGAGGAGATAGTGGAGGACATGTGTCGAGTGGAGAATGAGCCAGTCGAACGGTTAGTGGAATGTGGGCCAGCGGGTGATGTGGGCTCCTTTGTTAGGTAGCAGGAATGTGCGTCAGGAGAAGGAGGAGAAGCGGGTAGCACAATCGCCATTAAATCTAGGAGATCTATAGTGGAGATCTATTATGGGGGGTTGAATGAATAATTTCGATGGTTCGGAGGATGAAGTCGGGAAAGGAGACAGTCATCGTACGATCAATAGTGATCGACAAGTGGGATTTAATCAGGCAAGCATAGGCGCATAGGGGTAAAAAGATTGTCAGGAGGATGGGTAATGGGAGGGGTGATGATCACTGTTGGATCGATAAGATCTACGTTTGAGATTGATTCAGAGGGGGTGGAAGTTTGAAAACAAAAATGGAAGGGGATTTAAAAGGCAAAGAATGGTAATATGGGGGAGAAGGTGACCGAGAGCGGAAATGATGAAGGGCCAAGGGCTTTAGCGCTCGGTTACGGGGCTCGGGTCATATGAGAAGCAGGGGTAGAGGGATTAAGTCCTAAGGGGCTTAAGGCCTATTTTTTAATATAAAAGAGTGGAATAAGGCCTAAAGTGGGTTTTTTGGGCCTTTTTGAGGTTTCCAATAGGTAAAATAGGGATGTTTTAAACCATAAAAAGGGGGTTTTTATAGGTTTAAAGGTTTTTTATAAGAAAAACGAATGGAAATTGGGTTTTTTAAGAGGGAAAAAGTTTGACAGATTATAGGAGTAAAAATAGGTAAAAATAGGTGAAATCAGAAAAGCTATGAAGATGAAATGATGGGGTTTTTAGAGGGATTTTTGCAAAGGAAAAACGGTGGAAAATGGGTTTGAAAACAGTCTTTTCTTTGTGACTATAGGGCTTTCTTTGAAGGTTTTGAATGAAGAGATCAAAGAAAAGGATCTTTTTGGCCAAGGTACACAACAGGGCTTCAAGAACTCACAATTTTGCTTAAAACTTGTTTCTTGAAGACTAAAAGACCAATTTTAGCCATCAGAGTATATGAAAAATTTATAGATGGCTAACAGTGGCTCCACTTGGGGATGGCAGCTCCTTGGAGGTGTCAAGAACCTCAGAGATTTATCTCTGGAATGTACACCTGTGCTTTGCATTTTGACAAGCCTTTTTTCTTTAATCATGCTGCTTGAAAAGATGATCAGAACTTCATATCAGCAAAATGATTTATCCCAAACATTCTACCTACACAGCCTACTTGTTCTAACATTTTTTCTTCATAAGATGCACTTGGACTTGCAAACCTTTTGACATCACCATTTTATTCTTTTATTGAAAGCATAAAACTAATATAAATCTACCCTTATTTCTTCCATGAGTTCAGATTATATAGTTGAACTCATTAATTCTCTACCTTAGCTACTATCTGCCAAGATTAAACTGTCTGATTTGTTGTAAGATTATGGAATAAAAACAAGCTACACATAGAATAAAATTTACAAAAATTTAAAACAAAATTGCGGAGGCTTAAGATCTAAAAATTATGAATATCCTTCCTTCTTTATTTTAGCTCTGGTTTTGATCTTTTTAGAACTTTCTTCTTCTTTACCTCATTCAATTTTTCAGCATGTTAGAACTAGTTCTTTTTCTTCTATTTGGCTCAAGTTTTGGTTTGATTAGAGCCATTTGTTTCTATCCTAATCTATTCTACTGATAAGCCAAGATTTCATTGTTTGGAAAACCTTCTTCACTAAACTCTCAGCAGTAAATTGAAATCTATCCAGTCATGATTAGGCTATATCACTAAATAGCAGTGCTCTTTTAAGTAGTGGCATTTAGGCTTGCACACTTTCAGATTTTTTTCTTTTTTGGTATGGGGTTGTACCTTTCTTCTTTTATATCTACCCTCTTTTCTCCTTTTATATTTTTTTTGTATTTTTTCTTTTTTTCTTTCAAAGGAAAAGACAAAAAACTAACTAAATGCTCACAGGCTGAGCTTTATTGACATTCCTACCTACCCTAATCTAACTTGGAAATCTCTGTTGTTTTATATGATACAATAGTGCCAGTGCAGCCACTTGAGCAGTGATAAAATGGAATAGAACATCTAACTTCTTGTCAGAGATAACCATGGCATATATTGAATATTGATCTTCAAAACCAAGGCTATCACAGAAGGTGACAAATTTTTATGTATTTGGCTCTTGCAAAGGATCCATGCTTGAGAATTTGAGCCAATTAGGACCTCCATACATTCTTCCATAGGGTTGATAAAGAAAATATGAGAACTCTCTTCTTTTTGGCCCTCCATGATTGGTAGATTGTCTTCCTCTAAGACTTCAAATTTTAGGGCTACATCTTCAGTATGTTCCTTGGAAGAATCATCATCCTTCACCTGCAAATCAACAAGCAATGAAATTTCTTCTTTCTCTAAATCTATGCTTGCTTTTGATGTAGATTCAAGTTCTTTGGATGACAGATTTATATCAGCAATGGGAGAAGGTTTGTCTTGAAAAGATGATATATCCTCAGTAGGACAGTCTTCTCTTTGTTTTTTTTCCCCAAAGAATTGCCAGTACTTTTCATTGTTTAGGATAGCTGGTCTGGATTTTTCTTGAATTATGTATTGTTTTCTTTCACAAGGTCTTAGACATGTACTAGCAACAAGGGCTAATCCATTGGCAATAATGTTTTGGTTTTTAGGGACAAGGGTAAGTTGGAATTCTTCAAATTATGTTAACAAGTCCATGGCATCATCCTTATAGGCTCTAAGTCTGGGATGTTTAACAATGTATTCCTCATTCACCTGTCTAATTACCAATTCTCCATTCCCATGAACTGTTATCCTGTGGGCTCCTAATTTCTTCAATAAGTGCAACCCTAAAAGGAGTGCCTCATACTCTACTATGTTACTTGTGCATTGAAAATTCAATTTATATGAATGGACTTCAGTATGATTGTTTTCTCTATTGTAAAGCCATATTCCTACACCTGCACTAGTTTTACTACATGACCCGTCAAATCTCATACTCCATATAGGACTAGTTATAGATTTCTCATTAATTTCCCTACTATCCTCTTTGTCTTGAGTGCCATTGTGTTTTTCTGTGGGATAGGCACTATGTTGATGATGATCTTGTTCAAATTAAGGTTTGGAGGTTGGCTACTTGTTTAGTATTTGATCGATTTCTCCTTCTATCAAGGGAGGGATTTCTCTTTCAGCATAGACAGAAGTACAACAATCCTCTTTCTCTTGTGTTAATTGGTTTTGAGGCTGGATGTCTTATTGAGCCTCTTCTAGTGAGTCAATACTTGTGCTTTCTGGGAAACCTTGAGGATTTTCTACTGTTTCATGATCTAGTTCTGTTTCAAACAACTCCTCACGATTGTTATGATACTCAATTTGAATACAAGGTTCATAAGTTGTTTCTTCTACATTATCAGGATGCCACTCTACTTGTGTAATTTGAAATGATTTGTAACATAGAGGGAGAGCCCCTATATGTAGTGGTTCTCCTTCCACTTCAGATTCTGTGTTTTCTAAGTGGCTACTTGTTTCCTCAAAGCACTGCTCACTATTAATATTTGCATTTTGTTTGTAAAGATCTCTTAACAGTTAAACACAAGTTATAGGTAGGCAATCAGGAATTTCTTGACAGCCTTCCTCATCATCTTCTATAAATTCTTGATCATCATACATTTCTTGCTCATTGTCTAGGTCTTGTAGTTGTTGAGTTTGTGTTTGATCAGGGAAAGGCATAGGTTGCTCTGGATAATCAACATCTGTATCAACCTCATGCCTTTCCAGTTTCTTATCAAGTATGTACACTATTTTTCCAAATAGGTCCAATAATGTGTTTAGTTTAGCTTCTCTGTCTATACTTGGATCCATGTTTGTAAAAAGAGGTCACTATTTCTTGTCAACCAGTTCAAAGTCTTCTACCAGTGGAGTCATTTGGTCTTTTAGGAGTCATGGAGTCGCCAGGTGGAGGATTTCAAAAATTTTGAGATGAGTTGCTGTCCACCATAAACATTTAACTACCAATGTAAGGATGTTTGTTGGTCTTCTGAGGTCTTAGGATGTATAAGATGTAATTCACTCAGAATTCCACAGTGGAGTCACCAGTATGTTAGGGTCCTGTAGTTTTTGAGATTGGCAAGAACAAATGCTGTAGGGCCTACATCAGAACCACTTTGGAATCCTAGGTTCTAGCCCTCCTCGATTCAGAGAGGGATATCTCTATATGTGTTTAGAATGATATTCTTTTAAAGCTTATGATATGATATTAGGCTAGTTATGAAGTACCAGGGATTTGTCTTGGTTTTGGTTGGGTAGGATATCATCAAAATAAAGGAAGTCTTTTGAAGGGTAAAGGTGTGAGTGAGTTGAAAGAATTGTTCAGCTGATAGGATAGGTAAGAGATAGTATCAATCCATTGGGCTATGGAGTCACAAAAGGATTTAATTGCACAACAAGTTTCAAGAGTGACCCACGGGGCAAGTCATCTATATCAAAGGATCTCTTTGGATTTATTTTGTGGTATAGAACATTAAGAAGTGTGGTGAAGGAAAAAAAAATACAAGAAAACAAAGGGTAGCTGAAGATCAGGTAAGGAATTTGAACCCATCCTGTTTTTGGCATACTCTCAGTGAAAAAAATTAGTCACTTTTGTTGACTTTTGAGGCTTTTGGTAGCTGGCAATTACTTTCTAAGTTGTCTTGGGCAAATATCTCTAACTGTGCATTAACTTTGTAGGTTTTTGAGTAAATAGGCCTGTAGATGGTATTTTTAGTGTTTTGGGGAGTAAATAGCCTTGATGATCTGGAAATTAAGGCTGTATTTTTCTGATTTGTCATGATTTTTGGCTTTAAACATTGATGAGGCCTTTGATATAGCTTTAGGCTTCCTAATAATATTTTTTCTTTATTCACTGTGTTGACTAATTTGGCTTTAATCAATTTGTCTCCAACTGCGTCTTTTAATCTTTAAACTGTAGTTTAGGTTTTTTGGTCTGCAAGATTTATGCTTAACCCCTTTATCTTTATTCTTCTGATCGTTAATCTCTGTTCTTCACTCTTCTTCTATTTTATGTGCAGGTGGCTCCTTTTTCACACTGGAGGGTTCAATGGCTAACCAATGTCCATGAAACATTGATTAAAACTCCGAGATCACACCCTTAGATCTCTCCTTTTGTTGTGTCTCACCTCAACGATCGTCATCCTGAGGTTTCATGCCACGCAGATGACTGTGAGTGGGTCTATTTATTTAGCCACCATTACACCTACAAAAACATTAAAAACATTATAAAACCATGTGCCTTTTTGGATAAAACTGCTTTGGAGGCATTGGGAGGTGTTGGAGGAACATTTACAAAGGAAGAAAAATGTGCAAAAGGAGGATTCCGTGACAGAACCAGGAACAACATGGTTTAAATTTGAATTTGGCACCGAAATGTAAAAAGCAGATTTTGCACTCAGTTTGGGCGATAAGTGGTATTGAGTGAACCAAACGCAATTCCACTCAGTTGCTACCACCTGTCCATGAGAAAACCACATGTTTCACATTAATTTGGGTCATTAACCATTTCAAGGAAAATTGCGCACAAAAATGATTTTGGGTCGTCAGATCTGGGGTATCCAGATCGATGGTGGAGGGAGGGCACGATGAAAAAAGGTGTGCAGTAGAGGAGATAGTCGAGGAGAAGTGTCAGGTGGAGAACGAGTCAGTCAAACAGTTAGTGGAACATGGGCCAGCGGGTGACGTAGGATCTTTTGTCGATTCGTGGGAGTGCGCATCAAGAGAAGGAGGAGAAGTAGGTAGCGCGGTAGCTGTTAGATCTAGGAGATCTACAGTGGAGATCTATTATGGGGGTTGAATGAATAAGTTCGATGGCTGGGAGCATGAAGTCAGGAAAGGAGACAATCATCGTATGATCAATAGTGATCGACGACTAGGATTTAATCGGGAAAGCATAGGAACAGAGGGGTAAAATGATTGTCGGGAGGATGGGTAATCGGAGGGGTGATGATCACCATTGGATCGATAAGATCTACGGTTGAGATTGATTCGGAGGGGGAAGTAATGCAGGGGGCAGAAATTTGAAAATAAAAAGGGAAGGGGACTTAAAAGGCAGAGAATGGTCATGTGGGGGAGAAGGTGATTGGGAGCGGAAATGACGAAGGGCCAAGGGCTTTAGCACTCAGTTACAGGGCTCGGGTCATATGAGAAGCAGGGGTGGAGGGCTTAAGCCCCAAGGGGCTTAAGTCCTGTTTTTTAATATAAAAGAGCGGAATAAGGCCTAAATTGGGTTTTTTGGGCCTTTTTGAGGTTTCCGATAGGTAAAATAAGGATGTTTTAACCATAAAAGGGGGTTTTTTAGGTTTAAAGGGTTTTTATAAGAAAAATGAAGGGAAATTGGGTTTTTTAAGAGGGAAAAAGGTCTGACAGAGGATAGGAGTAAAAGTATGTGAAAATGGGTGAAATGGGAAAAGTTATGAAGGTGAAATGATGGGGTTTTTAGAGGGATTTTTTTCAAAGAAAAAATGGTGGAAAATGGGTCTGAAAACAGTCTTTTCTTTGGGACAGCAGGGCTTTCTTTCAATGTTTTGAATGAAGAGATCAGAGAAAAGGATCTTTTTGGCCAAGGTACACAGCAAGGCTTCGAAAACTCACAATTTTGCTTAAATTTTTTTTCTTGAAGACTAAAAGACCTATTTTAGCCATCATAGTATATGAAAAATTTATAGATGCTAACAAGTTCCACTAACAGCATTGTTTATTTGGTCAAAGTTGACCTATTCAACATGCTCCTTCCCCTGTTCACACTCAAAGGTGCTTTATTTAGCTGCTTAGATAGTCTCAATTCACAAGTGAAGTATTTTTATTGTTGATAAGGAGATTTATGGGCCTCCCTACCCACTTATTCACCTACCTAGTGACAAAAAAATCTATAATATTCCATTTGGCTGAAAGCTCAAGTTTTGGAATATTACACATCATGTGAGAGCTATGCCTTGTCCCAAACCCAAGTACATACATGAAAATAATATATATCCCAAAAATAAGCACATGTAAAGACATGAGACATATCCCAAATAAAAGAAAATACATGGACATAAGATATATCATCAGATTTCAAAACACTATCATGAATAATTAGCCCAGCCATGCCTCTTGGTCCTACATATCATCAAAAATATACATGGCATGGATCCTGCAAATCTGAGATGTGGGGTAGTATCCATACTAACCCAAAATAAATGAACGATGCCATGCTTCTTGCTACCCAATATCATAGATCTGTAGGAAGGTTGGCAACCTCTTGCTCCTCACCTGGATCCATTCATCCCAATGTAGATGATGAATCATACCAAGCTCAATCTTGGTATCCACCCAAGATAGAATACCAATCTCCTCTATCAGAATAGATTTTCACTCCATGAAATGTTGAAGTGCACCTCCCTTGAGTTCCATCCATGAGATCCTCTCATCAATGGCCCTTTGGAACCCATAAGGCTCCATACATGTTGTAGGTAGAATCTCCTCTTTGAGCTACGAAGAGCTCATAAAAAAAGCTTCATCTTGACAATGGAAAATTCTCTCCATCACAAGATGTATATCATATATCATATGTCCCTCCTGTGCTTCATGAGTGAAGCTATCTTTGGGATGCTCCAAGAATAATGGGGTCCTCTTCTCATCACTGTTGCTAAGTAATAGCGTTGTAGATCTGCATGGGGATACATGTGCTGTCTCATGGCCATATACAACGCTAAACTAATAGTTTGGAAATGTACTGAATACTATTGTGCACCTCCCATCTTCTGCAACTCCACACTTCAACATAAAGTGTTAGGTGTAGCTCAACCATGACAAACTAGGATAGCTATACATATTATCCTTGATCAAATCAAGGGTCCTCTGTGCAGTGTTAATTTTCTCCTCCAAATCAGTAAGGTGCTATAATCGTTGGTTATGCAATTTCCTTGATGGCATGGTCTCACAAATCTCAATATGAGGTAATGAAATAATATGATATGAAAGTATATGAAAACCTTGGATAAGTTGAATCTTGGGAACATCTTGTTCTACCACAAGAGTTCCTCCAACCAGTGTAATGGTCTCTCCAACTGCTTTTAATGATGATGGAAGCATCTCCTCTAATAAACCAGCATTGGTATCTGCCTCCTGCTCCTCATGCATCTCATGAATCATGCATGGGGCTCATAATGTCAAGAGATGAATACCATACATGAAAATATGCAAGTGTTCCTCCTCCTAATCTAAGTACTTCTGCAACTGGTGGTGGTGGTAGAGGCTCCTCCTCCTAAGTGATAATTAGGAATTCTTCCTTGGGCTCTTCATATACTATATCATCAATGATGGGAGATGTATCTATGTTAGATGTATTTGGTTTCTTTCTACCAAATTTCTTCTTCAGTTTTTGAATAAAATCTACATAAGAAGACACTTTCATATGTGAAAAATGACTGAATGACCAATCTCTTGCTTCACCTTCTAGGTGCAATGCTGCAATCTCCACAACCTCTCTTTTTGTTACTGGATATAGCTAAAATAAGGTAGCTAATTCCTTCCTCCAAGCCCTTAATGTGCTTGTGGAACATCCATCAAATATAGGAAAGAATAATCTATTCCTCTTTGTTCTATTGCTCTTGTGGGATATCCTTTCTTCTTTGAGTTGCAAAAAGTGTTAGAGAGATATATTCTCCTTCAGTGATCTAGGTTGTGCTTTTTAGTAGGAAATATATTTACTTAGGGTCTCATACCCCAATTCTCCTTCATATTCATACCATTCCACTCTCTTATCAAAGAAAGTGGATCTAGCAGAATGCTGTGATGCTTTTGGCTTTTCCAGTTACTTCTTCTCCTGATAGGAAGTGTTAGGACCTTTCTCTTTATGAACTCTTCTTTGATCATCCTTTTTCCTTCCTCTCTTCATTTTATTGACCTCCTTAGAGAGATATTGCATATATCTAAAGAGAAGAATTGAAAAACTGCAAGCCTCCTCATGGTAGATCTCTACTATCCACTTCTTATTTTGATGCAAAATATGAAGTGCCCACAAGCTAAGCCAAAGGTCATTCTGTGATACCATTGTAATATCCAAAAGGGCAGAATGCAGTAATACCAAAACAAAATATAGGAAATGCAATAATGTAAACAAGTAATCTAAATACATCATACAAATATAAATAATTGCTGAGCCATTTTATTATATAGGAGGTGGAATACAAGTACAAAAATGCTCAAAATATGAGACACTCAAGCTAAAGAGATGGCCTAGAATGACTCTGAAATTCTCCCATAAGAGAGATTTCTAAACTGTTGGAATACTGCGATGTCCCTACTGAAAATTATAGGACTACAACTGCTGACAAAATATAAAGGTGTAGATGTAGAAGTTCTCAAACTTCGATGATGTTGGAACTCTAGAATCAGGCTCTATGATGAATACCCAAGATAAACCAGAAAGGATTTCAAGATCTTACAGTATTGGAAAATCACCCTCTTAGTCCCTACAACTATGAATCTTTGCTATGTATATCTGAAGCCTAATTTGATAAAATATGGCTGCAATATGTTGTACAATCAGATCTATGCTTGAAGGGATGATCACTTCAGTATATCCTCAAGCTAGAAGCTCAAGATCTAGCCTCTCTATCCTCCTCCACTGAATGTGGCTACTTAATACTGAAAAACTAAAGGAAACTACGCTGTTAAGGAGGGAGAGTCTCAGGCCTGCTGCTAGATGATGCAAATCAGCTCCTGAATGATGGAAATAGTCAATATATGGTGAGGAGATGGTCCCCCATAGGATTTCCAGCTGAAATACTGGAAACTTCCTTCCTCCAATAGATCTACAAGACTTGACTGCGAAATCCTTGAGGGGACTGCTGCTACATGGAAGTATGAAATTTTTTCTTGAATACTAGATATAGATCTGCTACTCCTGAAAGGGTGAACCTAAAGAAAAAGGTGAATCGGTGCATCCTCCATCATTTTCCTCACTAAAATTCTAGAAACAACCTCCACCTCTCAATCCCTAAAGTAGGAATGCATTATTCCTGTGACTGAATGTGCATATGAGAGTGGCTAAATGTGGCATGAATGTCTGATGATGTATGGAATTTCAAAGAAAACTTCCAGAGTAGGCATTCAAAGTTCCCCGTCAGTAAGGGTGGGATTTCTGCTCGGAAACAACCATGTGCTAAACAACACTACAGACTTAGATAAACAACATAAGTGTGCATAGAAATGCCACATGAGAAATCTAGATGTAAACATATCAGAAATAATAATATAAATCCTACCTTCTATTGCTACCTTCATCTCCCTTATATGATTTGTGAGCCTTCCATAGCCTTGGCCCACCTCATAACTGTGCTGCACATGTGGCCACTAGCCTCCATGAAGATTGTATTGTCTCTCCATGTTCTCCACCATCTCTACATTTAATTCCCAGTCTCTCCATCATGTGTGCATTGGATGCACAACTTCCTCAACTGTATCATAATTAGTGCTTTATGATCTTACTTTTAATGCACCATGATCTCATTTTACCTCCTCCAAGATCTCCATGACTTTACATTAATAAACCATGATCTCCATTATTCCTTCATTTAAGAATTTTCTCCACTACTCCATAATGTGGATATAACTATAAAATATCCACATACACACATCAATTAGGAAGATTAACAACTCTAATATTCCAATTATCTGATGGAAAATTCAGAATATTACACATGAACTGAGAAATAACGTTCTAATTTATTCAACCATATATCTATAACATATGCATATATTTGTCTCTCAAATATCGGAATGTCAAATTTTACTTATACCTTAAAGGGAGCTACGGCTCTAGAGTGGCTTGTGGATGTAGATGTGCCGCCGCTTGAAAGTCATTCAATAATTTGGGAAAATTTATCCATCATTGTGTTCCTTTGTTTCTCTAGGGCCTCTTCAAGCAATATTTTGATAGGATCTCTTTCACCCTCATCTTTCTTTTTTCCCCCATGGGCATTCGTTGGGGTTTGCAAGGCTAATCTTACATAGGTTCAACCAGATCGAGCCCTAAATCCTTATACCCCGACCTTGTTGGGGACATGCAAAGAAGGATCGAGAAAAAGTAGACTGATATGATACCACTGAAGGCCTATTTATTATTTAGAAACAATGAAAAACCTGAAACATCTAAAAACCTAATCCTAGGAGATGAAACACCAAACTATGGGCCTTGTTGGAGTAAATTGGTACATCAATTTCTCGGGGTCATAACTTTGGAATATGATCTCTGTTTGTCACACATGATATCTCATTAGAAATATCTATCTGAGGACTACAACTACTGACAACAAATTTCAAGTCTTCAAATTTAGATCCAACATGATTTTCAAAACCCTAATAGGTTCTTTATATTCACTAATTTGTAGTACATTAATAATTAATTTATTTTAATGAATTAGTTATTCCATGTGTTGTATCTTAGGAGATAATTCCTTGGCTATGGAAAGGAATAAATTCTTAACACATTTTTTTAAAAATGTGTCATAGAAGTAATTCTATCAGGTGGTATTCAGTCAATCGCTTTGGAAACTAATTCTTTAAAAACCTTAATAATATGGTATAATGAAAGACTCTACAATGCCATTAACTCTTGATATCTAAATGGAAAAGAAGAACTAT
Organism: Pinus albicaulis; assembly: GCA_034641835.2. Taxonomy (NCBI): domain Eukaryota; kingdom Viridiplantae; phylum Streptophyta; class Pinopsida; order Pinales; family Pinaceae; genus Pinus; species Pinus albicaulis. The sequence continues at coordinate 624,151,783 of CM076569.1, forward strand.
AGAAGAAAGTCAAAATGATATGTTGTAACACAGAAACTATCACTTTAAATTTTAGAATGAATTTATGGAGGGAGAGGAAACTCAAAATAATATACTGTAAACATAGAAACTATTGATTTTAAGTTATAGAGATAATTTGTGAAGTGAGAGGAGTTCGAGTGAAGGAGCGAAAATTAAGGTTATTTAACTCTTACTCATAGATGTAATTAAGAAACTAGAAACTACTTTGCTTCACTTCATTCTAGGAAGAAGGAGCACAAAATGGCATAGGAAAAATGAATCACCATCAACAGTTGCAGGAAACTTTATGCTTCTTTCATTAATTCCTCAGAAAATTAAGTACCAAAGTTTTAGTCTTCCAGAGGTCCGAAACTCAGAACCCCTCTTATTTCTTTCTTTATTGCTTAAATACATCAAAAATAGTATGTAACTGGTAGAACTTCTTGAAACTACTTCAAATAACTAAACTGTTAAAACTACTTATTACATTGCAACTGAGGGCATCACTATAGCTTCGATCTTAACAAACAAAAAAAACAAATTAAAACTTGAAATATTATTATTTTTGTTGGATCTAATTTGTTTCTGATGCATCTCCCTGAAGTGTTGATGTGTCTCTCCGATAGATCAGACATCCATACCCTGCATTTCTTCTAGATTTCAATATTTGTCTTTTCTGCTTGCTGTCATGTCGTTTCTTTCTCTGATGTGGTATTTGAACTATTCTACAATCACGCCTCTTTTCCCGACTTGACCTAGTTGTTACATTTCCGACTAGGCCACCATGTGCTCCATTTTCCTGACTAGGCCTATGCCTCTACGTTTCAAACGAAGTTATCATGTCTCCTCCTACCCGACTCTGCCTCTTTTGCTCGTGCCTACAACATTCCGTCTTCTCTTCTCCTTTGCTCTGGATTGGATTACTTACCCTAGTCCATTGCTCGCATTGACATTTCTTCATAAAAAAACTCAACTACTAATAATCCTAGAATTTAAATAAATTTAAATTAACCTTTGAATGGTATCGCGTCCACCTTTCCATCAAATATTGGCTTTCCATGTTACTGCATTATAAGAATCCTCTTAGCTTCGATGTCATTTCTAAAAGGAAAGGCCATTACTTCTGGATTTGAAATTCTTTGCAATTTAAATCTAAGCTGCATCGCATCTGATACTCATAACAAATTTTTTATTTCAGCCTGTATAACATATTACCTAGCGACGTTCCTCCTAAGCTTGCGATGTGCAATATGCGAGAGGGTCCCATGGTCGGACTTTAAATACTTTAGATTGAGCTCTGAACTACATCGCATCTAGCCCTTGTATCGCATTTCACATTTTGGCCTGTATAACATATTACTTAGCGCCATCCCTCCTGACCTTGTGATGTTTGGTGTGCGATAAAGGTAGGGGTGACGTGGCAAGTGGAGGTGGGGCCGATCGTAAATCACAAGTAGAAATATGATACCTTGTCACACTTTGAATTTTGGCCTTTATAACATACTCCTTAGCATCATTCCTCCTGGGTTTGTGATGTGCGATGTTTGATTAGAATAAAATAAATCATAGTTCTTCGCTACATTTCTTCCGGCCCTCGTGTTGCACTTCGCATTTTGACCTGTATAACATATTCCTGAGTGTCATTCCTCCTGAGCTTTGCGATATGCGAGCGGGCCTTCCACATGTGATTGTGATTAAGCCTACGAACACTGTTCCGCATGTATATTTGCATGACTCAACCTTGACCTATGTGAAATTTTATGAACGTCTCAATCAGGCAAAGTCTTGAACTGGTTTGTACGCGAATAATCCCAAATAGACCTTTGTTGCACGCTTTTCTTCTTTGCTACTCCTCTGACTTAGATTACACTTCCATTGCTACTCCTTCCCTGATTTTGGTACTAGTGCAAATGCGATGATGAATCCTTGTTGAGCTTATGGTTATCCTTTCGAGCATATTATAGGTCTTCTTGCAAATTTAACAATTGTTCCTCATCAACGTTGAATTGCTCAGAACCTCTCTTGAATTTTAGTTGAGTCAAATTATGCTGCAACACCATGTAAGATGTGCTAGGATATATATATATATATATATATATATATATATATATATATATAGATATATATATACTATAATTACTTTAACTCTATAATGTTGTATAAAATTATATTATTTAACATAAATATGTAAATATTTTATTTATAACTTCAAAAATAAAAGTGACATATTTTTAGCAAATATTTTTCATACTAGATTGTAATATTAACAATTGGTTGTAAAGAGAATCATATTATTGATATTTTATAATTATTTTAGTTAAAACTAACTAAATATATATAATGACTTATATTTTTACTATGGATCACATTGTTTTTAGTATTTTTTTAAGGGACGTGTCGACACCAAATTGAGCATGGAGAGAATCACACATTTCCCTCACTGTAAAATGAACCTATAGGCTCCATAAAATCAATATTGAATCTTTTTGAATAATTTTTTTTAAATGTTAAATATCAATACTACACATAAACCTTACAATAAAAGTGAAAATATAATTTTTTTAAATTTAATTTACTTTGTTTTTCTTTATATAAAATTGGCTTAAAACTATTTTATTTAATGCTGGTGAGAGCTTCTGGAAACCTATATATTTTTATCGAGGATTCGACATTTTGGGTGATCAATTCGGCCATATTCAAGATAAAATGCTTAACAGATGATAAGAAGAGTGGTAAACCAAAATATATAGATAACGAGAGAAAACTAGTTGTTAGCTAGAAGCTTAATAGATAACAACTACTTTTCTCCCCTTATCTATATTTTTTCGTCTAACACTCTTCCTGTCATCTATTAAGATTCTTGCTCCTGAGGATGGGTGAAGTGTTCAACCAAAAGTCAAACTGTTAGATCAAAATACACATATTTCTAGAATTTCTCAACAACATGTGTGTGATCGTGGAATGAAACTTACCTTAATATGTTATTTAATATCAATATTGAAACAATAAAATATATATTTTTTATTAATGTATTTTTATTTTCACCATTATTAATAAAATATATTATTTTTATATTACCTTTTAACACCATAGTAAGTAGTGATAAAATTACATATCTCTAAAATATCAAAAATTATTTTTTTTTCTTTACTTTTGATTAGTGTGTCTCTATATAAAGTGGATGTAAAATTAATGTGTAAAATGAAGTATTTTACTTATGATAGACATTAATTTCGTTTGTTATTACTATTTTCTTAACTTTTTTATTCTAATTGTTTTTTATTATTTTTAAATATAATTTTATGTCACAACACCTCCCAAGTATTAGGATGTAGGGCCAAAAACAAACCTAGATCCATCTTAATGCAAAATCTATCAAGGACCTATAGGGATAAAATATATGAGGTTTGGCAATCAAAAAATAAGTTTGCACCTTGAGATATTTGAGTTTTCTAAGGGCTTGGTATATTCATACTTAAGGTAGATTCTCCAACATAAATCTAGATCAGTCAAGCTTCAAGGGGGGTCAAATATTTCAAGCTCTAGAGTCAAAAATGGATGCTTGCACTTTGAGAGATTTGATCCTTATTGGAACTTGATAGATCCAATGAAAAGATGAATCATAATGTTCAATATATATATATATATATATATATATACAATTGTAATTCAATTAGATCTAGATAAGTTTTATTTTTAATTACATAAATAGTTTTTTATTTTCATTATGAGTTATATATATATATATATATATATATATATATATATATATATAGATAGATATAAGAGGAGAGAGTTATATATGAACACAATTCATAATATTTAAATAAATATACTACAATATTACATGTACATTCTATAACTATCATTATTAAAATAGGTAAAATTAAATGGTAAGATTAAAGTAGAAAACAAAAGTTATATTTGGGAATGAGTTTGGGAATGAATTATAATAGTAGAATAAATAAGTAATAAAGAGGTGTACATTATGTAAATATAAAACTATAGTAAAAATAATAATAATAAAATAATATGTTTCTTTTCTAATGTTGGAGATGCATGCTACACCTCTATAAGATTCTCCTTACATATACTTATTTTTGTTATATATAATTTTTAACAACAATGGTTATGAAATGCATACATATTATTATATTATATATATTCTAATAATTTAATTTTTGTTTATATATTACTCTCATACACACACATATAAATAACTATTATTTTTATTTATATTAAAAAAACATGTATGACATAATTAAACCACCCACTTAAACAATATAAAAAAAATTACAATTAATTATTATAATATTTTATATATTTTGTTCAAAACATGCACCTTTTAGATAATAATAATATATAACATATAAATAACTATCATTTTTATTTATATTAAAAAAATGTATGACATAATTAAACCACCCACTTAAACAATATAAGAAAAATTACAATTAATTATTATAATATTCTATATATTTTGTTCAAAACATGCATGTCTTAGTTAATAATAATATATAACATATAGATAACTATCATTTTTATTTATATTAATAAAAAATTTATGACATAATTAAACCACCCACTTAAATAATATAAGAAAAATTACAATTAATTATTATAATAGTTTATATATTTTGTTCAAAACATGCATTTCTTGGATGATGATGATGATGATGATGATGATGATGATGATGATGATGATGATGATGATGATGATGATGATGATGATGATGATGATGATGATGATGATGATGATGATGATGATGATGATGATGATGATGATGATGATGATGATGATGATAAAAATAATAATAATAATAATAATAATAATTATTATTATTATTATTATTATTATTATCATCATTATTTCTCTATTTAATACTCCTCTTCACCATCTCATCTCATTAGTCCTTGATTTATTTGTTTTTGGATTTTGAAAAATTTCTGTTGCTTTTGGGTAGATGTCAATGGCTGCTTCGAAAGTAGTAATAGTGTTGGGTATTTATATTTTCGCCCTTTCCTTACTATCTCCTGTAAAAGTGCTAGGTGATGAACATGCCTCTAGAAAACTGAGGGAAACAACGTCATCACTCGGTAAAGTATAACAAATTTCTAAACAAAACACGAATACAATATTTTTTTTAAAAAGTAATAGTTTGTTACTCATAATAAGATAAAATATCAATAAATTTATGAAAAAATCCATATTACGATATTTAAATGAGATTGATTGTCTAATCATGTGTTTTTTTAGGCCTTATGAAGGGCCAATCTAGTGTTGCAATGAAGGCATGTGCTGCTCCACTGAAGACTGATTTTGATCCTTTTTGTATGGGTTGGTGTTGATCCAAGGAAGGATGTGCGTGTTGCACTCAATAAGGATGGTGGTGCACTGATGTCACTTTATTTAGATAAATCTATGCTTTATAACTATTTATGGATCTAGATAATGCGAGATTTTATTAGTGTCTATGGTTTCTTGGGAGCTAATAAGTCCTGCAATAATGCTCCCCACTTTAATTATGGCATTTGTGGGAATAAAACTAGATTTTATAACTATTTATGGATTTAAATAAGGCAAGTTTCTATTACTTCTTATGTTTTCTTAGGAGTTAGTAAGTCGTAGCAATAACACTCCAAGGTTTTAATTATAATAGGCCTTGGACATTTTGATGTGTGATCTCTTAATTTTATTTTAATTTTATTTTTGTGTTTATAATACGTTTGGCTTATTTTGATGTCTACTACATTAATGAGTGTGTCTTCATAGAAATTGAAGGCAATTATGTATTTATAATAATTCTAGGCCAATTTGATGATGGGATGTTCATTTTAATGTCTTAGCCACTTTGATTTTCTTATTTTGATGTCTTAGCCACTTTGATCACTGTGTTTAATGACATGTTTACAAATTTATTGAATTTTTATTTGTGCTTTATTAATGGTTTGAATGGTTATTTGTGTATTCTCCAAATACAATGGGTATTTTATTATCGTTATAGATTTCTATTTAGCTTCACTTGTGTTAACTAAAAGAATGTGAAATCTGATCAATTTTTTTTTATGAACTCTCATTCGAAAACAGAGATATATAACTCATAATTTCAAATACATTATTTTTTATTTAGAATTATTGAATATTTTTTAAATATTCAGATATATATTTTTTATGAGTTAGATATTGAAATATTTTACTTAATATTTTTTAAATGCCATATATAAATTGTATATTAACAATTAAATAAATTTTACATCTACAACATATTATGAATTAGAATGTAATATCTTGTTTTCTATAGATATATAAATGATATAAAATTATTTTATTTAAATGAGATATTGACATATTTTTAAACAATTAAGAAATTAATTTGCGTTAATTATTTTAATTTTTTATATAAATATAGACTTATATGAAGTGATATTGAAATATATTAAATAGCATAGGTATTCAAATATTTTATTTAAAGGATATATTGAAATATTTTTTAAAAATAAAGATATTATAAATTTCTATTATAATTGAAAATGAAAAAAATAAGAATTTTGTTAGTTTGAATTATTATGCACATTGAAATATTTTATTTGTAGATAACGCAAATTTTTTATTAATATTTCAATTTTAAATATTACATGTCAATTCTACATTTAGCATGGGATGAATTGCACATTATTCATCCTAAGGTGTAATATTACACATTTCAATGCAATATAAATACGATTTAAAATTACCATTGACATTACAATTCACAACTTAAGTCTTTATGGAGGACCAATAGGGAGGGGCATAATGCCACTACCCCCAACAATTTCATTTCAAGGTATTTGTTTGAGGTGTTGGTGAGAGTTAGGCTTATCCATTATGTGTATTATTAAGGATCCATGGGTACTGAATATGTCATGTTCTTATTGAAAATGAGTGACACAACCACACCTACGACCAAAAAAAGGTGAAACTCAGTTTCAGGTTTCACTGTTTCAGATGATGCAAGAGAGGAGATGTAGTGGAAATAAATACCTCTTTCTTGAACACCCTATTTCCTTTATGGTTGAATATTTCTCCAAAAACAGCCACTATGAGTAGGTATTTTATTCAATGATCAATTTAGTATAGTTTTTCTGTAGTTTTTTGGCTCACTTATTGTTTGGCTATTTTTTTTGCTCACTTATTGTTTGACTTAGGTGGAGGCTTTGTCTTAGTTTATTTGTCTTTTGTTCTTCTTCTCATTTTTTTTTCATATCTCCTATCATTTTCTTGTCATGTTCCCTTCTATCAATTGCAATATCATAAATGTGTATGTAGTTTTCTTAATTTTCTCAATTTTCCCATTTTACCCCTACATATTATTTACCATAATTCATTGTTTTCCCATATATTTTCCATCAATCTCACATTTCCCCAATTTTTGGGATCTACCTTACCTCTATTAGAAATATTTTATCCTGAATATAACCTATGAGCATTGATCATCCTCCCTCCGCCACTTTCTCCATCCTATTTACCCACAAAGGTTGCATCCATAAATTAACATCCATGATCCATCCATAGACCGTTCAATGGATAGTTTAGCTTTAAAGCCTCCTTGAAACTAAGATTTCAGATTCGTGATGCCTCCGTGCAACCAAGATACGAGATTTGTGTTTCAAGGAGGATTCAATATTGGGACTCAAGATTCATATTTTGTGTAGTGTGTCATCTTTGACTTTATGTTATATGCTTTGGTAGTGTTATGACGTGGATTCATGCATGACTGTGTATTTATGTTATATACTTTCATCTCTGCTTGTTGTCTTCACCAGCTCATCTCATTTATTTATGTTTTTTTTTTTCTTTTTGGATTTTTATTTTATTTTGGATATCAGTTTTGGTCATTTTAAGTTTAGCCCTTTTTGTGCTATCCCTTGTAATAAGTGTTGGTGTCCGGATATGAAGAAATTCAACCCGTTCCTCCACATAAATTATCAACCCAAGACATTAGTTATTTCAAGACAAATGACAAGGTATATGTAGATACAATCAAAGGTCTGTTGTAAATCACAGATTTAATCTATAACACACAAGTCATTGTAACAACAGTGAAATTAACTACAGAAATAAAAGGCATCCATAGAAATTAAATGTGATTGCAAAAACACTAATGAAATCACACGAAAACACAACACTACAAGGAAAAAAAGGATAACGCAACACCTGATCGGAAGAGTGGGCCCAAATTTCTGGTGAGGGCTATGGTGAACTCATGAATTACAGGAGAAACAATAGGCTGTTGTGCATTCAATTAATGATAGAAGAAATTCATTACAAAATCTGTATGTCCAAGGGCTTAACCCCAATTCACAACCTGCAGGCTTGTTTATAAAATTATCCTGAAGCCCCCAATCCCTCTCAACAAATTCATTGTTACAAAAATACATCTTGTTACAACAAAAACCAGATTGCCCAAAAATAAACTATGAAAAGGCCTAAGATAGCACTGATACATCCAAGTCTGTCACGTTGTAACAACAAATAAGGAAGACACTGGAGATGATGGGTTGTGCCTTGACTCCTGGCCGCAACTCTCCTGTTTTAGCCAAATCTGAAGAAATGTCGAAGTTAATATGTAGAAAGGTAAAACCTCCATGAAAAATACTTCATTAATAAAATATCCCATGAAAGATAGGAAGAAGGGTTTTACCTCATGCGTTTTAAGAATAATAATGGTAGAAAGAGATAGAAAATTAGGGTAAAATGGGAGAGGAAAGTATACAAATATGGCACCCAACAAATAAAATACGGTATGGGACAACCATCATTAAAGGCTTTTGGTTTTGTTTCAGCAAAGTTGAAGGGCTTGGAGTTGATTGTTTACCACAAAAGTGTTGTATAATCTCAATGTCTCACTCTTATGCTATGATCATGCCTATGGAAGCAAGATATCAAATCTGTAGACAACACTGATACCATAAGGTAAAATACCACTGACTTAATTCAATATCTTTTTTTTTTTCTATGCCCAAACATTCAAAGTAGTGTTTTGGAAAAATTGTTGTATAATCTTAGTATAGTTGTTTAATTATTTTAAGTTATGAATTTATTTATTTATTTTTGGTAATGTAAAATGTTTTTTCTTTGTTTTTCGAAAGGTATTTTTAAATGTATAGACGGATTTAGTATTTAAAAAAGAGATTTGTATATGAAGAGTTAATTAGTGATTTGAATTAATTTCTACAATTTTGAGAGAATAAAATACGCAGAAAAATTCCAAATCATAAAAAAATTTAACTATGTTAATTAAAATTACGGTAATAACATGTTTGTTCGTGTGTGTTTAGGCGTAGTGGCACCACCCAGGAGGGATTATTATGCGAGAGGATGCAAGACATGATGTTATTTGGATCATGAGTTTGCTACATCGAATTTTTCTCTAAGCCCACATGCAAGCATTTCGCAAGGAAAAAAACACCATTTGTTGCAATTACGGCCACAAATAGAAAGGTTCCTTTCTACATGCGTATATGCCACATTGCTGCTATGGATTTTTAAAATCCAGATTTCATTAATGTTTACTTTTTTTGGGGACCTACTTGTAAAAAAAATGCAGTGTTTTAATTATTACATGTGTTATGGAAATTTTTTTAATTGTTGTTATTGTTATTATTATTATTAGGTGGGTTCTATGTCATTCCAAGTATACAATTATTTCTTGAAATAAATAGTATATACAAATAGAAACATAAACAGTAAAATCATGTGATATGATTCAAACAACGAGTTATTGTTCAAAATGTTGATGTTGATGCAAGAGTACTGGTACAATTAATCCGCAGGAATTGTTTTAAAATATTCATGGATATGATTCATGTGAAAATTTTAAATTAATGGTACTCAATATATATACATATATAGCAGTAACGTATCAATAATAAAATATGGCTGGTGCATGAATATAATTGGCTATTGCTAGTGCACGAATATATTTTCCAAATGCGTAAAATAAATATCCTCCAACAGAGTAATAGTATGCTATTAGGCCACTCACACAAAATCTTATGCATTTTTATCTTATATGACTTGAAGCTTTTATTTCTATCTATAATAAATATTTTGTGTCTAAAAGATTTATCTAAATTTTTTTTATGAAAAAAAGGAAAGAAATGTACTACTATATAGTTATTCCAACAAATTTTTAATATAATTAATTAAATGTAGTATACTATTCAAGGATTTATTATAAAGGTGGAAAATACAAAACCCAATGACAATATTTAAAAAAATAAATTAATCTTTTAGTTTGCTACTCATCTTAAAATTTTTTGATATGTGAGTGTTTAGGGCTTAAGAAGGGTATGCTCCTACAACGAAGAGGGGTGTTGGTGTTGTCAATAGCGAGCATTGTCATTTTCCATATTGTTTGGATTGCATATTCTCATGATCCAGGGTAAAATCTTGATACCCTTAGCCAAGACCTTTTACTTCGGCTGATAATTAGAATTGCATTTAATTAAGATGTTAAAGAACATAAATGAACAACTGTAGCTATAAATAAGAGGAACATAAATGAACAAGATCAACAATCATAAGAACACGTCGTTTGATGACGGAGTTCGTCCAGGAGGGACTACATCTCCGGGCCTCAGTGTCAATATGGTGTAGGCCACTACATTATGTGTTGTATGGAAAAGATTTACATGGATGTGCTTTCCTACGACATACAAGGAAAAATTTCCCTCACGCAAGAGTGGCTTGACTTCTTTAAGAGATGTTCCACTGCGGAACTATCATACATAAAGAAAGACTCCTATCAGTATGACCATAGCTGACATGTAGTAAATAAGAGTATCCTGCCAATCTTAGAAAACAAGGGATCTCAACAATACACATATGAAATTGAACATCCCGCCAACCTAGCATAAAAGGGACTCATACATGACACAAATCCATAGTTGAAAGTACATCAATAACAACACAAAGCAAGATCCCATGACTCATGTATCAACCAGGATCTGCAAGACATAATGCATCTCAAAAAGAAATAAATGAAGAAGTACATGGAATCCACATCATATACACCATGCTGCCATTTGCTGAAGGCTGAGCTTCTTTGCGGTTGAATCTAAAAAACAACATCAATCTTGTGGCGTCGAAAAATGTGAAAATGACTGCTCACATGTGGACATCTGACACCAGCATAACCCACTTCCAAAAGTGGCTGAAAATTTGAAAAATCAGATGCAAAAACTGAGCACTCCATCAGACTCGTGGCATCGAGTAGTGCTAAAACGACATAAAATTTGTCCCATTTGGACAAAGTCAAAATTTCGCCCTCCTGAAATTTGGCCTCACTCAAGGTTCCGCCTACTTCTTCTCTAGCTCATGGTTTCACATGACCTGCAAATAAAAAAATATTAAACCTTGAATTTTGTGTGTGCTCTGCTCCTCCATGGCCTTGCACACTGTGCGAATTATGTGTTAAAATAAAGTTTTTGCAGGCAGATTAACCAACCAACACTGTTGATGTGTTAGTAAAAATTGGAAATTGGTTGAGGAGTGGTCGGGGGGTCAAATTCCTCCCCTCCCAACTTAACACGATATTTCTTTAAAAAAATAGGCGCATTTGATTTTTTAAACCTATCATAATTTCATTAAATACCAAGTATGGGGGTCGGGCCTGCATTGGGCGGCCCGCCCCCACCATGTCTGCCGACACTGTATGCATATGCAACAAGGATTAGGTTGTTGTTTTGATAATTTACGTACTTTAGTGAGTGAGCGGGCGGGAGCCGGGGAGGTTCGATTCTGCTAGGAACACACACAAGAAAAATAGTACACACGGACTATATATATATATATATATATATATATATATATATATATATATATATATATATATATATATATATATATATATATATATATCTATATCTATATCTATACCTATACCTATACCTATACCTATACCTATACCTATACCTATATATATATATATATATATATATAGTTTTGTGGGGTAGCGGGGGTGGTGGCCCGCCACCCATTTTTTTAAATAATTTTTGTTTTAATAAAACAAAATGGAAATTTAAAAATACTCGATTTTTTACAGTAGGAGTCAAATTAACCAGGCGATAATTTCGCCCGGAATCTGGCCTGAGCTTGCTGGAATCCGGTGACTGGAAAAATTCCAATTTGTGTCCTCCTTAAGGCTACCCAGTCACCAAGTCAAACCAAAACTTTGACCGCTCCTAACTCCTTCATACAGACTCGAAATTGAGTGTCGTCTGTGCCATTGGAATCAGAAAGACGAGATCTACAACATGAACTTGGTTCAAGATATCTTTGCTGAGCCACTTGTACTTGTACCTATTTAATCCACCTAGATCAATCCTCGCCACTGAGGAGCTTTTGGTCCTCCAAAATCATTATCTATCATCAACTGTCTGCAAATGTCATTGAGAGGCACATCCCCACATGACTCCTTCACCTGGCATACTTCGGAATCAAGATGCAAAGCCATCATGTACAACTGCTACAATGTGATGTCTGGAAAGACACATTCCTTGAAGACTCCTTCACCTCTCATACTTCGGAATCAAGATGAAAAGGCCATCATCTACAACTGCTGCAATGCAATGTATGAAAAGGTACATCCCTTGAAGACTCCTTCACCTGGCATACTTCGGAATCAAGATGCAAAGCCATCATCTGCAATTGCGAAAATGCAAATGTATGAAAAGGCACATCCCTTGAAGAATCCTTCACCTCATGTACTTCGAAATCAAGATGTAAAGCCAACATCTGCAACTACGGAAATGAAAATCTATGAAAAGGCACATCTCTTGAAGACTCCTTCTCCTCCTTTACTTCGGAATTGAGATGCAAAGCCAATAACTGTAACTATTATGGTGCGAATGTGTGAAAGGCACATATTTCTTGTATTTCATAATCAAGATGCAAAGCCAACACCTGCAACTGTGAAGATGCAAATGTCTAAAAAAGTACATCCCTTGAAGATTCCTTCATGTCACGTACTTCGGAATCGAGATGCAAAGCCAACACCTGCAACTATAGAAATGCAAATGTCTGAAAAGGAGCATCCCTTAAAGACTCCTTCACTTCCATCCTTCGGAATCAGAATACCAACTTTTTTGCCTAAAGGCACAAAGAACATAATTACCTCAGAAATAGCATGACCAACAATGACCCGAGATATTTCCATACTTGCCATGAGTTTTTAACATACTCGGTGAGTAAACCCTACGGTAAAAATGGAAATCATACCTCAACAAAATTACAAAGACCAAACCTCATTGTTTCATTTGAAGTGGTGGAAAAACACCTCATCACTTTTACATGAAAGAAATGCATTAGATGACTCTTGACATGACTAAAACATAATTGTCGCATCTCAAAGTGATGGAAAAACACCTCATCACTTTTACAATAAAAGAGATCTAACACACGACTTATAAAACAGGCCAAAAAAAGAATTCTCCGCTTAAGCGTTATTTAAACAAATCATCACTTTCATAATAAAGACAATTGACTTACAAACATGGCCTCTTAAACAAAGAATATGAAAAAATCAGAAAGAACCACCTTCCTCATTTATTAAAACAAGTGGATCATTTCCCTGTGGCAAACTTGCTTGTCGATCAGCTCTTTCAACTGGTGTATGCACGGGTGCTTTGTCTTTAAGGCGCTGCTCTGGATGAAGTTTCCAGCATGTGGCTCTTTGGTGGCCACTTCGGTCGCAATGGGTGCAAAATTTCTTTTTCCTCCAAACCTGCTTAACTGATTTCCTTTCTTGTTGGGGAAAAGGATTTTTGTGCCTCTTCCTCCTTTCTGCTGCCATACTCTTCCGGCACTCAGAAATCACATGGTTATTTAAACCACAAAAATAAAAAGTTTTACGATGCCATATTTTATGACCATGGTTATCAACATTCTTATAGTCAAAATGCACTCTGGAATAATGAGACTTAGTATACCTTCTACGGTGGTCTCTGGTGCGATCATGATGATGGGAGCTCACCTCGGTTCCTTCACTACAACATGCACTGCCATGGAACAATGGCGAAGTGTCCCTATCGTTCCTCTTCCTTGGAGAGTTCATCATTATCTGTTTTCCTTTCATGTCCTTCGAACATCCTTCGTCAATGTACCCCAAACTTGCATAATGAGGTCGTTTCACAACCTCCAATGGTTCAGTTATGCCTTGGCCACGAATGCTAAGTCCTCCTCTTCTGTACCCCATTTTGGTGAGGAGTCTCATGCTAGTACCTGTGATGGGTATCTCCACACTTCCAACTGAAATTATATCATGTGAAGAAACTGAAGCAAAATCAACACTGTTTACCTTAGGTGTTGATTGTGAAACAGATGAAGAAAGTTGTTGTAAGCCCTCATTGTGCTTCACTTCTATCAATGCCTCTGACATGGCTTGTAGCTAAAGCTGCAACTATTCCATCTCCAACTTCTCTTTCTGTACGAATTCTTTTAAGGCATCATGATCTCTCTGAAGAGTTTCATTGTTGCGTTTCAAATCTTCCCACACCTTTATCGTGGCTTGCAACTGAAGCTGCAACTGCTCCTTCTCCTCCTTCTCTTCATGTAGGAATGCCTTCAAGGCATCATGATTTGCATGCATAATTTCATTGTTGCACTTCCAATCTTCCCACACTTCTGTTGTGGCTTGCAACTGAAGCTGCAACTATTGTTTTTCCTCCTTCTCTTTCTATAGGAGGGTCTTTAATTCTTCGTTCTCTACTACTTGTTTTTTGTAAGCCTTGTATAGTATGTCCACTTTCTCGGACACCCTGAGCATGGTTTCATACATGCCCTCGACACTCTCCATGGCTCAACTCAGTGAACGTCCAATGTTCACACCTGCAATCCAACCAGAAAGAATACCTGCTCTGATACCACTTGATCCAGGGTAAAATCTTGATACCCTTAGCCAAGACCTTTTACTTCGGCTGATAATTTGAATTGCATTTAATTAAGATGTTAAAGAACATAAATGGACAACTGTAGCTATAAATAAGAGGAACATAAATGAACAAGATCAGAAATCATAAGAACACGTCGTTTGATGACGGAGTTCATCTAGGAGGGACTACATCTCCGGGCCTCAGTGTCAAGATGGAGAATATGTACATGGATGTGCTTTCCTATGACATACAAGGAAAAATTTCCCTCACGCAGGAGTGGCTTGAATTCTTTAAGAGATGTTCCACTGTGGAAATCTCATACATAAAGAAAGACTCCTATCAGTATGACCATAGCTGACATGTAGTAAATAAGAGTATCCCGCCAATCCTAGCAAACAAGGGATCTCAACAATACACATACGAAATTGAGCATCCCGCCAATTTGGCATAAAAGGGACTCATACATGACACAAATCCATAGTTGAAAGTACATGAATAACCACACAAAGCAAGATCCCACGGCTCATGTATCAACTGGGATTTGCAAGACATAATGCATCTCAAAGAGAAATAAATGAAGTACATGGAATCCACATCATATACCTCATGTTTCCATTTGCTGAAGGTTGATCTTCTTTGCGGCTGAATCTGAAAACATCGTCAATCTTGTGGCGTCAAAAAATGTGAAAATGCCTGCTCACATGTGGAAATCTGACACCAGCATAACCCACTTCCAAAAGTGGCTGAAAAATCAAAAAATCAGATGCAAAAACTGAGCACGCCATCAGACTCATGGCCTCAATTAGTGCTGAAATGACATAAAATTTGTCCCATTTGGACAAAGTCAAAATTTCGCCCTCCTGAAATTTGGCCTCACTCAAGGTTCTGCCTGCCTCTTCTCTGGCTCATGGTTCCACATGACCTACAAATAAAAAAGTATTAAACCTCGAATTCCATGCATCCTGTACTCCTCCATGGCCTTGCACCTCCCTGCATTTATAGGGACAATAGGATGCCACATCGGCGTATTGGTTGAGGATTGGTCGGGGGGTCAAATCCCGCCCCTCCCAACATAGCACGATATTTATTTGAAAAAATAGGTGCATTTGTTTTTTTTTATAGCCTGTCATAATTTCATTAAATACCAAGTATGGGGGTTGGGCCTGCATTGCACGGCCCGCCCCCGCCATGTCTACCGACAGCATATGCATATGCAGCAAGGATTGGGTTGTTGTTTTGATAATTTTGGCCGCCCGTGGAGCGGGCCGGCCTTTGAGGCTGTGTAGGTTCGATTCCTGCCAGCACACACACACACACACACACACACACACACACACACACACAGATATATATATATATATATATATATATATGTGTGTTGTGACATACGGTTGGGTGGGGTAGTGGGGGTGGTGGCCCACCACCCCTTTTTTAAATAATTTTTTTTTTTTAATAAAACAAAACAGACATTTAAAAATACCCGATTTTTTACCGTAGGAGTCAAATTAACCAGGCAATAATTTCACCCAGAATCTGTCCTGAGCTTGCGAGAATCTGGTGGCTGGAAAAAGTCTGATTTGTGTCCTACTTAAGGCTGCCTAGTCACCAAGTCAAACCAAAACTTTGACCGCTCCTAACTCCTTCATACAGACTCGGAATTGAGTGCCATCTGCGTCATTGGAATCAGAAAGATGAGATCTACAACATGAACTTGGTTCAAGATATTTTTGAACACTTTGATTTTTGAGCCCTCTTTGCTAAGCCACTTGTACTTGTACCTGTTTAATCCACCTGGATCATCTCATCACTTACTTACATGGTTTTTTGGGCCCACTTCTCTATCTTCATGTTCCCTTTCTAATCAAATTGCTTATGGTCGAAAAAGGACCTTATCATTATGTAAAAATCAGATTCAAAAATAGCAATATATAAATATTAATATTATTTATAAATTTAATTGTTATTAATGTTCACATGGTTGTTAATAATTAAGGATATATTTTTTAATTCATAAATATTTTACAATTTTAAAATTAATATTATTTCCAATATTAAAATTTCATAAAATTTGATTTTTTTTCTCAAGTTCCTAAAAGTTATTGTGATGTCTTATTGTACTCCAGACTATGGGGTATGAGATAAATGTGTAATGTGTTTAAACTTGTAGTTGATTCTTTTTAAAAGAAAAATGAAATATTTTAATAAAATAATGTTGATTGTAATTACAAATAAAAATGAATATATTTATTTAGTTAACAATTAGTTTTATTTAAAAGAATTGTTACATTTCAGAATATGTAGTAAGAATAAATAAAATATTTCAATGTTAACTTGAAATAATATAATTTTATATTTATTTAAAAAAATATAAAAGTGATTAAAATTAAAAAAAGTATTACTGTTTTGAGAGGTACATTCTGATCCTCAAATTGACACGTGTATCTTATGAAATAAAAATAAAATATTTACTATCAATTTTACAACTTGTAAAAATTAAAAATATTTTTCTCTCACTCTCAATGATAAACAAATATTTAGATGTTAATATGAAATAACTAATTTTATACCAACTTAAAAAAACAAAGTAATTAAAAGAGTATTTGTGTGTGTATGGAGGTAAAACAATTATTATACTTTATAAAAGTATTTCAATATAGGATTTAGGTGAACTATTTAAATGCACGAAGATAATAAATAATTAAAAGAAAAAAAATCAATTATTTCCCAATAAGAATAATAAAATGGATGTTCAATCCTTAATATAAAATTAATTTATAACATTTAAAAAAGAGTAATGATATTTAGAATAAATGAGAAAAAATACAAAATTTGTTTATAAATAAAATATTTTAATAAAAAAATGGTTAAGATATTTTAATTAGTGTTACTATTATACATTTTGATTCCTTTGGGTATATTTTTGGGCTAACCATAACAATACATCCAAGGAGAGTGCAACCACGCTCTAATACCACCTGTATCATACACCTAACCTCACACCTACCAAGGTAACCAGCCAACTGGGGTAACCATGAGATGAGGGGTAGTTAAGATAGACTCAACTGCCTTGGTGAATTTAAGGAAATGGAATCGAAGCGCAAAACCATAACACATATCTATACCACTTGCTATAAGACCCCAGGAGGCTATCCCAGTCATCCAACTGACTTGTTCCTAGAAATAAGACTCATAGGGCTACAACAAGACCTAATTTTCGATCTTAGTGATCCAAAATTATAGATTTATAATCGTTTAAAGATCAAACTCCTAAAAGCGAGAAGAATGTGTGTATTAAAAAACATAATTGCATAGCTTTTGTTTTAAAATTTAGTTTGAAGTGATTCTAATGGAATATTGAAGCATAGATATTAAAGTATTGATTTCTAGAATGCCTCCCAAAAATAATTCCACACCCATTAAGCCCATGGAAATCTCTACTATGACACATGAAGAGGAAGAATTGCAGCATGATATATCAAAATTAGAGGACCAAGTGCAACAAATTTCTCTCTCATAGAACAAAAAAAAATGAACTAGAAGCAAAGATGGATGGTTTGAAGGATGGAATGAATGGAATGGAAGATAATATCAATTTTATAGAAGGAAACATGCAATATTTGAAGGAAGACATGGAAGGTTTGAAGGAAGGTTTGAAAAATTTGCTACAAGAAAAGCTTCCTAATGGCAAAAAAGTAGTAGCTGAAATGCATGATGAGAAAAATATAAATGTTAATCATGATATAATAGAATCTAATGTTGGATTTAACACGCACCATATTCCAAATATATATATATATATATATATATATATATGAGGGAATTTATGGCAAGGATCCTGTAACATGGAAATATAGATGGAGCAATACTTTGATCTCCATAATGTGCAAAATGTGCAAAAGGTATGTGTTCTAGATTTATATCTAGAACCTAATACATTTGTACGGTATCGATGGATTTTCTCTTGTAAAAAAATTTTCACTTGGTTAGTTTTTGCGGAGGAAATGATAGCACATTATGATGATACAATGAGAAACACCTTATTTAGCGAATTGATAAGTCTCAAAAAAAAGGGTTCAATGGCGGAGCACATTGAGGACTTCCAAAAATTGAACATAAGGGTATATGATATTTGAGAGGAGCATATGATTGATGTCTTCGTAGCGACTTTAGAGGATAAAATCAAACTTCAAGTTCACCTTTGGGAACACCATTCATTGGAGAAGGCATTCAGGGTGGCAAGAAAAAATGAAATAAAAATTATGGCAACTTCCAAAACCTACAAGGTTGACACGAAAATAATTGGAAGAAAAGAGAGAAAAAGGGATTTTCTATAATTGTCACAGAAAATACACTAAATTTCATAAGTGTGCTGAGATGATATTACTTTACATAAATTGTGAAGAGGAGGAATAAAAGGAAATAGAAACTTCAAAAGATGAGGATATACACCAAAAATCAACCCTGTGGAAAGAAAAATGAGTCCCACCATCTCTTGTAATGCATTGGCAGGAATTACCAGTCCTAAAACTCTCAAGTTATAAGGACATATTAGGAAGAAAAATGTAATAGTGTTGATTGATTCGGGTAGTACCCATAATTTTATTGATTGTAAAGTAACCAAGGAAATTAATTGCTTCCTATACCTAGCACCAGAGTGTCAAGTGTTGGTTACAAATGGAGGAACTATAAATTTCTATGGAAAGTACCATAATATCAAGCTAACCATGGGGTAGTATGTATTTAATAGTACAATGCTCTCCATTCAAATGGGTGGTGTTGATGTTGTACTGGGAGCACAATGGTTACAATATTTGGGGCTATAGCTTTTAATTTTCAAGAAATTTTCTTGAAAAAAAATTCTAGAAGGTAAGGAGGTTGAATTACGAGGTATAATAGGGAAGTCGAGAAATATAATCAGCTATAATTTCATGAAAAAGCTTATGAATAATGAAGAATTAGGGGTAATTGCATAATTATGCTCACTGTAGGTTCAAACATCGAAATCATCTATTTCTCTAGATCTCCAAAATGTCTTGGACAATCATTCCAAGGTGTTTGAGACTACCAAATGACTCCCACCTATTCGTGATCATTATCATTATATTCATTTGATTCGACCTATTCGTGATCATGATCATGATATTCATTTGATTCCAGGAATTGCTCCTCCAAACATCGGGCCTTATAGATATCCTTATGCTCAAAAGATTGAGATTGAATGTATGGTTGCAGAAATGCTTGAGGCTGGCGTAATTCAACCTAGTCAAAGTTCTTTCTCTGCTCCAGTAGTATTAGTGTACAAGAAATATGGATCACGACATATTTAACCGGATTATAGGGAGCTCAAAAACCTCACTATTAAAGAATAATTTCCCATCCCTTCATTGCTGAATTATTGGCTGAATTACATGGAGAAATTTACTACACCAAGTTGGATCTTCATTATGGATATCATTAAATTAGAATGAAGATTGAAGACATTCAGAAAAGAACATTCAGAACTTATAAGGGTCATTATGAACCCTTATAATAATCTATAGAAATTATTTAAAGGATCATGTTCAACATGTTGACATGGTGCTCAAACTATTGGAGGATAAATAAATATATGAAAAAACCTCCTTATGTTTATTTTGAGTATAGGAGGGTTAATATGTGGGTCATATTGTATCTCATGAGGGTGTTAAGGTAGAAGATAAAAAAATTAAATGCATTAAGGAATGGAAAATCCCCAGAATCATAAAGAATCTTTGATGATTTCTAGGGTTAATAGGGTAATATCGCAAGTTTTTTTAGTAATTATAGGAGAATATTTGCACCTATAACATCATTACTAAAGAAAGATGCATTTTCTTGGAGTCCGGAAAGAACTAATACCTTTGAGCATATTAAAGAGGCAATGTGCCAAGAACCAGTATTAGCTACACTAGACTTATAAAAAAAAAATTATTGTGGAATGTGATGCCTCAAGAAATAGAATTGGTGTGGTTTTAATGCAAGAAGGAAGATCCCTTTCTTTTGAATGTTGTGAAATCAAAGGAGAGTATTTACAGAAACTTATTTATGGGAAGGAAATATTAGCAATACTGCATGCATTAAAGCAATGGAGACCTTATCTAATAGAAATAAACTTCAAGGTAAAAACAGATCATGGGAGTCTTAAATACTTTTTGTGTAATACCCCAAGTTTCTATGGTTTTATTTTGACAATTGAACAAGTCCAAAGGGGAGAGTGGACCCTAATGGAGAACTATTATGTGGATTTATTTTATTAATAAAATAAAATGAAAAATTATGTGTGCAATGACTAGATTGAGAATTCAGATCTGAAAACCTAAATCCGTGAGGATGGATAAGGTGATAAAACTTTCCCACACCTTCTAGAAATCCTTGGAAGGAATAAAAAAAGTTACTAAAAAAAATTAGATTTAGAGATAAATATATAATTTCCCCAATAAAGAGGGAAATATTGGGAATAGCTGGAAAAAGTTGGAAAAGCGGAAAACACAACTTTTAAAGTACCTCTGTGGAAGAAACAAAGAGAAAGCCTAGGCAAAACATGAAGAAAGCATCCTGAATTTACTAGACGCAGTAAATGGAAATAGGCTAGGGAAAGAAAAGCTTAAATAAGCTGCTCCAGGATAGACAAAGGGTTGTCTATCACTAGAGCTCAATTCTCTGCTCAGGGGTGAGTTATAGAGAGAAAACTGTATGGTTGGGTGGAAACTAGTTAGACCTAATTGGTATGCACACTAAACTAGAAATGAACTGTTTGATGTTAAATTTTCATGTGTGATGCTTAGTACCTTATTAGGGAATTGTTAAGATAAAGGTGAATTTTCTTGAGTTAAAATGCTAGAGTTCACAACTATGTTTAATTAGCATTGAGTATAATGAATTAAAAGGGGCCCATACATTTAATAGATTTTGGGCTACAGTAGTAATACTGAAATCTATATGGTTGTGTGGACAAAGTCTGGCTAGATCCAATTCCTAGAGTGTCTAAACCCGGTGACAAGTTTAAATCTGGGTTTAGGATTCTAACAGAGAATCTCTCTATTCTAGTTAAATAAATAAACTGTTATGATTATTTGAATATAATCTCAAAAAATAAAATATCATTAAATATATTTTAAGTTTCAGATCTAAGGTATAACATTCTACACAGTTAGAGGTAGAGGCTCTGATACAACTACATAAATGCATGCATAAGAATTAATATGATGCAAGAAAACTTTAAGTGCTGATAGAAAATAAACGAACTAATTACAGTGTGATTCTAACTTAATTACCGCTATGAATTTCTGCTTTAATAGTTTAAAACTTACTCATAATTCCATATTGAAGGAATGTATATATGTTATTTAAAATTTCACATTAAATAAATCTACATATGCTAGAAGACTAATCTAGAGAAAAATATCCAGAAACTAATCGCTTTATAGGACAACACTATATTCGATTGAAATATCATATTAAACTCAAAATAGGTAATTCTGAATATACTATATATATGTGGAAAGGGGAAAATGTTATTATGTTATGTACTTCTGTTGTAAATATTTTTAAACTAACAATAGTTAAAGCTAAGCATATCATATATATATATATATATATATATATATATATATATATATATGTAGAAATAGATAAACATTCTATGTTCTATACTACAGTGATTAGTTATAGCAGAAGTACCTATGATGATATGTTGAATACAATCATATGTATATGTTATGACGTTAGGAATACAAAAAGAGTGATACCATTACCAGATAATTTTATAAGAAATTAAACATTATTCCATTATCATAATTACTTAAATCAGATGAGTATGTGGAAAAGTAAGTGTAACATGAAATTTACACCAGAATGCTCATTCCTTAAATAGTAAGGATGGATGCAAGTAAACAATGATAGAAATTGTCACAATAGAAACTGCACAGGGAAAATTTATATGAAAATTTAATACAGTCCAAAATTGGGTTACAAACCAAGAAATGTTTATATGTATATTAAAATAAAATATAAAACTCAGTACAGTAACATAGCAGAGGTATGGTCATTGTAAAACAATATTCTATAGCTATGGCAAATCTGGAGTGATGACCAGTGCAGAAGAGGCATCCAAGAATAACGTTACCAACCTGTGTAAGAAAGGTATTACGGTTGACAAGTTAAACCAGTGGTTGGGTAAACCAATCCACCTTAAAACAAGAAGAGGCCCATACATTTAAATGTACGGTTTATATAGTATTACTACTATAGCCCAAAATCTGTTAAATGTATGGGCCTCTTTTAAATGTACATTTTATATAGTTGAGCTTTCAAACCACCTTCCCTCCCTTGGTACATGGTGGATAGTGACCTAAGGGAGGGGAAATATTCCATTGTGGGCTGAAATATGCTTTTTTGTGCTCACACAAGGGCTAAGGAGGAACTGGTACTGTCCTTAGGTGACTTTCGCATAAGGGGAAACTGTCATTTGCCTGCTTGTGGTCCCAGAAAGGAACTTTTTTCCATTTCCAGGAATGCACGCTTATCGGGCTCCAGTGCACGTAGAAGGCACACTTATCAAAGGAAAAAGCTTACACTTGGGCATTTATGACTAGTTCAATCTTGAATTGCACCAAACCTTAGAGATTCCTAATATTTTTTATTCCATAATGTATCTATGTCTTGTAAATCCTTGGGCTCGACATTACTTGATGTCATTTTTTTCTGTATGATTTTCCAGTGTTAACAGATGCCCCGTAATGTGTGAGGTCGAGGAAGAACTGTATAGCTGAAATACATTATAGTTTATTTTTTGTATCGTATGCAAAGAGAAAGAGAGAGAGAGCAAGGCTTGCATGTAGAAGGACAACATCTTGAACCGGTTATGAGATAGCCACTGCCTAGGGGACCCCCTGCAAGTAGAAAAAATATACAACATATTTGAAAATTTTCAAAAAAGCGAGCATGTCCCATGCTCGTGATGCTATGGCTAGTTAAAAAAAATTAACAGATACATGCATTGTCTGTGTTTGTAATGTTCCCACTTAGTTGTAGCTAAGATGAACATTCAATTTTGTTTTAATTTCTGCTTCATGAATAAATGAATAAGGGAGGACATGTAAAGCTCTTAAAAAGTCTGAATAAATCAATGCCCATGTCAACAAAGACAATTCAGTGCTATGTAAATAATCACTTGCAAGCGTGAAAGATGTTTGAGCTAAAGAATGGGTCAAACTTGACCAAATCAATAGCATTGTCTAGGTTAATTGCATCTCCAAAAGGGATAGTGTAGTTCTAGAAGGGAGCCTCTAATGTGAAAAGGGCTAACTCATCAAGATGGTTCAAATTTTGCAAGAGCTTTCTGATCTTATAAAAGGAGAAGTATGGCAGTAAGAGAAGGTTTTTGATAGATCATATTTCTGAGTATTTGTCTGCTTAGACAAATACCTTTCTTTGCTATTGAGTGGAAGATTATATTTGGAATTCCTATGCAGGAGTTTAATCTCTTCCTTTGATGATTCAAGGAGGAAATTTTACTGAATTGAACCAGTATTAGGCTTGAGGCCAAGATCCTACTTACATTGGCAGTGCTATTCCATTGAGGGATTTGTTGTCTGTGCAAGCTGCAGCAAGTGGTGATCTAGATCTACAGAGATCTAGTGTATTTTGAGAGCCTCAACCATGGAGTGGGTCCTTTGACCTCCTGGAAGAGTGTATCATTTATTGTACTTCAGATCTACAATTATTCAGTATTTTTCTATGTCTTTTGAGCTACAACGTTGTCCCACTGAGTATACCACATTATTTATGTATCGGGATTTGGAGGGTGTCTTGCTCATAGTTTAGATCAAAGATCTCTTGTGCTGGCTTTGCCTTCCACTTGGTGATCCATGGATTGGCTTGATGATATATGTTATGTTTAGATATGATCCATTTTAATCAAATTTTATATTCATAAATCTACTGCAGCAGTTTCCAGATCTGCAACTTGTTTCTTAGATCTACTCTTATTCATGCATGTTTTTCTCAATATTCTATAGATCTAATTTGTAACTTCCAGCTGCTGAACCTCCTGAAAAATAACGTTGTTGAAGCATTTCTGCAAATATACATGTGCTCCTGCTCTCTTTTCTGAAGATTTATTGTTGTATTGGCTCATTCTTTCTACTGTATAATGACAGGGCTGTATCATAATGCTTATTTGCTGCTGTATTACTGAAATATAAGTTTCCTTACTGATCTCCACTGAACATTAGCTAAAACTGCGCAATTCCTGAAGTAGTGCTTGCATTTGACTGCAGCCTTCCCCTTTGGGTGCTTTTTAGCTAGTCTATTTTTTGGGAGATATTTTTAATGTGCTTAAACTGATTTTTTTCTGATGAAATTCCATATATAAGTCACATAAAACATAAAAAAGAGGAACCAAGTCTTGATATGTGTTATTTTTTCACAGTTTTACTTATACAACATTTTCCTTGAGCACCTTGTTGAAATTCCTGAAAATGGAATTATTCCAAGTTCTATAGACAGAGTCTGCAGTTGGCCAGCTAGCCTCTGGATCTCACCCTTTATTTTAAAGGTGAAATATCCATCAAATTCCTCTATATTCCATCTCTGAAATAGAATCTTGATATTCTTGAAAAATGGATATTACAGTTGTATGGGAGCTCCACTCTTAGAACAGCCTGTGCTAGCATTAGAGCACCAGTCATGCTACATTCTGAAGATGAAGATCCTCTTAATAAGAGGGAGAGGAGATACCATACTATAAGTCATAAAAATTATGACTATACTACTGTTGACCTTGACAAGGGTCAATACAAGGGGAAAGCCCCTGAATCTGTGAATGATAAAGATAACGAAGAAGAGGAGTTTGCAAAAAATCTCTTGGAGGCTATGAAATATATATCTAAAGAGATAAAGGAGATGAGGATGGATGTAATAAGGGAATCCCTTGGGAAATTCCATCAAGGAAAAAGTTCTGATATGTCTCAATTTGGGACTGGTCAACCTGTGAGCTTGTCACAAGCTCCACAGGCCTCACAACGCTCTACAATGCCTACCTTCTTGGCTATAGAGAATGAAGGACTACAAGATCCAACCTCCCTGGAAGGGTAATTTTTAGAATATGACTCCCAAAGTCAGAGGTTCAAGGATAACTTGAGCTTCCAAGACTTTTTCCATCTCAAGGACGGAAGGAGACCATGGCAGTAGTACAGAGATGGTGGTTTCTTCCAGGGGAGATACCATACTATGGGAAGGTTCTTTTTTCCCAATTTCAATGGGACATCTTATTGTTCTACAAAAGCATGGGTGGAAAGGTTGGACATCTGTTTCCAGTTGAATAAAGTGCTCAAAGTAGAAGCCATCAAGATTTTTGCACTACATTTTCAAGGAGAAGCCCACAATTAGTGGCTTCATGGACTATCTACATTGGGAAACAACAATGTGTCCACATATGCTGAGTTCACTATGTTCTGAAACCACCTCCAAAAAGAGAAGAAAAGATATATCAATGCCTTAGAAATAAGCCACTTCAAAGGGGCAACCTCCAATACATTACAAGAATGAACAATTCTTGGATGATTCAAATTACAAAACCTCCTTTCTATATATAGGAGTCCATGGGGCCATAATGTAATCCTAGTAGGGCCACAGTGTAATCTTATTCGACCTAAAATAATAATTTAAGGTCACAATAATAACAATATGGGGGTTACAAGGGTACAATAATAACAATAAGGGGGATACAGTAACAACACTATGGGACTATACTAGTAATATAGGGAGCTAACATGCCCCTCTCCTTCAAAAAAGTGTTGTCCTCAATGCTTAAGTAGCTCTGGGTGCTTCTGTATAAAATTCTCATCCTCCCATGTAGAATCTTCAGTGGGTAAGTTATTCCGCTTGATGAGATACTCTAAAATTGATCGATTTCGTCGCTATCGAGTTCTTGTTTCTATGACTGCTTCAAGTTCCAATATGATTTTTCCTTCCTCATCAGGTTCTGGAAATATTTTTTGAACTGGAAAATTTTCACCTATAACCTTCTTTAACCATGAAACATGTAAAATTGGATGCACTCGTGAAGAATCAGGAAGCTCCAATTTGTATGACATAGTACCAATATTTTCCAACACCTTGTAAGGACCATAGTACTTTGGCAATAATTTATTATCCTTTTTAGCTTGCTTGAGGTAAATTTGTTTGTATGGTTGTAGCCATAAAAATACCTAGTCCCCTACATCAAAACTTCTCTTGCTGCGATGTTTATATTCATATTGTTTCATTCAATTTTGTGCCAAATTTAGGTTGTCCTTTAAGAGGTGGAGAACTTCCTGTTGATGCTCGATGTGATCTTCCACTTCTTGAATCTTTGAATTTTCTCTAATGGTGGATGATATCCATAAAGTGCCATAAATGGGGTCATTTTTTCTGAAGTATGGAAGGAAGTTTTATACCACCATTCAGCTAGAGGTAACCACTTGACCCATTGTGTTTGTTTATTAGATACAAAGCAATGACGATATCCTACCAAACATTTATTTACTAACTCAGTTTGACCATCGAATTGAGGATGATAAGATGAGCTATGAGATAATTGAGTACCCAAACAATAAAATAACTACGTCGAAAAATTTCCAGTAAAAATGGGATCTCTATCGCTCACAATAACCCTTGGGTTTCCATGTAGCTTTTGAATTGTGTCCATAAATGTAGTAGCAACTGTAATTGCTTTAAATGGATGAGATAATGCACAAAAGTGTGCATACTTGGTAAGTCTATTAACTACCACCATGATGACAATATTTCCTTCAGAATTAGGTAAACTAGTGATAAAATCCAATGAAATCTCCTCCCAACATTGGCTTGGAATGGATAAAGGTTGTAGAAGACCCGGGGTCTTAATTGTCTCAAATTTATTCTGCCGGCAAACCAAACATTCCACCACAAAATTTTGAATATCATATTTAAGGCCATCCCATAAAAAATCTTTCTTCACCCTGTGGTAAGTTTTTAAAAATCCTGAGTGTCCTCCTAAAGGAGAAGTGTGCAATTCCAAAAGAATCTTTTGTTTTAGTTGGAAATTCTTCCAAAGATATAAGCGATCTTTGTACCATAAGGAATCACTTTTCCAACTAAATGTATCAGATGTACTAGGATCTTGCTGCAACTTTTGAATGAGTGTCCACACTTCTTCATCCTTCTTCCATTCATCTCTTGCTTTGGTTATCCAATTTGGTTGGACAATACAAATGGCACAAAGCAATGCTTCCACCTCTTCATTCTTTCTTGAGAGTGCATCTGCAACAACATTTAGCTTCCCTTTTTTGTATATGATTTCAAAGTCATAACCCAACATCTTTGTGACCCATTTTTGCTGCTCTTATGAAGATAGTCTTTGTTCCAAAAAGTGTTTAAGACTATCATGATTAGTTTTTACCTTGAAGTGTCTTCCCATTAGGTAAGTTCTCCATTTCTTTAGTGCATGTAGTATTGCTAACATTTCCTTCTCATAAATAGGTTTCTTTAAATACTTTCCTTTGATTGGATGAATTTAAAAAGAAATGGGTCTTCCTTCTTGCATTAAAATAAAACCAATTCCATTTCTTGAGGCATCAGATTCCACAATAAAGGTTTTTTTGAACTCTGGTGTAGCTAATACTGGTGCTAGGCACATTGCCTTTTTAAGATGTTCAAAGGCCTTAGTTGCTTCAGGAGTCCATGAAAATGCATCTTTCCTTAATAATGTTGTTAGGGGTGTTGCTATTCTCCCATAATTCTTAACAAAATTTCAATAATACCTTGTTAACCCGAGAAATCCTCACAACTACTTTATGGTTGTGGGGACTTTCCAGTCCTTGATGGCTTTAATTTTGTCAGGGTCTACCTTAACACCCTCGTGAGATACAGTATGACCCAGATATTGCACCTCTTGTACTCCAAAGAAACATTTGCATGATTTTGCATATAATTGTTTCTCCTGCAATAGTTTGAGCACCCTGTCAATGTGTTGAACATGATCCTTCCAAGACCTGCTGCAGATTAGTATATCATCAAAAAATACTAGAACAAATTTTCTAAGGAAGGGTTTGAAAATGGAATTCATCAATCTTTGAAATGTAGAAGGTGCATTGGTAAGGCCAAAAGTGGATTTAAATGTACGGTTTATATAGTATTACTACTGTAGCCCAAAATATGTTAAATGTATGGGCCTCTTTTAAATGTACGGTTTATATAGTTGAGCTTTCAAACCACCATCCCTCCCTTGGTACATGGTGGATAGTGACCTAAGGGAGGGGAAATATTCCATTGTGGGCTGAAATATGCTTTTGTGTGCTCACACAAGTGCTAAGGAGGCACTGGTACTATCCTTAGGTGACTTTCGCATAAGGGGAAAGTATCATTTGCCTGCTTGTGGTCCCAGAAAGGAACTTTTTTCCATTTCCAGGAATGCACACTTATCGGGCTCCAGTGCACGCAAAAGGCACACTTATCAAAGGAAAAATCTTACACTCGGGCATTTATGACTAGTTCAATATTGAATTGCACCAAACCCTAGAGATTCCTAATATTTTTTATTCCATAATGTATCTATGTCCTGTAAATCCTTGGGCTCGACATTACTCCATGTAATTTTTCTCTGTATGATTTTCTAGTGTTAACTGATGCCCCGTAATTTGTGAGGTCTAGGAAGAACTGTATAGCTGAAATACATTATAGTTTCTAAACTGTATCATACGCAAAGAGAAAGAGAGAGAGAGCAATGCTTGCATGTAGAAGGACAACATCTTGAACTGGTTACGAGATAACCACTGCCTAGGGGACCCCCTGCAAGTAGAAAAAATATACAACATATTTGAAAATTTTCAACAAGGCGGGCATGTCCCATGTACAATGGGTGTTGTTGATTTTTTACTATGAGTACAATGGTTATAATATTTGGGGACGATAGATTTTAATTTTTAAGAACTTTCCTTGAATTTTTTTTCAAAAGGAAAGGATGTTGAATTATGAGGTATTAGGAAAGTTGAGAAATATAATCAGCTCTAATTTCATGAGGAAGCTTCTGAATAATGAACAATGAGACATAATTATATAATTACGCTCACCAGAGGTTCAAACATCAAAATCATGTATTTCTCCAGATCTCCAAAATGTCTTGGACAATCATTCGAAGGTTTTCAAGACTCCCAAAGGACTCCCACCTATTCATTGTCATTATCATGATATTCATTTGATTCCACCTATTCGTGATTATGATCATGATATTGATTTGATTCCAGGAAGTGTTCCTCCAAACATCAGGCCTTATAGATATCGTTATGCTCAAAAGAGTGAGATTGAATGTATGGTTACAGAAATTCTTGAGGTTGACATAATTCAACCTAGTCAAAGTTCTTTCTCTGCTCCAGTAGTATTGGTGCACAAGAAGGATGGATCATGGCATATGTGACCAGATTATAGGGAGCTCAACAAGCTCAATATTAAAGATAAATTTCCCATCCCCTTCAATTCTAAATTATTGGATGAATTACATGGAGCAATTTACTTCACCAAGTTGGATCTTCATTATGGATATCATCAAATTAGAATGAAGATTGAAGAAATTTTAGAAAAAAAAACATTCAGAGCTTATAAGGGTCATTATGAACCCTTCCTTAGAATTTTTTTGCTATTATTTTTTGATGATATAATAATGTATAACAATTATTTAAAGGATCATGTTCAACACGTTCACATGGCTCTCAAATTATTGGAGGAAAATTAAATATATGAAAAACCCTCCTTATGTTTATTTGGATTCTAGGAGGTGGAAAATGTGGGTCAGGTTGTATCTCATGAGGGTGTTAAGGAAGAACCTAACAAAATTAAATCCATTAAGGAATGGAAAATCCCCACAACCATAAGAATCTTCGAGGATTTCTAGGGTTAATAGGGTATTATCGCAAGTTTTTTAGGAATTATGGGAGAAAATTTGCACATATAACATCATTACTGAAGAAAGATGCATTTTCTTAGAGTCCAGAAAAAACTAAGGCCTTTGAGCATCTTAAGGAGGAAATGTACCAAGAATAGATATTGGCTACACTAGACTTCTCATACAATTTTACTGTGGAATGTGATGCCTCAAAAAATAGAATTGGTGTGGTTTTAATGCAAGAAGAAAGACCCATTTCTTTTGAATGTTGTGAAATCAAAGGAAAGTATTTACAGAAACTTATTTATCGGAAGGAAATCTTGGAAATATTGCATGCACTAAAGAAATGGAGAAATTATCTAATAGGAATAAATTTCAAGGTAAAAATAGATCATGGGATTCTTAAATAATCTTTGGAACAAATATTATCTTCAGAAGAGGAGTAAAAATGGGTGACATAGATGTTTGGTTATGACTTTGAAATAAGCTACAAAAAAGGGAAGAAACATGTTGTTGCATATGGACCCTTAAGAAAGGATGAGGATCTAGAAGCATTTCTTTGTGTCATTTCTGTTATCCAGCCTAAGTGGATAACTGATGCAAGGGATGTATGGAAGAATGATGAAGAGGTATGGACACTCATTCAAAATTTGCAGCAAGATCGCAATACATTTGAAACATTTAGATGGAAAAATGATTAATTATGGTACAAATATCACTTATATCTTTCTAAGAATTCCCAACTAAAAAAAATGTTATTTTGGAATTGTATACCTCTCCCGTAGGACGACACTAAGAATTTTTTAAAAACTTATGATGGGGTCAAGAACTAATTTTCTTGTGATGGCCTTAAATACGATATTCAAAAGTTTGAGGCAAAATGTTTGGATCTCCAAAAAAATAAAGTTGAGACAATTAAGAGCTTGGGTCTGTTACAACCTTTACCCATTCCAAGTCAATGTTGGGAGGAGCTTTCAATGGATTTTATCATTATTTTACCCAAGTCCAAATGAAACAGTCATCATTGTGGTAGTTGATAGACTTACCAAGTATGCACATTTTTTTGCATTATCTCATCCATTTAAAGCCATTACAGTTGCTATTGAAATTATGGAAACAATTCAAAAGCTACATGGAAAACAAAATAGTATTGTATTCGACAGAGATCCTATTTTTATAGGAAATTTTTGGATGAAATGATTGTCTTGTTTCAGTACTCAATTAGGTCATTGCTCATCATATCATCCTGAATCTGATCCGAAAACTAAGATAGTGAACATACGTTTGGAAGAATATATTTGTTTCTTTGTATCTAATAAACAAACACAATGGGTCAAGTGGTTACCTCTCGCTTAGTGGTTGTATAACACTTCCTTCCATATTGTAGAAAAATTGACCCCATTTATGGCACTTTATGAATATCATCCACCGTCCATCACATCATCTTTAACACACAATTCTAAGGTTCAAGCAGTGGAATATCACATCGAGCATCAATAGCAAGTTCTCCAACTCTTAAAGGATAAGCTCACTTTGGTGCAAGACTGAATGAAACAATAGGCAGATCAATATTGCAGCAAAATAAGTTCTGATGTAGGTGGATGGTTATTTTTACAGCTACAACCATACAAACAATTGTGCATCAAGAAAGCTAAGAAGGATAAAAAATTGTCACCAAAGTATTATGGTCCTTAGAAGGTGTTGAAAAATATTGGTACTATGGCATAAAAATTGGAGCTTCCTGAATCTTTTGAGTGGACCCAATTTTCCATGTTTCATGCTTAAATAAGGTTATATGTGAAAATCTCCCAGTTCAAAAAATATTGCTAGAACCTTACGAGGAAGGGAAAATCATACTGGATCCTGAAGTAGTCATGGAAACAAGAAATCTGCAACTACGAAATTGATCAATTTCATAATATCTTATAAAGTGTAAGAACTTACTTGCTGAAGATTCGACATGGGAGGATGAAAATTTTATATAGAAGCATCCAAAACTACTCAAGCATTGAGGACAACACTTATTTGAAGGAGAGGGGCATGTTAGGTCCGGATAATACTAGTATAGCCCCTTATTATTATTAGTGTAGACACATTATTGTTATTTTTGTGCCCATGTAGTCGCAGTATTGTTATTATAGCCCCATAGATTTAGCCCCGTTATTCTTATTTTTGTGCCCATGTGGTTTCCCCCTCAAAGTAGCTGATTTCTAAGTCTTTGATCTATCTTTACTTATATTTCGTGAGATGAGTTCATAACATCCCTCTCCCCCTAAGTCATCTTCCTAACCAAATCCGAACTAGAATAACAAGCAGGAACATCCTGTGTATAGTGGAGAGACATCCTACCTAGCCTATCTTGTGTAGATCCATGAGATTAACCTTAGGTCTGGGAGAGTTCTCCCATAAAATCATCCGCCATATCCAACTAAAATTTTTGAAAAGGAAAGGGAAGATGTCATCCCTCAGATAAATATACCTTCTCTTGCTGAGCGACTGATCCCCCCTAGATAAAACACCCCATAAGAGACTAAACTTATCGGAGAATTAAAGAATATGTGTGTAAAGGTGACCTTTCTCTAATATATTAAGGATGTTACCATATACAATAATATTATCAAATAAAAATTATTCAAAAATCATCTGAGAAAGAAGAGAGACACCCCCACCATGGACATTGTAGGTTGGTTATTTGATTTGTTGCTGAGGAGAGTGGTTTTCCCGAAATACCTGGACCCTAGGAGTCTACTAGTTGATGTATGCATTTATTCATCTTAGGTTTGAAATTATTGTGATGACCAAAGAAACCATGTTGAAACTCAACCTTTATGGAGATTTTAGGAGGACCACTATAGTTTTTCAGATCGCAGATAGATCCATAGTAGCACATGAGGGAGTTGAGGATGTCATGGTATCCATTGACTCTTAGGAATATCCCACTCAATTCCTAGTATTTCAGCCCAAAACTAAGATTAATGGTTATCCTCTCATTCTAAGAAGACCTTGGTTGGACAGTACCAATGCTTATATCAGTTGTAGGGCTGGAAAAATGATTATAAAGAATGGTCCCTTGTCCAAACAACTAGTATTATATCCTCATGCCCAGCCTTCCATTGAACATGATCTACCTTTATGGTCTGAGGATGAAGAAGTATATAATGTGTAACATGACACACCCTACCCTCTTTTTACCTTAGATGATGTTATCAGAGGGGGAAAACCTGATGAAGATAATCTCATTCATCATATCCTTCAAAGCCAACACCCCACTACCATTCCACTTAATGAACTGGTAAGAGAATTTGAAAGTAACACTTGGAATGAGCTATGTTCACTTGAATCAACACTTGAACCTACCAAAGCTATATAATTTTTCCCATCTAGATCCATAAATATCAACCCCTCTCTCTCAAGGAAAGAGGAAGAGAAATGGTGTCAGCTGTTGAGGGAGAAATTAGATGCTTTTGATTGCGATTACTAAGACATGAAAGCGGTGAATCCCCCAGTATACACACATAACATTTATATCACAGAGTGATGCAAGCATGTGGGCCAGCCTCTGAGGAGAATGTACCCTACCTCAAAGGATATAGTAAAGGATAAATTAAAAAATTTGTTGGATGCAGTCTTCTTATACCCCATATCGGAAAGCGAATGGGTGTCTCCTCTTGCCTTAGTCACAAAGAAGAATGGGAAGCGGGGGATCTGCATTGGCTATATAGAATTAAACAAATCCACTAAGAAAGACCATTTATCTTTACATTTCATTGACCAAGTCTTTGATGGTCTTGTACAGGGGAAGCTATTAACTTTCCTAGAGGGATTCAATGGGTACAATAAGATTGAAATCAACCTTGAAGACCAAGAAATAGAAATTCACATGTCCTTGGGGCACCTTCTCTTATAAATTTATTACCATTAATCTACACAATGCCCCTACCACTTTTCAGAGAGCAGGGTTGAGCATTTTTGCAGATTTCTTCCATGATTTAGTGGAAATCTACATGGAATATTTCCCTCCCCATGGATATGATTTCCATGCAGTTGCCTCCAATCTACGTAAAATAATGAGGAAATGCATTAAAATTCATCTCTCTCTGAGCCCTGAGAAATGTGAATTCTTGAAAATGGTGGGGATTTTCATTGGCCACTCCATATCTTAGGTAGGGATACAACAAGACCCAAAAAAAATCATAAAAATGGTGCCTATTCCTGAGAAGCAGTGAGATTTCAGGAGTTTCTTAGGCTTGGTTAGTTTCTATAGGAGGTTCATTAAGGAATTTAGCAAGGTGGAATCACCATTGTTTGGATTGCTGGCCAAGGATTTTTAATTTTGTTGGTCATGTAATTTTCAAGAGGCCTTTGATATCATAAAGGAAAAAATGACCACTGCCCCTATACTTTGAGGTCCCAACTGGGATCTGCCTTTCCATATCCATACAAATGAATTAGATAAATTTTTGGGGGAATATCTGGGACAAATGGATGATAAGTTTCCTTATGCCATTTATTTTATTAGCAAAAATTTGTCTAAGACTGAACTAATGTACAATGTCACCACGGAATATGTTTTAGTTCTTGTCCATTCCTTGAATAATTTTAGACATTATATTACCGAGTACCAAAATTTTGTGCATACTGACCATGCAAAAATTAAATACTTAATGAACAAATACTTAAATCTCCATGTCTTCCTTTTGAGAAGAAAGCTCTTCCTACAATGGGGATCTTGCCCTTAGCAAGATATCATACAAGATTTTATTTCCCTCAATAGAAATCTGGAGTGGAGTTGGTATAATGGATATTTCCAACTCATGTAAAGGGTTTGAATGTTTAGGATTGGCTAGCTCAATCATAGATGCTTTAAATTTTTTTTCATAAAATCTCTTCACTAATATATTAGTGAATCTTGTGTAAGTAGCTATATTTGCATGATTAAATGAAGAAGTTTCATAAAACCACCAAGTATAAACCTTACCTTGAAGATGCAGTGCTGCTATTCGAAGGGCTTCATTTTCTAAAAC
Organism: Pinus albicaulis; assembly: GCA_034641835.2. NCBI lineage: Eukaryota > Viridiplantae > Streptophyta > Pinopsida > Pinales > Pinaceae > Pinus > Pinus albicaulis. The sequence continues at coordinate 624,187,639 of CM076569.1, forward strand.
TTGATGTAGCTACAAGTATGAGTCTATTTGCTCTATCCAATCCTTGGTTGTGCATTTAGATGACCCATCAAAATTTGGTAGAAAGAATCTACCTCCTCTGCTTTTGTTGTGATTGCTCGGTGTTCTATTATCTTTGAGTTGGAAAAAACCTTCGAATTTTAACTACTCCTTGAATCTCCAAGATTGAGATTCATACTCCTGAAGATAATCACTCAAATTATCCTCCTTCAGTGCCTCTTCTTCCTTGATCTTGCTTGTTGTAGATATGGGCATAAAACTGTGCTGTGGATCAGATTGTGTGGCTAAATGCTCACACCCATCATGGAAAAATCTAGGGTTTTCTTCATATTCAAACCCTGTTGGTGATTCCCTATACATCTCCCTTCTCAACTTCTTTATAGCTTCAGTGATGCTCTGCATAGTTTGAAAAAGAAGCTTTGATAGCTCCTCTTCCTCCCTTCCTCCAAATACTGGAGTCTTGTATTTTTCCCTTCTATACATATTCTCTACATATTAGAAGCTTCTCCTGATGGTGAAATATTGTCTGAATGCACAGGTTGAGCCAAGATTATGCTCTAATACCACTGTAATATTCCCAAATCGGAAAAGCATGAATATAGTGCAAAACCTTGTAAATAGCAGTGTGAAACATTACATCAAAAATGGAGGCCGACTTGGAGATTCTTAATACATTAGAATAGCAAAAAACATGTAAAATTATATGCCACAAAGCATAGAACAAGATACCATAAGCCTCCAATGATGAATTTCCTCAAAATGAGGTGCTGCTACTGTATCAAAATGCCGGAAGACAGCTACAGTGCAGTCATAAGTGCACTGCTACATAAAATGAATATAAAAAATATGTGGGGATGTTATATGCCTCAAAAGATATAAAAAATATAGATCTAGGCTTTATACAATCACCTACAACGAACCCAAGAAGGGTTTTTAGAAATACACCATGTACAAGATGGGATCTAAAGCCCTAGGGCTGAACATTCACTGCAACATATTTGCTAGAAAGTTTTAGCTAATATTATATGCTCAAATAATAGCCTTGTCCCAATGGGTCCTCTAAATGAATGACATATACCTTTCAATATAAAACCTCCTCTTCAAATGGTGCACTGAAAACACCCTACAACTCCTCCCTATAAATAACGCAGTCCAAGACAGAAACTACACTGTAGGGTAAAATGATGATGTGGCCTAATGCCAAATGCTGCAAAAAGGCTAAAGGGCTGTCCTCACTAGCCTCCCAATGGAAGGAAACCTTTCTCCAGTGAAAAAAAGATCAGAAATCACCCAGGACTAGTCTCCACTGCTGTAACCCTGCAACAAGACACACCCTGAATAGGAACTGCACTGTACCAAAAGACTGTAGCTTGGCCAGAATTCTGAATGTGTGGAAATCGTAGAAAAATACTCTTAAAATAGGATACCTTAAGGGAAGAAGTGGGATGCCCGCTCATTAACACCCTGTGCTAAACAACACTACAAGATCAACTAAATAGCCAAGGAATGCAAATAGTCATGTAGACCATAAACATAATAATATCCAAAAACTTCCTTTGAAATGTACCTTATCCTTCCTCGTAAGCTCGGTGAGCTTCCTCACCTTGGCCCACATCCATTAGTTCTGTTAGGGTCACGTACTTTTCAAGATTGGCAAGAACAAATGTTGTAGGGCCTACATCAAAACCAGTTTGGAATCCTAGGATCTAGCCCTCCTAGATTCAGAGAGGGATCTCTCTATATGTGTTTAGAATGATATGCTTTTAAATCTTATGATATGATATTAGTCTAGTTATGAAGTACCACAATTTTTTTTTGGTTTCAGTTGGGTGGGATATCATCAAAATAAAGGAAGTCTTTTGAAGGGTAAAGGTGTGAGTGAGTTGAAAGAATGGTTCAGCTGATAGGATAGGTAAGAGACAGTATCAATCCATTGGGCTATGGAGTCACAAAAGGATTTAATTGCATAACAAGTTTCAAGAGTGGTGCATGGGGCAAGTCATCTATATCAAAGGATCTCTTTGGATTGATTTTGTGCCATGGAACATTAAGAAGTGTGGTGAAAGAAGCAAACATATAAGAAAACAAAGGGTAGCCTAGTATCAAGTAAGGACTTTGAACCTATCCTACTTTTGGCATACTCTTAGGGAAAAAAATTTAAGATAAACATAAAAAGTAGCCTAAAATCAGGTAAGGACTTTGAACCTATCCTGCTTTTGGCATACTCTTAAGGGATATTTTCAAAGCAATTGTTGGAGATAAACTAGAGGACAGGGCTAAACATAAACTTCTCTAGTTCAACTTTAATTAGCAGAATTTTCAAGAACTTTCAAAGACAATATCTCAAGTTGTACTCAAGAAACATGGGCTCACCAACACTTCACTGGTTATACTCTATTGAATTATCCTCAAAGCACAATTAGAAGAAAACATAAAGATAAATCTTATCAGTGAGATTTAGGGTACCTTTTATAGTAAATCCTAATCTAAATTTGTTGTTCTTTATTAGAGAAAGTGGACAGTATGAAAACATAATAAAAACAAAAATTACAGTAAGAAAAACATCACCATTGACATAGAACACGATCCCATAAATCAGCTTGTATATTTGATGTTCAAACCAGTTACAATCTTCAAGTCCATTAGGTATTTACAGCTTCAACTTCTCTTCTCAGCCTATCTTTCTTCAATTACTAACAGAGCTTCAGCAGCATCAATAACTATTTACATTCAACAAGTATTCAACCAACAACAATACTGAGCTCCTCATATGATATATATAGGTAAATTGAGCAGGTGGAGTGAAAGGAAGATCTAACTATTCAATTAATATAGAGTAAATGCTTCTCGACCTTTGGGAGGCCTAATGGAGAAGATATCTAATGTATTAAATTTGTTAATTGATTTTTATATTAACATTCATCTACTTTAGTCACTTTTGTTGAATTTTGAGGCTTTGGGTAGCTGGCAGTTACTTTCTGAGCTATTTTGGGCAAATATCTCTGACTGTGCATTAAATTTGTAGGCTTTTGAGTAAATAGGCCTGTAGGTGGAATTTTTAGTCATTGGGGGAGTAAATAGCCTTCATGATATGGAAAATAAGGTTGTATTTTGCTGATTTGTCATGCTTTGTGGCTTTAAACATTGATTAGGCCTTTGATATAGCTTTAGGCCTCCTAATCATCTTTCTTCTTTATTCACTGTGTTGATTGATTTGGCTTTAATCAATTTGTCTCCATCTATGTCTTCTAACGTTTAAACTATAGATTATTTTTTTTGGTCTTCGAGCTTTATGCTTAACCCCTTTATCTTTATTCTTCTGATCTTTAATCTTAGTTCTTCGCTATTCTTCTGCTTTGTGTGTAGGTGGCTCCTTTACCGCACTGGAGGGTTCAATGGATAACCAATGACCATGAAACATTGATTAAAATTATGAGATCACACCCTTAGATCTCTACTTTTGCTTTATCTCGCCTCGAAGATCATCATCCTGAGGTTTCATCCCATGCATATAATTGTGAGAGGGTCTATTTATTTAGCCACCATTACACCTGCAAAAAACATTGAAAACATTATAAAACCCTCCATATTTTTGGGTAAAACTGCTTTGGAGGCGTTGGGAGATGTTGGAGGAGAATTTGCAGAGGAAGAAAAATGCGCAAAAGGAGGATTCCATGACAGAACCAAGAAGAACATTGTTTAAATTTGAATTTGGCGCGAAAATTTAAAAAGCAGTTTTTGCGGGTAATCAGCTATTTTCCCACTCGAGTTGAGCAGTAAGTGGTATTTAGTGAATCGAACACGATTCCACTCAGTTTCAGCCACTTTTCCACGAGAAATCTTCCTGTTGCGCGTTAATTCAGGTTGTTAAACTTTTCTGGAAAATCGTGTGTGAAAATGATTTTAGGCCATCAGATCTGGGGTAGCCAGATCAATGGTGGAGGGAGGGTCTGATGAAAAAAGGTGCGCAGTAGAGGAGATAGCGGAGGAGAGGTGTCGGGTGGAGAATTTTCCAGTCGAACGGTTAGTGGAATGTGGGCCAGCAGGTGATGTGGGCTCCTTTGTCAGGTAGCAGGAGTGCGCGTCAGGAGAAGGATGAGAAGCGGGTAGCACAGTCACCATTAGATCTAGGAGATCTATTATGGTGGTTGAATGAATAATTTCGATGGTTGGGAGGATGAAGTCGGGAAAGGAGACAGTGACCATAGGATCAATAGTGATCGACAGGTGGGATTTTATTAGGAAAGCATAGGCGCATAGGGGTAAAAAGATTGTCAGGAGGATGGGTAATGGGAGGGGTGATGATCACTGTTGGATCGATAAGATCTGCGGTTGAGATTGATTCGGAGGGGGTGGAAGTTTGAAAACAAAAAGGGAACGAGATTTAAAAGGCGGAGAATGGTAATATGGGGGAGAAGGTGACCGAGAGCGGAAATGATGAAGGGCCAAGGGCTTTAGCGCTCGGTCAGGGGGCTTGGGCCATATGAGAAGCAGGGGTAGAGGGATTAAGTCCTAAGGGGCTCAAGGCCTGTTTTTTAATATAAAAGAGTGGAATAAGGCCTAAAGTGGGTTTTTTAGGCCTTTTGGAGGTTTCCAATAGGTAAAATAGGGATGTTTTAAACCATAAAAAGGGAGTTTTTATAGGTTTAAAGGGTTTTTATAAGAAAAATGAATGGAAATTGGGTTTTTTAAGAGGGAAAAAGTCTGAAAGATGATAGGAGTAAAAATAGGTAAAAATAGGTGAAATGGGAAAAGTTATGAAGATGAAATGATGGGGTTTTTAGAGGGGTTTTTTCAAATGAAAAAACGGTGGAAAATAGGTTTGAAAACAGTCTTTTCTTTGTGACTACAGGGCTTTCTTTGAAGGTTTTGAATGAAGAGATCAAAGAAAAGGATCTTTTTGGCCAAGGTACACAACAGGGCTTCCAGAACTCACATTTTTGCTTAAAATTTGTTTCTTGAAGACTAAAATACCAATTTTAGCCATCAGAGTATATGAAAAATTTATAGATGGCTAACAGTGGCTCCACTTGGGGATGGCAGCTCCTTGGAGGTGTCAAGAACCTCAGAGATATATATCTGGAATGTACACCTATGCTTTGCATTTTGACAAGCCTTTTTTCTTTAATCATGTTGCTTGAAAAGATGATCAGAACTTCGTATTAGCAAAATTATTTATCCCAAACATTCTACCTGCATAGCCTACTTGTTCTAACATTTTTTCTTCATAAGATGCACTTGGACTTGCAAACCTTTTGACATCACCATTTTATTCTTTTATTGAAAGCATAAAACTAATCTAAATCTACCCTTATTTCTTCCATGAGTTTAGATTAAATAGTTGAACTTATTAATTAATTCTCTACCTAAGCTACTATCTACCAAGATTAAACTATCTGATTTGTTGTAAGATTATGGCATAAAAAAAAGATACACATAGAATAAAATTTTAAAAAAAATTGTGGAGGCTTAACATCTAAAAATTATGAATATCCTTCCTTCTTTATTTTAGCTTTGGTTTTGATCTTTTTAGAGTTGTCTTCTTCTTTACCTCATTCAATTTTTCAGCATGTTAGAACTAGTTCTTTTTCTTGTATTTGGCTCAAGTTTTGGTTTGATTAGAGCCATTTGTTTCTATCCTAATCTATTCTACTGATAAGCCAAGATTTCATTATTTGGCAATCCTTCTTCACTAAACTCTCAGCAGTATATTGAAATCTATCCAGTCATGATTAGGCTATATCACTAAATAGCAGTGCTCTTTTAAGTAGTGGCATTTAGGCTTGCACACTTTCATATTTTTTTCTTTTTTGGTATGGGGTTGTACATTTCTTCTTTTATATCTACCCTCTTTTCTCCTTTTATATTTTTTTTTTTCTTCTTTCAAAGAAAAAGACAAAAAGCTAACTAAATGCTCACAGGCTGAGCTTTATTGACATTCCTACCTACCCTAATCTAACTTGAAAATCTTTATCGTTTTATATGATACAATAGTGCCAGTGCAACCACTTGAGCAGTGATAAAATGGAATAGAACATCAGACTTCTTGTCAGAGATAACCATGGCATATATTGAATATTGATCTTCAAAACCAAGGCTATCACAAGAGGTGACAAATATTTATGTATTTGGCTCTTGCAAAGGATCCATGCTTGAGAATTTGAGACAATTAGGACCTCCATACATTCTTCCATAGGGTAAAAAAAGAAAAGATGAGAACTCTCTTCTTTTTGGCCCTCCATGATTGGTAGATTGTCTTCGTCTAAGACTTCAAATTTTAGGGCTACATCTTCAGTATGTTTCTTGGAAGAATCATCATCCTTCAGCTGCAAATCAACAAGCAGTGAAATTTTTTCTTTCTCTAAATCTATGCTTGCTTTTGATGTAGATTCAGGTTCTTTGGGTGACAGATTTATATAAGCAATGGGAGAAGGTTTGTCTTGAAAAGATGATATATCCTCAGTAGGAAATTATTCTCTTTGTTTTTCTGCCCCAAAGAATTTCCAGTACTTTTCATTGTTTAGGACAGCTGGTCTGGATTTTTCTTGAATTATGTATTGTTTTCTTTCACAAGGTCTCAGACATGTACTAGCAACGAGGGCTAATCCATTGGCAATAATTTTTTGGTTTTTAGGGACAAGGGTAAGTTGGAATTCTTCAAATGATGTTAACAAGTCCATGGCATCATCCTTATAGACTCTAATTCTTGGATGTTTAACAATGTATTCCTCATTCACCTGTCTAATTACCAATTCTCCATTCCCATGAGCTGTTATCCTGTGGGCTCCTAATTTCTTCAATAAGTGCAACCCTAAAAGGAGTGCCTCATACTCTACTATGTTACCTATGCATTGAAAATTCAATTTATATTAATGGACTTTAGTATGCTTTTTTTCTCTATTGTAAAGCCATATTCCTGCACCTGCACTAGTTTTGCTACATGACCCGTCAAATCTCATACTCCATATAGGACTAGTTATAGATTTCTCATTAATTTCCCTACTATCCTCTTTGTCTTGAGTGCAATTGTGTTTTTCTGTGGGATAGGCACTATGTTGATGATGATCTTGTTCAAATTAAGGTTTGGAGGTTGGCTACTTGTTTAGTATTTGATCGATTTCTCCTTCTATCAAGGGAGGGATTTCTCTTTCAGCATAGACAGAAGTACAACAATCCTCTTTCTCTTGTGTTAATTGGTTTTGAGGCTGGATGTCTTATTGAGCCTCTTCTAGTGAGTCAATACTTGTGCTTTCTGGGAAACCTTGAGGATTTTCTACTGTTTCATGATCTAGTTCTGTTTCAAACAACTCCTCACAATTGTTATGATACTCAATTTGAATACAAGGTTCATAAGTTGTTTCTTCTACATTATCAGGATGCCACTCTACTTGTGTAATTTGAAATGAGTTCTAACATAGAGGGAGAGCCCCTATATGTAGTGGTTCTCCTTCCACTTCATATTCTGTGTTTTCTAAGTGGCTACTTGTTTCCTCAAAGCACTTATCACTATTAATATTTGCATTTTGTTTGTAAAGATCTCTTAACAGTTAAACACAAGTTATAGGTAGGCAATCATGAATTTTTTAACAGCCTTCCTCATCATCTTCTATAAAGTCTTGATCATCATACATTTCTTGCTCATTGTCTAGGTCTTGTAGTTGTTGAGTTTGTGTTTGATCAGGGAAAGGCATAGGTTGCTCTGGATAATCAACATCTGTATCAACCTCATGCCTTTCCAGTTTCTTATCAAGTATGTATACTATTTTTCCAAATAGGTCCAATAATTTTTGGCTTTGGTTGTGTACGATATCATCAAAATAAAGGAAGTCTTTTGAAGGGTAAAGGCGTGAGTGAGTTGAAAGAATCGTTCAGCTGATAGGATAGGTAAGAAGCAGTATCAATCCATTGGGCTATGGAGTCACAAAAGGATTTAATTGCACAACAAGTTTCAAGAGTGGTCCACAGGGCAAGTCATCTATATCAAAGGATCTCTTTGGATTTATTTTGTGGTATGGAACATTAAGAAGTGTGGTAAAAGAAACAAACATATAAGAAAACAAAGGGTAGTTGAAGATCAGGTAAGGACTTTGAACCCATCCTACTTTTGGCATACTCTCAGGGAAAACATTTAGTCACTTTTGTTGACTTTTGATGCTTTTGGTAGCTGGCAATTACTTTCTAAGTTGTCTTGGGAAAATATCTCTAACTGTGCATTAACTTTGTATGGTTTTTAGTAAATAGGCCTGTAGATCGTATTTTTCGCGTTTTGGGGAGTAAGTAGCCTTGATGATCTGGAAATTAAGGCTGTATTTTGCTGATTTGTCATGCTTTTTGGCTTTAAACATTGATTAGGCCTTTGATATAGCTTTAGGCTTCCTAATAATATTTCTGCTTTATTCACTGTGTTGACTGATTTGGCTTTAATCAATTTGTCTCCAACTACGTCTTTTAACCTTTAAACTGTAGATTAGGTTTTTTGGTCTTCAAGCTTTATGCTTAACCCCTTTATCTTTATTCTTCTAATCTTTAATCTATGTTCTTCACTCTTCTTCTGTTTTATGTGCAGGTGGCTCCTTTGTCGCACTGGAGGGTTCAATGGCTAACCAATGTCCATCAAACATTGATTAAAACCTTGAGATCACACCCTTTGATCTCTCCTTTTGTTGTGTCTCTCCTCAACGATCGTCATCCTGAGGTTTCATGCCACACAGATGACTGTGAGTGGGTCTATTTATTTAGCCACCATTACACCTACAAAAACATTGAAAACATTATAAAACCATGTGCCTTTTTGGATAAAAATGCTTTCGAGGCATTGGGAGGTGTTGGAGGAGAATTTACAAAGGAAGAAAAATGTGCAAAAGGAGGATTCTATGACAGAACTAGGAACAACATGGTTTAAATTTGAATTTGGCACGGAAATGTAAAAAGCAGTTTTTGCGTTGAGTTTGGGCGGTAAGTGGTATTGAGTGAACCGAACGCAATTCCACTCAGTTGCTACCACCTGTCCATGAGAAAACCACCTGTTTCACATTAATTTGGGCTGTTAACCATTTCCAGGAAAATTGCGCAGAAAAATGATTTTGGGTCGTCAGATCTGGGGTATCCAGATCGATGGTGCAGGGAGGGCACGATGAAAAAAGGTGTGCAGTAGAGGAGATAGTGGAGGAAAAGTGTCAGGTGGAGAATGGGTCGGTCAAACAGTTAGTGGAACGTGCCTTAGTGGGTGACGTAGGCTCTTTTGTCGATTCGCGGGAGTGCGCATGAAGAGAAGGAGGAGAAGTGGGTCGCGCGGTAGCCGTTAGATCTATGAGATCTACGGGGGTTGAATGAATAAGTTCGATGGTTGGGAGGATGAAGTCAGGAAAGGAGACAGTCATCGTAGGATCAATAGCGATCGATTACTGGGATTTAATCGGGAAAGCATAGGCACAGAGGGGTAAAATGATTGTTGGGAGGATGGGTAATCGGAGGGGTGATGATCACCATTGGATCGATAATATCTATGATTGAGATTGATTCGGAGGGGGAAGAAATTTTAAAATAAAAAGGGAAGGGGACTTAAAAGGCAGAGAATGGTCATGTGGAGGAGAAGGTGATTGGGAGTAGAAATGACGAAGGGCTAAGGGCTTTAGCACTCGGTTACAGGGCTCGGATCATATGAGAAGCAGGGGTGGAGGGCTTAAGCCCCAAGGGGCTTAAATCCTGTTTTCTAATATAAAAGAGCGGAATAAGGCCTAAATTGGGTTTTTCGAGCCTTTTTGAGGTTTCCGATAGGTAAAATAAGGATGTTTTAACCATAAAAGGGGTTTTTTTAGGTTTAAAGGGTTTTTATAAGAAAAATGAAGGGAAATTGGGTTTTTTAAGAGGGAAAAATTCTGACAGAGGATCGGAGTAAAAGTATGTGAAAATGGGTGAAATGGGAAAAGTTATGAAGGTGAAATGATGGGGTTTTTAGAGGGAGTTTTTTCAAAGAAAAAATGGTGGAAAATGGGTCTGAAAACAGTCTTTTCTTTGGAACAGCAGGGCTTTCTTTCAACTTTTTGAATGAAGAGATTAGAGAAAAGGATATTTTTGGCCAAGGTACACAGGAAGGCTTCGCAAACTGACAATTTTGCTTAAAATTTTTTTCTTGAAGACTAAAAGACCTATTTTAGCCATCATAGTATATGGAAAATTTATAGATGCTAACAAGTTCCACTAAAAGTGTTGTTTATTTGGTCAAAGTTGACCTATTCAACATGCTCCTTCCCCTGTTCACACTCAAAGGTGCTTTATTTAGCTGCTTAGATAGTCTCAATTCACAAGTGAAGTATTGTTATTGTTGATAAGGAGATTTGTGGGCCTCCCTACCCACTTATTCACCTACCTAGTGAAAAAAAAAATCTATAATATTCCATTTAGCTGAAAGCTAAAGTTTTGGAATATTACACATCATGTTCTACCACAAGAGTTCCTCCAACCAGTGTAATGGTCTCTCCAACTAATTTTAATGGTGATGGCAGCATCTCCTCTAATAAACCAGCACTGGTATCTGCCTCCTGCTCCTCATGCATCTCATGAATCATGCATGGGGCTCATAATGTCAAGAGATGAAGAGCATACATGAAAATATGCAAGTTTTCCTCCTCCTAATCTAAGTACTTTTGCAACTGGTGGTGGTGGTAGAGGCTCCTCCTCCTAAGCGATAATTAGGAAATCTTCCTTGGGCTCTTCATATACTATATCCTCGAGGATGGGAGATGTCTCTATGTTATATGTCTTTGTTTGCTTTCTACCAAACTTCTTCTTCAATCTTTGAATAAAATCTACATAAGCAGACACTTTCATATGTGAAAAATGACGGAATGCCCAATCTCTTGCTTCACCTTCTAGTTGCAACGCTGCAATCTCCACAACCTCTCTTTTTGTTACTGGATATAGCTGAAATAAGGTAGCTAATTCCTTCCTCCAAACCCTCAATGTGATTTTGGAACATCCATCAAATTTAGGCAAGAATAATATATTCCTCTTTATTCTATTGCTCTTGTGGGATGTCCTTTCTTCTTTGAGTTGCAAAAAATGTTAGACAGATATATTCTCCTTCAGTGATCTAGGTTGTGCTATTTAGTAGGACATATATTTACTTAGGGTCTCATACCCCAAGTATCCTTCATATTCATACCATTCCACTCTCTTATCAAAGAAAGTGGATCTAGCAGAATGATGTGATGCTTTTGGCTTTTCCAGTTACTTCTTTTACTGATAGGAAGTGTTAGGACCTTTCTCTTTATGAACTCTTCTTTGATCATACTTTTTCCTTCCTCTCTTCATTTTATTGACCTCCTTAGAGAGATATTGCATATATCTAAAGAGAAGAATTGAAAAAATGCAAGCCTCCTCATGGTAGATCTCTACTATCCACTTCTTATTTTGATGCAAAATATGAAGTGCCCACAAGCTAAGCCAAAGGTCATTCTGTGATACCATTGTAATATCCCAAAAGGGAGAATGAAGTAATACTAAAAAAGAATATAAGAAATGTAACAATGTAAACAAGTAATCTAAATACATCATACAAATATAGAGAATTGCTAAGCCATTTTATTATATAGGAGGTGGAATACAAGTACAAAAATGCTCAAAATATGAGACACTCAAGCTAAAGAAATGGCCTAGAATGACTCTGAAATTCTCCCATAAGAGAGATTGCTAAACTGTTGGAATACTGCGATGTCCCTACTGAAAATTTTGGGACTACAACTGCTGACAAAATATAAAAGTGTAGATGTAGAAGTTCTCGAGCTTCGATGATGTTGAAACTCTAGAATCGGGCTCTATGATGAATACCCAAGATAACCCAGAAAGGATTTCAAGATCTTACAGTATTGAAAAATCACCCTCTTAGGCCCTACAACTATGACTCTTGGCTATGTATATCTGAAGCCTAATTTGATAAAATATGGCTGCAATATGTTGTAAAATCAGATCTATGCTTCAAGGGATGATCACTTCACTAGATCCTCAAGATAGAAGCTCAAGATATAGCCTCTCTATCCTCCTCCACTGAATGTGGCTGCTTAATACTGAAAAAATAAAGGAAACTACACTGTTAAGGAGGGAGAGTCTTAGGCTTGCTGCTAGATGATGCAAATCCGCTCCTGAATGATGGAAATAGTCAATATATGGTGAGGACATGGTCCACCATAGGATTTCGAGCTGAAATACTGGAAACTTCCTTCCTCCAATAGATCTACAAGACTTGACTGCAAAATCCTTGAGGGGACTACTGCTACATGGAAGTATGAAATTTTTCTTGAATAATAGATATAGATCTGCTACTCCTGAAAGGGTGAACCTAAATAAAAACATGAATTGCTGAATCCTCCATCGTTTTCCTAACTAAAATTCTAGAAACAACCTCCACCTCTTAATCCCTAAAGTAGGAATGCATTATTCCTGTGACTGAATGTGCATATGAGAGTGGCTAAATGTGGCATGAATGTCTGATGATGTATGGAAGCTCAAAGAAAACTTCCCAGAGTAGGCATTCAAAGTTCCCCGTCAGTAAGGGTGGGATTTCTGCTCGGAAACAACCATGTGCTAAACAACACTACAGACTTAGATAAACAACATAAGTGTGCATAGAAATGCCACATGAGAAATCTATATGTAAACATATAAAAAATAATAATATAAATCCTACCTTATATTGCTACCTTCATCTCCCTTATATGATTTGTGAGCCTTCCATAGCCTTGGCCCACCTCATAACTGTGCTGCACATGTGGCCACTAGCCTCCATGAAGACTGTATTGTCTCTCCATGTTCTCCACCATCTCTACTTTTAATTCCCACTCTCTCCATCATGTGTGCATTGGATGCACAACTTCCTCAACTGTATCATCATTAGTGCTCTATGATCTTACTTTTAATGCACCATGATCTCAGTTTACCTCCTCCAAGATCTCCATGATTTTACATTAATAAACCATGATCTCCATTATTCCTTCATTTAAGAAGTTGCTCCACTACTCCATAATGTGGATATAACTATAAAATATCCACATACACACATCAATTAGGAAAATTAAGAACTCTAATATTCCAATTATCTGATGGAAAAATTAGAATATTACACATTAACCGAGAAATAACCTTCTAATTTATTCAACCATATATCTATAACATATGCATATATTTGTCTCTCAAATATGGGAATGTCAAATTTTACTTATACCTTAAAGGGAGCTACGGCTCTAGAGTGGCTTGTGGATGTAGATGTGCCGCCGCTTGAAAGTCATTCAATAATTTGGGAAAAGTTATCCATCATTGTGTTCCTTTGTTTCTCTAGGGCCTCTTCAAGCAATATTTTTATAGGATCTCTTTCACCCTCGTCTTTCTTTTTTCCCCCATGGGCGTTCGTTGGGGTTTGCAAGGCTGATCTTACATAGGTCCAACCAGATCGAGCCCTAAATCCCTATACCCCGACTTTGTTGGGGACATGCAAAGAAGGATCGAGAAAAAGTAGACTGATCTGATACCACTGAAGGCCTATTTATTATTTAGAAACAATGAAAAACCCTAAACATCCAAAAACCTAATCCTAGGAGATGAAATGCCAAACTATGGGCCCCATTGGGGTAAATTGGTACATCAATTTCTCGGGGTCATAACTTTGAAATATGATCTCTCTTTGTCACACATGATATCTCATTAGAAATATCTATTTGAGGACTACACCTAATGACAAAAAATTTCGAGTCTTCAAATTTAGATCCAACATGATTTTCAAAACCCTAATAGGTTCTTTATATTCACTAATTTGTAGTACATTAATAATTACTTTATTTTAATGAATTATTTATTCCATGTGTTGTACCTTAGGAGACAATTCCTTGGCAATGGAAAGGAATCAATTCTTAACACATTTTTTTACAAATGTGTCATAGAAGTAATTGTATCAGGTGGTATTCATTCAATCCCTTTGGAAAATAATTCTTTAAAAACCTTAATAATACGGTATAATGAAAGACTCTACAATGCCATTAACTCTTGATATCTAAATAGAAAAGAAGAACTATAGAAGAAAGTCAAAATTATATGCTGTAACACAGAATCTATCACTTTAAATTTTAGAATGAATTTATGGAGGGAGAGGAAACTCAAAATAATATACTGTAAACATAGAAACTATTGATTTTAAGTTCTAGAGATAATTTGTGAAGTGAAAGGATTTGGAGTGAAGGAGCGAAAATTAAGGTTATTTAACTCTTACTCATAGATGTAATTAAGAAACCAGAAATTACTTTACTTCACTTCATTCTACGAAGAAGGAGCACAAAATGGCATAGGAAAAATGAATCACCATCAACAGTTGCAGGAAACTTTATGCTTCTTTCATTAATTCCTCAGAAAATTCAGTACCAAAGTTTTAGTCTTCCAGAGGTCTGAAACTCAGAACCCCTCTTATTTCTTTCTTTATTACTTAAATACATCAAAAATAGTATGTAACTGGTAGAACTTCTTGGAACTACTTCAACTAACTAAACTGTTAAAACTACTTATTACATTGCAACTGAGGGCATCACTATAGCTTCGATCTTAACAAACAAAAAAAACAAATTAAAACTTGAAATATTATTATTTTTTGTTGGATCTAATTTGTTTCTAATGCGTCTCCCTGAAGTGTTGATGTGTCTCTCCGATAGATCAGACGTCCATACCCTGCATTTCTTCTAGATTTCAATATTTGTCTTTTCTGCTTGCTGTCATGTCGTTTCTTTCTCTGATGTGGTATTTGAACTATTCTACAATTACGCCTCTTTGCCCGACTTGACCTAGTTGTTACGTTCGACTAGGCCACCATGTGCTCCATTTTCCCGACTCGGCCTATGCCTCTACATTTCAAATGAAGTTATCATGTCTCCTCCTACCCGACTCTGCCTCTTCTGCTCGTGCCTACAACATTCCGTCTTCTATTCTCCTTTGCTCTACATTGGATTACTTACCCGAGTCCATTGCTCGCATTGACATTTCTTCATAAAACAACTCAACTACAAATAATCCTAGAATTTAAATAAATTTAAATTAACCTTTGAATGGTATAGCATCCACCTTTCCATCAAATATTGTCTTTCCATGTTACTGCATTATAAGAACCCTCTTACCTTCGATGTCATTTCTAAAAGGAAAGGCCATTACTTCTGGATTTGAAATTATTTGCAATTTAACTCTAAGCTGCATCGCATCTAATACTGATAACACATTTTTTATTTCAGCCTGTATAACATATTACCTAGCGCCATTCGTCCTAAGCTTGTGATGTGCGATATGTGAGAGGGTCCCATGGTCGGACTTTAAATACTTTAGATCTAGCTCTGAACTACATCGCTTCTAGCCGTTGTATCACATTTCACATTTTGGCCTGTATAACATATTACTTAGCGCCATTCTTCCTGAGCTTGTGATGTTTGGTGTGCGATAAACGTAGGGGTGATGTGGCAAGTGGAGGTGGGGACGATCGTAAATCACAAGCAGCAATATGATACCTTGTCACACTTTGCATTTTGGCCTTTATAACATACTCCTTAGCATCATTCCTCCTGAGTTTGTGATGTGCGATGTGTGATTAGAATAAATTGAATCATATTTCTTCGCTACATTTCTTCCGGCCCTTGTGTTGCACTTCGCATTTCGACCTGTATAACATATTCATGAGTGTCATTCCTCCTAAGCTTTGCGATATGCAAGCGGGCCTTCCACATGTGATTGTGATTAAGCCTACGAACACTGTTCCACATGTATATTTGCATGACTCAACCCTGACCTGTGTGAAATTTTATGAACGTGTCAATCAGGCTGAGTCTTGAACTAGTTTGTACGTGAATAAGCCCAAATAGACCTTTGTTGCACGCTTTTCTTCTTTGCTACTCCTCTGACTTAGATTACACTTCCAATGCTACTCCTTCCCTGATTTTGGTACTAGTGCAAATGCGATGATGAATCCTTGTTGAGATTATGGTTATCCTTTCGAGCATATTATAGGTCTTCTTGCAAATTTAACAATTTTTCCTCAACAACGTTGAATTGCTCAGAACCTCTCTTAAATTTTAGTTGAGTCAAATTATGCTACAACACCATGTAAGATGTGCTAGGATATATATATATATATATATACACACTATAATTACTTCATCTCTATAATGTTATATAAAATTATATTATTTAACATAAATATGTAATATTTTATTTATAACTTCAAAAATAAAAGTGACATATTTTTACCAAATATTTTTCATACTGGACATTAATATTAACAATTGGTTGTAAAGAGAATCATATTATTGATATTTTATAATTATTTTAGTTAAAACTAACTAAATATATATAATGACTTATATTTTTACTATGGATCACATTGTTTTTATTATTTTTTTAAGGGACGTGTCAACACCAAATTGAGCATGGAGAGAATTACACATTTCCCTCACTGTAAAATGAGCCTATAGGCTCCATAAAATCAATATGGAATCTTTTTGAATAATTTTTTTTAAATGTTAAATATCAATACTACACATAAACCTTACAATAAAAGTGAAAATATAATTTTTTTTAATTTAATTTACTTTGTTTTTCTTTATATAAAATTGGCTTAAAACTATTTTATTTAATGTTGATGAGAACTTCTAGAAACCTATATATTTTTATCGAGGATTCGACATTTTGGGTGATCAATTCGGCCATATTCAAGATAAGATGCTTAACAGATGACAAGAAGAGTGGTAAACCAAAATATATAGATAACGAGAGAAAAATAGTTGTTAGCTATAAGCTTAATAGATAAAAACTACTTTTCTACCCTTATATATATTTTTTCATCTAACACTCTTCCTGTCATCTATTAAGATTCTTGCTCCTGAGGATGGGTGAAGTGTACAGCCAAAAGTCAGACTGTTAGATCAAAATACACAGATTTCTAGAAGTTCGCAACAACATGTGTGTGATCGTGGAATGAAACTTACCTTAATATGTTATTTAATATCAATATTGAAACAATAAAATATATATTTTTTATTAATGTATTTTTATTTTCACCATTATTAATAAAATATATTATTTTTATATTACCTTTTAACACCATAGTAAGTAGTGATAAAATTACATATCTCTAAAATATCAAAAATAATTTTTTTTTCTTTACTTTTGATTAGTGTGTCTCTATATAAAGTGGATGTAAAATTAATGTGTAAAATGAATTATTTTACTTATGATAGACATTAATTTCTTTTGTTATTACTATTTTCTTAACTTTTTTATTAGGTTTGGCACTCAAAAAATAAGTTTGCAGCTTGAGATATTTGAGTTTTCTAAGGACTTGGTATATTCATACTTAAGATAGATTCTTCAACATAAATCTAGATCAGTCAAGCTTCAAGGGGGGTCAAATATTTCAAGCTCTAGAGTCAAAAAAGGATGCCTGCACTTTGAGAGATTTGGTCCTTATTAGAACTTGATAGATCCAATTAGAAGATGAATCATAATGTTCAAT
Organism: Pinus albicaulis; assembly: GCA_034641835.2. NCBI lineage: Eukaryota > Viridiplantae > Streptophyta > Pinopsida > Pinales > Pinaceae > Pinus > Pinus albicaulis. The sequence goes on from CM076569.1 coordinate 624,205,187, forward strand.
ATATATATATATATATATATATATATATAAGAGGAGAGAGTTATATTTGAACACAATTCATAATATTTAAATAAATATACTATAATATTACATATACATTCTATAACTATCATTATTAAAATAGGTAAAATTAAATGGTAAGATTAAAGTAGAAAACAAAAGTTATATTTGGGAATGAATTATAATAGTAGAATAAATAAGTAATAAATAGGTGTACATTATGTAAATATAAAACTATAGTAAAAATAATAATAATAAAATAATATGTTTCTTTTCTAATGTTGGAGATGCATCCTACACCTCTATAAGATTCTCGTTACATATACTTATTTTTGTTATATATAATTTTTAACAAGAATGGTTATGAAATGCATACGTATTATTATATTATCTATATTCTAATAATTTAATTTTTGTTTATATATTACTCTCATACACACACATATAAATAAGTATTATTTTTATTTATATTAAAAAAACATGTATGACATAATTAAACCACCCATTTAAACAATATAAAAAAAATTACAATTAATTATTATAATATTTTATATATTTTGTTCAAAACATGCCCCTCTTAGATAATAATAATATATAACATATAAATAACTATCACTTTTATTTATATTATAAAAACGTATGACATAATTAAACCACCCACTTAAACAATATAAGAAAAATTACAATTAATTATTATAATATTTTATATATTTTGTTCAAAACATGCATGTCTTAGATAACAATAATATATAACATATAGATAACTATAATTTTTATTTATATTAATAAAACATATATGACATAATTAAACCACCCACTTAAATAATATAAGAAAAATTAAATTAATTATTATAATAGTTTATATATTTTGTTCAAAACATGCATTTCTTGGATGATGATGATGATGATGATGATGATGATGATGATGATAATAATAATAATAATTATTATTATTATTATCATTATTTCTCTATTTATACTGGCAGCTATACTCCTCTTCACAATCTCATCTCATTAGTCCTTGATTTATTTGTTTTTGGATTTTGAAAAATTTCTGTTGCTTTTGGGTAGATGTCAATGGTTGCTTTGAAAGTAGTAATAGTGTTGGGTATTTGTATTTTCGCCCTTTTCTTACTATCTCCTGTAACAGCGCTAGGTGATGAACATGCCTCTAGAAAACTGAGGGAAACAACGTCATCACTCGGTAAAGTATAACAAATTTTTGAACAAAACACGAATAAAATATTTTTTTTAAAAAGTAATAGTTTATTACTCATAATAAGATAAAATATCAATAAATGTATGAAAAAATCCATATTATGATATTTAAATGAGATTAATTGTCTAATCATGTGCTTTTTTAGGCCTTATGAAGGGTCAATTTGGTGTTGCAATGAAGGCAGGTGTTGCTCCACTGAAGACTGATTTTGATCCTTTTTGTATGGGTTGGTGTTGATCCAAGGAAGGATGTGTGTGTTGCACTCAATAAGGATGGTGGCGCACTGATGTCACTTTATTTAGATAAATCTAGGCTTTATAACTATTTATGGATCTAGATAATGTGAGATTTTATTAGTGTTTATGGTTTCTTGGGAGCTAATAAGTCCTGCAATAATGCTCCCCCACTTTAATTATGGCATTTGTCGGAATAAAACTAGACTTTGTAACTATTTATGGATTTAAATAATGCAAGTTTCTATTACTTCTTATGTTTTCTTAGGAGTTAGTAAGTCTTAGCAATAACACTCCAAGGTTTTAATTATAATAGGCCTCGGACATTTGGATGTGTGATTTGTTAATTTTATTTTATTTTTATTTTTGTGTTTATAATACGTTTGGCTTATTTTTATGTCTACTACATTAATGAGTGTGTCTTCATAGAAAGTGAAGGCCATTATGTATTTATAATAATTCTAGGCCAATTTGATGATGGGATGTTCATTTTAATGTCTTAGCCACTTTGATTTTCTCATTTTGATGTCTTAGCCACTTTGATCACTGTGTTTAATGACATGTTTACTAATTTATTGAATTTTTATTTGTGCTTTATTAATGGTTTGAATGTTTATTTGTGTATTCTCCAAATACAATGGGTATTTTATTATCGTTATAGTTTTATATTTAGCTTCACTTGTGTTAACTAAAAGAATGTGAAATCCGATCATTTTTTTTTTATGAACTCTCATTCGAAAAGAGAGATATATAACTCATAATTTCAAATATATTATTTTTTATTTGCAATTATTGGATAGTTTTTAAATATTCAGATATATATTTTTTATGAGTTAGATATTGAAATATTTTACTTAATATTTTTTAAATGCCATATATAAATTGTATATTAACAATTAAATAAATTTTACATCTACAACATATTATGAATTAGAATGTAATATCTTGTTTTCTATAGATATATAAATGATATAAAATTATTTTATTTAAATGAGATATTGACATATTTTTAAACAAATAAGAAATCAATTTGCGTTAATTATTTTGATTTTTTATATAAATATAGATTTATATGAAGTGATATTGAAATATATTAAATAGCATAGGTATTCAAATATTTTATTTAAAGGATATATTGGCATATTTTTAAAAAATAAAGATATTATAAATTTCTATTATAATTGAAAATGAGAAAAATAAGACTTTTGTTAGTTTGAATTATTATGCACATTGAAATATTTTATTTGTGGATAATGCAATTTTTTTTATTAATTTTTCAATTGTAAATATTACATGTCAATTCTACATTTGGCACGGGATGAATTGCACATTATTCATCCTAAGGTGTAATATTACACATTTCAATCCAATATAAATACAATTTAAAATTACCATTGACATTACAATTCACAACTTAAGTCTTTATGGAGGACCAATAGGGAGGGGCATAATGCCACTACCCCCAACAATTTCATTTCAAGGTATTTTTTTGAGGTGTTGGTGAGAGTTAGCCTTATCCATTATGTTTATTATTAAGGATCCATGGGTACTAAATATGTCGTGTTCTTATTGAAAATGAGTGACACAACCACACCTACGACCAAAAAAAGGTGAAACTCAGTTTCAGGTTTCACTGTTTCAGATGATGCAAGAGAGGAGATGTAGTGGAAATAAATACCTTTTTCTTGAACACCCTATTTCCTTTATGGTTGAATATTTCTCCAAAAACAACCACTAAGAGTAGGTATTTTATTCAATGATCAATTTAGTATAGGTTTTCTGTAGTTTTTTGGCTCACTTATTGTTTGGCTATTTTTTCTGCTCATTTATTGTTTGACTTAGGTGGAGGCTTTGTCTTAGTTTATTTTTCTTTTGTTCTTCTTCTCATTTTTTTTTTCATATCTCCTATCGTTTTCTTGTCATGTTCCCTTCTATCAATTGCAATATCATAAATGTGTATGTATTTTTCTTAATTTTCTCAATTTTCCCATTTTACCCCTACATATTATTTACCATAATTCATTGTTTTCCCATATATTTTCCATCAATCTCACATTTCCCCAATTTTTGGGATCTACCTTACCTCTATTAGAAATATTTATCCTGAATATAACCTATGAGCGTTGATCATCCTCCCTCCGCACTTTCTCCATCCTATTTACCCACAAAGGTTACATCCATAAATTAACATCCATGATCCATACATAGACCGTTCAATGGATAGTTTAGCTTTAAAGCCTCCTTGAAACTAAGATTTCAGATTCGTGATGCCTCTGTGCAACCAAGATACGAGATTTGTGTTTCAAGGAGGATTCAATATTGGGACTCGAGATTCATATTTTGTGTAGCATGTCATCTTTGACTTTATGTTATATGCTTTGGTAGTGTTATGATGTGGAGTCATGCATGACTGTGTATTTATGTTATATACTTTCACCTCTGCTTTTTGTCTTCACCATCTCATCTCATTTATTTATGTTTCAATGCACCATGATCTCACTTTACCTCCTCCAAGATCTCCATGATTTTACATTAATAAACCATGATCTCCATTATTCCTTCATTTAAGTAGTTGCTCCACTACTTCATAATGTGGATATAACTATAAAATATCCACATACACACATCAATTAGGAAAATTAAGAACTCTAATATTCCAATTATCTAATGGAAAATTCAGAATATTACACATGAACCGAGAAATAACCTTCTAATTTATTCAACCATATATCTATAACATATGCATATATTTGTCTCTCAAATATGGGAATGTCAAATTTTACTTATACCTTAAAGGGAGCTATGGCTCTAGAGTGGCTTGTGGATGTAGATGTGTCGCCGCTTGAAAGTCATTCAATAATTTGGGAAAAGTTATCCATCATTGTGTTCCTTTGTTTCTCTAGGGCCTCTTCAAGCAATATTTTGATAGGATCTCTTTCACCCTCGTCTTTATTTTTTCCCCCATGGGCGTTCGTTGGGGTTTGCAAGGCTGATCTTACATAGGTTCAACCAGATCAAGCCCTAAATACTTATACCCCGACCTTGTTGGGGACATGCAAAGAAGGATCGAGAAAAAGTAGGCTGATCTGATACCACTGAAGGCCTATTTATTATTTAGAAACAATGAAAAATCCTAAAAATACAAAAACCTAATCCTAGGAGATGAAGCACCAAACTATGGGCCCCGTTGGGGTAAATTGGTACATCAATTTCTCGGGGTCATAACTTTGGAATATTATATCTGTTTGTCACACATGATATATCATTAGAAATAAGTATCTGAGGACTACAACTACTGACAACAAATTTTGAGTCTTCAAATTTAGATCCAACATGATTTTCAAAACCCTAATAGGATCTTTATATTCACTAATTTGTAGTACATTAATAATTACTTTATTTTAATGAATTAGTTATTCCATGTGTTGTATCTTAGGAGACAATTCCTTGGCTATGGAAAGGAATCAATTCTTAACGCATTTTTAAAAAAATGTGTCATAGAAGTAATTGTATCAGGTGGTATTCATTCAATTCCTTTGGAAAATAATTCTTTAAAAACCTTAATAATATGCTATAATGAAAGACTCTACAATGCCATTAACTCTTGATATCTAAATGGAAAAGAAGAACTATAGAAGAACGTCAAAATTATATGCTATAACATAGAATCTATCACTTTAAATTTTAGAATGAATTTATGGAGGGAGAGGAAACTCAAAATAATATACTGTAAACATAGAAACTATTGATTTTAAGTTCTAGAGATAACTTGTGAAGTGAGAGGAGTTGGAGTGAAGGAGCGAAAATTAAGGTTATTTAACTCTTACTCACAGATTTAATTAAGAAACCAGAAACTACTTCACTTCACCTCAATCTAGGAAGAAGGAGCAAAAAATGGCATAGGAAAAATGAATCACCATCAACAGTTGCAGGAAAATTTATGCTTCTTTCATTAATTCCTCAGAAAATTAAGTACCAAAGTTTTAGTCTTCTAGAGGTCTGAAACTCAGAACCCCTCTTATTTCTTTCTTTATTGCTTAAATACATCAAAAATATTATGTAACTGGTAGAACTTCTTGAAACTGCTTCAACTAACTAAACTATTAAAACTACTTATTACATTGCAATTGAGGGCATCACTATAGCTTTGATCTAAACAATAAAAATAAATAAATTAAAACTTGAAATATTATTATTTTTGTTGGATCTAATTTGTTTCTTATGCGTCTCCCTGAAGTGTTGATGTGTCTCTCTGATAGATCAAACATCCATACCCTGCATTTCTTCTAGATTTCAATATTTGTCTTTTCTGCTTACTGTCATGTCGTTCCTTTCTCTGATGTGGTATTTGAACTATTCTACAATTACGCCTCTTTGCCCAACTTGACCTAGTTGTTACGTTTCCGACGAGGCCACCATGTGCTCCATTTTCCCGACTCGGCCTATGCCTCTACGTTTCAAAAAAAGTTATCATGTCTCCTCCTACCCGAATATACCTCTTCTGCTCGTGCCTACAGCATTTCGTCTTCTCTTCTCCTTTGCTCTTCATTGGATTACTTACCCGAGTCCATTACTCGCATTGACATTTCTTCATAAAACAAATCAACTATAAATAATCCTAGAATTTAAATAAATTTAAATTAACGTTTGAATGGTATCGCATCCACCTTTCCATTAAATATTGGCTTTCCATGTTACTGCATTATAAGAATCCTCTTACCTTCAATGTAATTTCTAAAAGGAAAGGCCATTACTTCCGGATTTGAAATTCTTTTGCAATTTAACTCTAAGCTGCATCGCATCTGATACTCATAACACATTTTTTATTTCATCCTGTATAACATATTACCTAGCACCGTTACTCCTAAGCTTGCGATGTGCGATATGCGAGAGGGTCCCATGGTCGGACTTTAAATACTTTAGATCGAGCTCTGAACTACATCGCATCTAGCCCTTGTATCACATTTCACATTTTGGCTTGTATAACATATTACTTAGCGCCATTCCTCCTGAGCTTGTGATGTTTGGTGTGCGATAAAGGTAGGGGTGACGTGGCAAGTGGAGGTGGGGCCGATCGTAAATCACAAGCAGCAATATGATACCTTGTCACACTTTGCATTTTGGCCTTTATAACATACTCCTTAGCATCATTCCTCCTGAGTTTGCGATGTGCGATGTGTGATTAGAATAAATTAAATCATAGTTCTTCGCTACATTTCTTCCGGCCCTCGTGTTGCACTTCGCATTTCGACCTGTATAACATATTCCTGAGCGTCATTCCTCCTGAGCTTTGCGATATGCGAGCGGGCCTTCCACATGTGATTGTGATTAAGCCTATGAACACTGTTCTGCATGTATATTTGCATGACTCGACCCTGACCTGTGTGAAATTTTATGAACGTGTCAATCAGGTAGAGTTTTGAACTGGTTTGTACGCGAGTAAGCCCAAATAGACCTTTGTTGCACGCTTTTCTTCTTTGCTACTCCTCTGACTTAGATTACACTTCCAATGATACTCCTTCCCTAATTTTGGTACTAGTGCAAATGCGATGATGAATCCTTGTTGAGCTTATGGTTATCCTTTCGAGCATATTATAGGTCTTCTTGCAAATTTAACAATTTTTCCTAACCAACGATGAATTGCTCAAAACCTCTCTTGAATTTTAGTCGAGTCAAATTATGCTACAAAACCATGTAAGATGTGATAGGATATATATATATATATATATATATATATATATATATATATATATATATATATATATATATATATACACTATAATTACTTTATCTCTATAATGTTATATAAAATTATATTTTTAACATAAATATGTAAATATTTTATTTATAACTTCAAAATAAAGTGATATATTTTTACCAAATATTTTTCATACTCGATTGTAATATTAACAATTGGTTATAAAGAGAATCATTATTGATATTTTATAATTATTTTAGTTAAAACTAACTAAATATATATAATGACTTATATTTTTACTATGGATCACATTGTTTTTATTATTTTTTTTTTAAGGCATGTGTCAACATTAAATTGAGCATGGAGAGACTTACACATTTCATCAGAAAATAAAATTAGCCTATAGGCTCCATAAAATCAATATTGAATCTTTTTGAATAATTTTTTTTAAATGTTAAATATCAATACTACACATAAACCTTACAATAAAAGTGAAAATATATTTTTTTTTAATTTAATTTACTTTGTTTTTCTTTATATAAAATTGGCTTAAAACTATTTTATTTAATGTTGGTGAGAACTTCTGGAAACCTGTATATTTTTATCGAGGGTTCGACATTTTGGGTGATCAATTCGGCCATATTCAAGATAAAATGCTTAACAGATGATAAGAAGAGTGGTAAACCAAAATATATAGATAACGAGAGAAAAATAGTTGCTAGCTAGAAGCTTAATAGATAACAACTACTTTTCTCCCCTCATCTATATTTTTTCGTCTAATGCTCTTCCTGTCATCCATTAAGATTCTTGCTCCTGAGGATGGGTGAAATGTTCAGCCAAAAGTTAGAATGTTAGATCAAAATACACAGATTTCTAGAAGTTCTCAATAACATGTGTGTGATCGTGGAATGAAACTTACCTTAATATGTTGTTTAATATCAATATTGAAACAATAAAATATATTATTTTTATATTACCTATTAACACCATAGTAAGCAGTGATAAAATTACATATCTCTAAAATATCAAAAATAATTTTTTTTTCTTTACTTTTGATTAGTGTGTCTCTATATAAAGTGGATGTAAAATTAATGTGTAAAATGAAGTATTTTACTTATGATAGACATTAATTTCTTTTGTTATTACTATTTTCTTAACTTTTTTATTCTAATTGTTTTTTATTATTTTTAAATATAATGTTATGTCACAACACCTCCCAAGTATTAGGATGTAGGGCCAAAAACAAACCTAGATCCATCTTAATGCGAAATCTATCAAGGACCTATAGGGATAAAATATATGAGGTTTGGCACTCAAAAAATAAGTTTTCACCTTGAGATATTTGAGTTTTCTAAGGGCTTGGTATATTCATACTTAAGATAGATTCTCCAACATAAATCTAGATCAGTCAAGCTTCAAGGGGAGTCAAATATTTCAAGCACTAGAGTCACAAAAGGATGCTTGCACTTTGAGAGATTTGATCCTTATTGGAACTTGATAGATCCAATGAAAAGATGAATCATAATGTTCAATATATATATATATATATATATATATATATATATATATATATATATATATATATATATATATATAAAAGAGGAGAGAGTTATATTTGAACACACTTCATAAGATTTAAACAAATATACTACAATATTACATATACATTCTATAACTATCATTATTAAAATAGGTAAAATTAAATGGTAAGATTAAAGTAGAAAACAAAAGTTATATTTGGGAATGAATTATAATAGTAGAATAAATAAGTAATAAATAGGTGTACATTATGTAAATATAAAACTATAGTAAAAATAATAATAATGAAATAATATGTTTCTTTTCTAATGTTGGAGATGCATGCTACACCTCTATAAGATTCTCCTTACATATACTTATTTTTGTTATATATAATTTTTAACAACAATGGTTATGAAATGCATACGTATTATTATATTATATATATTCTAATAATTTAATTTTTGTTTATATATTACTCTCATACACACACATATAAATAACTATTATTTTTATTTATATTAAAAAAACATGTATGACATAATTAAACCACGCACTTAAACAATATAAAAAAAATTACAATTAATTATTATAATATTTTATATATTTTGTTCAAAACATGCACCTCTTAGATAATAATAATATTTAACATATAAAATTTCTGTTGCTTTTGGGTAGATGTTAATGGCTGCTTCGAAAGTAGTAATAGTGTTGGGTATTTGTATTTTCACCCTTTTATTACTATCTCCTGTAACAGCGCTAGGCGATGAACATGCCTCTAGAAAACTGAGGGAAACAACGTCATCACTCGGTAAAGTATAACAAATTTCTGAACAAAACACGAATAAAATATTTTTTTTAAAAAGTAATAGTTTGTTACTCATAATAAGATAAAATATCAATAAATGTATGAAAAAATCCATATTACGATATTTAAATGAGGTTAATTGTCTAATCATGTGTTTTTTTAGGCCTTATGAAGGGTCAATTTGGTGTTGCAATGAAGGCAGGTGCTGCTCCACTGAAGACTGATTTTGATCCTTTTTGTATGGGTTGGTGTTGATCCAAGGAAGGATGTGTGTGTTGCACTCAATAAGGATGGTGGTGCACTGATGTCACATTATTTAGATAAATCTAGACTTTATAACTATTTATGGATCTAGATAATGCGAGATTTTATTAGTGTTTATGGTTTCTTGGGAGCTAATAAGTCCTGCAATAATGCTCCCTCACTTTAATTATGGCATATTTGGGAATAAAACTAGACTTTATAACTATTTATGGATTTAAATAATGCATGTTTCTATTATTTCTTATGTTTTCTTAGGAGTTAGTAAGTCTTAGCAATAACACTCCAAGGTTTTAATTATAATAGGCCTTGGACATTTTGATGTGTGATCTGTTAATTTTATTTTATTTTTATTTTTGTGTTTATAATACGTTTGGCTTATTTTGATGTCTACTACATTAATGAGTGTGTCTTCATAGAAAGTGAAGGCCATTATGTATTTATAATAATTCTAGGCCAATTTGATGATGGGATGTTCATTTTAATGTGTTAGCCACTTTGATTTTCACATTTTGATGTCTTAGCCACTTTGATCACTGTGTTTAATGACATGTTTACTAATTTATTGAATTTTTATTTGTGCTTTATTAATGGTTTGAATGTTTATTTGTGTATTCTGCAAATACAATGGGTATTTTATTATCATTATAGTTTTCTATTTAGCTTCACTTGTGTTAACTAAAAGAATGTGAAATCTGATCAATTTTTTTTTTATGAACTCTCATTCGAAAAGAGAGATATATAACTCATAATTTCAAATATATTATTTTTTATTTGCAATTATTGGATAGTTTTTAAATATTCAGATATATATTTTTTATGAGTTAGATATTGAAATATTTTACTTAATATTTTTTAAATGCCATATATAAATTTTATATTAACAATTAAATAAATTTTACATCTACAACATATTATGAATTAGAATGTAATATCTTGTTTTCTATAGATATATAAATGATATAAAATTATTTTATTTAAATGAGATATTGACATATTTTTAAACAATTAAGAAATTAATTTGCGTTAATTATTTTGATTTTTTATATAAATATAGATTTATATGAAGTGATATTGAAATATATTAAATAGCATAGGTATTCAAATATTTTATTTAAAGGATATATTGACATATTTTTAAAAAATAAAGATATTATAAATTTCTATTATAATTGAAAATGAAAAAAATAAGAATTTTGTTAGTTTGAATTATTATGCACATTGAAATATTTTATTTGTGGATAACGCAATTTTTTTATTAATATTTAAATTTTAAATATTACATGTCAATTCTACATTTAGCATGGGATGAATTGCACATTATTCATCCTAAGGTGTAATATTACACATTTCAGTCCAATATAAATACGATTTAAAATTACCATTGACATTACAATTCACAACATAAGTCTTTATGGAGGACCAATAGGGAGGGGCATAATGTCACTACCCCCAACAATTTCATTTCAAGGTATTTGTTTGAGGTGTTGGTAAGAGTTAGCCTGATCCATTATGTGTATTATTAAGGATCCATGGGTTCTGAATATGTCGTGTTCTTATTGAAAATGAGTGACACAACCACACCTACGACCAAAAAAAGGTGAAACTCAGTTTCAGGTTTCACTGTTTCAGATGATGCAAGAGAGGAGATGTACTGGAAATAAATACCTCTTTCTTGAACACCCTATTTCCTTTATGGTTGAATATTTCTCCAAAAATATCCACTATGAGTACGTATTTTATTCAATGATAAATTTAGTATAGTTTTTCTGTAGTTTTTTGGCTCACTTATTGTTTGGCTATTTTTTTTGCTCACTTATTGTTTGACTTAGGTGGAGGCTTTGTCTTAGTTTATATGTCTTTTGTTCTTCTTCTCATTTTTTTTTTCATATCTCCTATCACTTTCTTGTCATGTTCCCTTCTATCAATTGCAATATCATAAATGTGTATGTAGTTTTCTTAATTTTCTCAATTTTCCCATTTTACCCCTACATATTATTTACCATAATTCATTGTTTTCCCATATATTTTCCATCAATCTCACATTTCCCCAATTTTTGGGATCTACCTTACCTCTACTAGAAATATTTTATCCTGAATATAACCTATGAGCGTTGATCATCCTCCCTCCGCCACTTTCTCCATCCTATTTACCCACAAAGGTTGCATCCATAAATTAACATCCATGATCCATCCATAAACCATTCAATGGATAGTTTAGCTTTAAAGCCTCCTAGAAACTAAGATTTCAGATTCGTGATGCCTCTGTGCAACCAAGATACCAGATTTGTGTTTCAAGGAGGATTCAATATTGGGACTCGAGATTCATATTTTGTGTAGTGTGTCATCTTTGACTTTATGTTATATGATTTGGTAGTGTTATGATGTGGATTCATGCATGACTGTGTATTTATGTTATATACTTTCATCTCTGCTTGTTGTCTTCACCATCTCATCTCATTTATTTATGTTTTTTTCTTTTTCTTTTGGGATTTCTATTTTATTTTGGATATCAGTTTTGTTCATTTTAAGTTTAGCCCTTTTTGTGGTATCCCTTGTAATAAGTGTTGGTGTCCGGATATGAACAAATTCAACCCTTTCCTCCACATAAATTATCAACCCAAGACATTAGTTATTTCAAGACAAATGACAAGGTATATGTAGATACAATCAAAGGTCTGTTGTAAATCAGAGATTTAATCTATAACACACAAGTCATTGTAACAGTAGTGAAATGAACTGTAGAAATAAAAGGCATCCATAGAAATTAAATGTGATTGCAACAACACTAAAGAAATCACACTAAAACACAACACTACAAGGAAAAAAAGGATAATGCAACAACTGATCGGAAGAGTGGGCTCAACTCTCTGGTCAGGGCTATGGTGAACTCATGAATTATAAGAGAAACAATAGGTTGTTGTGCGTTCAATTAATGATAGAAGAAATTCATTACAAAATCTGTATGTCCAAGGGCTTAACCCCGATTCACAACCTGCAGACTTGTTTATAAAATTATCTTGAAGCCCCCGATCCCTCTCAACAAATTCATTGTTACAAAAATACATCTTGTTACAACAAAAACCAGATTGCCCAAAAATAAACTATGAAAAGGCCTAAGATAGAACTGATACATCCAATTCTGTCACGCTGTCACAACAAATAAGGAAGACACTGGAGATAATGGGTTGTGCCTTGAATCCTGGCCGCAACTCTCCTGTTTTAGCCAAATCTGAAGAAATGTCGAAGTTAATATGTAGAAAGGTAAAACCTCCATGAAAAATACTTCATTAATAAAATATCCCATGAGAGATAGGAAGAAGGGTTTTACCTCATGCGTTTTAAGAATAATAATGGTAGAAAGAGATAGAAAAATAGGGTAAAATGGGAGAGGAAAGTATGGATTTTTAAAATCCAGATTTCATTAATGTTTACATTTTTTGGGGACCTACTTGTAAAAAACATGCAGTGTTTTAATTATTATACGTGTTATGGAAAATTTTTTAATTGTTGTTATTGTTATTATTATTATTAGGTGGGTTCTATGTCATTCCAAGTATATAATTATTTCCTGAAATAAATAGGATATACAAATAGAAACATAAACAGTAAAATCATGTGATATGATTCAAACAACGAGTTATTGTTCAAAATGTTGATGTTGATGCAAGAGTACTGGTATAATTAATCCACAAGAATTGTTTTAAAATGTTCATGGATATGATTCATGTGAAAATTTTAAATTAATGGTACTCAATATATATACATATATAGCAGTAACGTATCAATAATCAACTATGGCTAGTGCATGAATATAATTGGCTATTGCTAGTACACGAATATATTGGCCAAATGCGTAAAATAAATATCCTCCAACAGAGTAATAGTATGCTATTAGGTCACTCACACATAAAATCTTATGCATTTTTATCTTATATGAATTGAAGATTTTATTTCTATCTATAATAAATATTTTGTGTCTAAAGATTTATCTAACTTTTTTTAATGAAAAAAAAGAAAGAAATGTACTACTATATAGTTATTCCAACAAATTTTTAATATAATTAATTAAATGTAGTATACTATTCAAGGATTTATTATAAAGGTGGAAAATACAAAACCCAATTACAATATTTAAAAAAATAAATTAATCTTTTAGTTTGCTACTCATCTTAAAATTTTTTGATATGTGAGTGTTTAGGGCTTAAGAAGGGTATGCTCCTACAACGAAGAGGGGTGTTGGTGTTGTCAATAGCGAGCATTGTCATTTTCCATATTGTTTGGATTGCATATTCTCATGATCCAGGGTAAAATCTTGATACCCTTAGCCAAGACCTTTTACTTCGGCTGATAATTAGAATTGCATTTAATTAAGATGTTAAAGAACATAAATGAACAACTGTAGCTATAAATAAGAGGAACATAAATGAACAAGATGAGAAATCATAAGAACACGTTGTTTTATGACGGAGTTCGTCCAGGAGGGACTACATCTCCGGGCCTTGGTGTCAAGATGGTGTAGGCCACTACATTATGTGTTGTATGGACAAGATGTACATGGATGTGCTTTCCTATGACATACAAGGAAAAATTTCCCTCACGCAGGAGTGGCTTGACTTCTTTAAGAGATGTTCCACTACGGAACTCTCATACATAAAGAAAGACTCCTATCAGTATGACCATAGCTGACATGTAGTAAATAAGAGTATCCTGCCAATCTTAGCAAACAAGGGATCTCAACAATACACATATGAAATTGAACATCCCACCAACCTAGCATAAAAGGGACTCATACATGACACAAATCCATAGCTGAAAGTACATCAATAACAACACAAAGCAAGATCCCATGACTCATGTATCAACCAGGATCTGCAAGACATAATGCATCTCAAAGAGAAATAAATGAAGAAGTACATGGAATCCACATCATATACATCATGCTGCCATTTGCTGAAGGCTGAGCTTCTTTGCGGCTGAATCTGAAAACAACATCAATCTTGTGGCGTCGAAAAATGTGAAAACGACTGCTCACATGTGGACATCTGACACCGGCATAACCCACTTCCAAAAGTGGCTGAAAATTTGAAAAATCAGATGCAAAAATTAAGCATGCCATCAAACTCATGGCATCGAGTAGTGCTGAAATGACATAAAATTTGTCCCATCTGGACAAAGTCAAAATTTCGCCCTCCTGAAATTTGGCCTCACTCAAGCTTCCGCCTACTTCTTCTCTGGCTCATGGTTTCACATGACCTGCAAATAAAAAAATATTAAAACTTGAATTTTGTGTGTGTTGTGCTCCTCCATGGCCTTGCACACTGTGTGAATTATGGGTTTAAATAAAGTTTTTGCAGGTGGATTAACCAACCAACATTGTTGGTGTGTTAGTAAAAATTGGCAATTGGTTGAGGAGTGGTCGCGGGGTCAAATCTCGCCCCTCCCAACTTAGCACAATATTTCTCTAAAAAAATAGGTGCATTTGATTTTTTAAACCTATCATAATTACATTAAATACCAAGTATGGGGGTCGGGCCTGCATTGGGTGGCCCGCCCCCACCATGTCTGTCGACACCATATGCATATGTGTTGAGCCCCAAGATTGTGCTTTCTTTCATCCTAATTTACCTCATTTTCCTTTGTCCATTATTATCCTAGGCCCAATTGATCAATGAAATTAGTTAAAATTACTTTTAGAATGATTAACATAGCTAACTTGCTAAGTTTTTTTGATTTTGTCATTATAATGCAAATTAGCTACAGAATGCAGACATTTCGTAGCTAACCGGCAATTCTGCAGCTGCCTTCACGTTCAAGCATGTTCCAGGTGTCTTCTCAGGAAAAGCCACACATGTGTATATTCCACATCATGTCCTCATCGTTCATTGCTCACCATGAAGAATGAACCGAATTCTGGACGTGGTTTTGGTACGTGGGAACTCGTTCAAGGAGGCAGACTTCTAATAGGACTGTCCTAGTCTAGATGTCCTTTTTCTCTTTACGCTACCATCTTTAGAGTCCTAGTATGATTTTGATAAGGAAAGAAAATGATCCCCGTATTGTTGCAAGTTCTGTTATGTAGATTTGTTATAAAAGCACTTGGGATACCGAGAGGCAGCTCTAGATTTTGCTTAGATTTCATGCTATATTTTTGAAGACCGAGAATACTCTGTTTCAAGTTATTTTCCCTTTAATGATGAAGACAGCATTGCTTTGAACGCGTTGAGTTGATTTGGAGTTGGATTCCATCTGGTGGTAAAGGGCCCCTGCCTCCTGCATGGCTTTACTTTCGTAATTTAGATAAGTATCTTAGTTGTTTTCACGTTTTTGAAGTTTGATTTCATAGTTAATTTCATTATCCACTATAGCTATACTTGCTCTAAGAAACTCTTCCAAGAGAAGAAACCCTTCCAAAAGATCGTGATAATGAATGGGAAATGGCTGTAGTGTTGTAGGATTTATTCGTAATTTCTTTTGGTCATTATCACGGTTGAAATTATACTAAGAAAACTCTTCCAAAAAATCCTTATGATGTCTAAGGCATGACTGTGACACTGAATATTTCAATTGTTTGTTTGCACTAAGTAGCATAGTTGATCTTACTCTTAAAATGCTCTTCCGAAATATCATAATGATGGGTAGGAGATAGCTGTGATGTCTTAGTTTTTAAATTGCTTTCAGTCTTTATGTTTGCATTTGCACTAAATTTTACAGCCAGGATTCTTCTAAGAAGCTCTTCCAAAATACCATTCATGATGGACAAGACAGGCTGTAGAATCCCATAGATTAATGCATGATAACTTAGTTAGTGTACTCCGGAGTCAAATTGCATTCAATTCATGCTCTGTTATTTTGTTTTAAGTTTGATAATGGCTTGTTAGTTCAACACTGTTTTAAACTAGTGACATCTTAGTTCAGTTTTAGCTTAGCTCATTGTATTTTCATTCCACATTTAGTTGTCATCCACTGCATATTAGATTACATTAGTTGTTAAATTCAAACACCACGACCTTCATTATTTACAAAATCCCTTTTGTTCCAAAATCTATAATTGACTCATAACCATCTGGACAGAAGACAGTATCATCCCAAGGCCTGAAGAACTTTTGGAACCTCTTTATCATCTCACCAACAAACCTTTCCTCAAAATACTATTCTAAAAAATCTAAAACCTTTGAGTGAAGTTTAGTGATGTTAAACTAAGTTGCAGAATAGAATTAGGAGCTAGTCTTAGATTAGAGATCTTATGATGTTACCGATGTTTTTTTCTCCAAATATGTTTCAACAAATATTTAATCATGGGTAAAATGTTGTATCATTGTAAGCTGATTGTTTAAATTGTTTAGTTAGGAGAATTTGTATACTTAGTTGACCATTTCTCAAGCTCTCCAAAATACCTTTAATGAAAGAATTGGACAAGTTAAGTTTATGTTTTGATTCATTTTCTTGAAGTCATTATCAAGCTTTATATTCTGCTTAGTCATAGTTTAGGTTTGATTCTGTTTTAGTATTTTCATTTGCAATTGTCATTTATCATCAACCAATTAGACTTCACTATGTTTTTAACCAGTAGCTTCTTTCCATTAGCTTTGTAATCATTTTCCTTGTGAACATAAAAACCATCAAAAGACCAAAAACATCATAAAACACTAAACACAATGCATTAGGAAACAAACACCTAGGCACATACAGTGCACTTCACTTCAGCAGTTTACCAACCCTGGTTGACAATTAAATGAACTCAATTTAGGAGACTAGGTTGAGACCAAACATTTTGGCACCGTTGTTGGGGAAGTGAAAACTAGGTAACCTTTGTTTCTTAACTCCCAAAAACAATTATATGCATAGAGAGAGAGACTCAAGGGGTAGATTTATAAGCAGTAGAAACATAATTTTGATTCCTAGAATACCACTTGTTTCTCCTAGACCCAGAGCTAGTACACCTTCAACTCAGACCCACATTCCATCCATTACTGATCCTGGACTTCTAGAAGACCTAAGATCAGATATTCCATTAGAAAGACCTTCCACTTCATCCACTAAATCTGTCTTAGAAGAAAATTCAAGGACTTATGTTAGGGACACAAACTTTCCTACTACCACAAAAGAACCAACCATGATAGAAGAAGGAGGAGGAGGAGTCTTTAATGGAGAACACACATTATTTGGAGGGGGTAGAGGTAGAGGTAGAGGAGAAGGAGGTAGAGTTATAGAAGGAGAAGGAGGTAGAGGAAGAGGTAGAAGAGAAATAGGAAGCTCTTTTGGGTTCCCTATAATTGATGAAGAAACCAATACAACCATGAAAAACATTTCACCCTTTGTCCTTCCAAACTTATATGGACTTAAAAATGAAGATCCTGAAACCTTCCTATTTGAATTTGAAGTCCTATGTAGAACTTATGACTACTTACAAGATGCTCAAAAACTGAAATTATTCCCTTCAACCTTGAAAGGAGTAGCATTGAAGTGGTTTATGAGTTTGATCAACAGTTCTATTAGGACATGGGAAGACATGAAACAAGCATTTCTAGAGAGGTATATGGATTATTGTATGCCATTCAATCATAAGGAAGAAGTGTTTAAGATGTTACAAAAATAAGATGAAAACTTGGAAGATTTTTTGGAGAGATTTCATTACAACATCAAAAGAGCAAAAATGGAAAACCTAGATCAAGATACCTTAAAATCTCTTTTGTTGAAAAAAATTAGGGATGAATGGTTGGATATCCTTAACATGATGGGAAAAGGGGATATATCACAGCTCACATTACCTAAAATATCTGAGTTATGTATCAACCTTTCAAGAGGGAAATCTAAAACTGTAAAAGGTCCAAGAGATCCTGCTCTTGCAAGGGCAAGTAAGCCTGCTTCTGGGACAATAAGTAGATCAGAAATAGGACATATGCTTGATGACTTCAAATCTAGCATCTTAGAGAGTCTTAGTGAACAAATAGACACCCTTAAGATACAAAACAAGAAAAAGCTGAATCTGATGCCTTGGCAATCTTTTGTCCCAAATGTAGAAAGAAACATGCGTTGAGAGAGTGCTCTTTGGATGTAAAAGTTGTAGAGACCTATGTCATTTGTTCTAAAAAACATGAGACCAATAATTTTCCTTCTCTTCCTAGTCTCAAATCTGTCTTTCAAGAGGAAACTCCTACAGATTCCACAAAATCTCTTAATTTTGTCTCTAGAAGGCCTTGGCAGGGACCTCAAACACAAGGATTCCATAATCAAATGTATAATCAACCTCCAGCTTGGAATTCTTGGCAGCAACCTTGGCCTCAATTTCAAAATCAATCTCAAGCTTGGGCACAAGGAACACAAAGTCCCTATGGAAGATACTCTCCATACTATCAGTGTCCACCATCCTATCCACCATACCCACATTTTTATCCTCAAAATCCTCTACAAAATTTTCCTCAAAATTTTCAACAAAATCCTCAACAACATCATCAGAACCTACCACATCAAAATCAACCACTTCCATTACCATTCCCTCAAAAATCAAATCAATTGCCTGCTCAACCCATACCAAACCCCAATAATAAAAATCCTCAAAACACATACATGATAGAAGGCCAACAGTTTCCAACTTATTTACTTACTCCTTTAGACCTTAGTGATGTTCAACTTAGGTCTGGAAGAATACTTGAAAAGAGGAAACCTTTTGTGATCATACAAGAACAAGATAACTCCGAGGAAGACTCTCTACGGGTGAATAAAAGTCTTAAGGAAGACACATCTTTTCAAGACCTAAACACTGAAAAATCAAAGCAAAAAGATCCAATAATTTCAACTCCTGTATTAGAGCAACCATCCACATCTACTTCTATACCTTCCTTTCCAGAAAGATTACAAATTGATAGAGGTGTAGAAAAACAAATTATGGTGCCTAATTATGATTTCCTAGATGAGCTGAGAAATGTTTGCATTAAAATTCCATTATTACAAGCCATCAAGGAAATTCAAATTTTAGCCAAAACAATAAAGGAGTTGAGCATGAAGAAAACAAGAAAAAGAATAAGAGAAACAAAGAAAATTCAACTGGCAGGACAAATAGCAGATATTATGATGGGCAAGATTTCTATTCCAAAGTATCTTGACCCAGGAAATCCAGTTGTAAAAATTCACATCAATGGAATTGAAATCCAAAACACACTCATTGATTTAGGAGCAGCAATCAATATCATGAGTAGACAAATCATGGATAAACTGAAACTTCCTAATCTTCTCTTTACACCCACACTATTACAATTAGCAGACAGATCTGCGATCAAACCAGATGGGGTAATAGAAGACATTCTAGTGTCCCTAGATTCTTGGGAGTACCCTGTGGATTTCATGATCCTAACTCCTAAGAATAATCTAGGAGGCCATCCTGTTATATTAGGAAGAACTTGGTCGGCTACAGATGATGCTTTTATTAGTTGTAGATCCGGTGATATGTATATATCTGATGATACTTCAACTAAGAAGTTCACTTTATATCCTCCAGCTAGGACAATTACAGATTTAGATGACACTTAATGGATAGACAATGAAGAAGATTTACAACCTCTCTTCACAATTTGAGAAATTAGTGAAGATAATCAAATTCTGAATACTCTAGAAAACTTTGAATCCTCTCCAGAACAAAAACATGAATCATTTCAAGAGGGATCCAATATTTATTTTTTGTCATCAAGGCAGATGTCTCTTCATTCTATGGATAAATTTAGCAGCTCTACAAGTGAGATATTTCCAGGCAAAACTTTGAATATAAATAAGAACCTAGAAAAATCTCAACAAGAAGAGTTAGTCAAAGTGTTACAGAGACATTCTTCTGCATATGCATGGGAATACACTGACATGAAAGGGATAAGCCCCAAGACTTGCACTCATCACATCTATATAGAGGAAAATTGCAAACCAATCAGACAACCTCAAAGACGGATGGATCCAAATCTTAGGGAGATTGTTAAAGAAGAATTGCAAAAATTGTTAAATGTCAATTTCATCTATCCCATTTCAGATAGTCAGTGGGTTTCTCCTTTGGTAATTGTGCCAAAGAAAAATGGTAAATGGAGGGTATGTATTGACTACTGAGAACTAAATAAAGCTACTCTTAAAGACCATTTTCCCTTACCTTTCATAGATCAAGTTTTAGATACATTAGCTGGAAAAAAGTACTTCTCATTGCTAGATGGGTTTAGTGGTTACAACCAAATCCAAGTAGCACTTGAAGATCAAGACAAAACCACATTTACCTGTCCTTGGGGTACCTATGCTTACCAAGTATTTCCATTTGGATTATGCAATGCACCTGCAACATTCCAAAGGGCAGTATTAGGAATTTTCTCAGATCTAATACATGATTTTGTAGAGGTGTACATGGATGATTTCACAGTTTATGGAAACACATTTGAAGAAGCTTTAGAAAACTTGGAAAAAGTCTTAAAGAGATGCCAAGAAGCAAATCTTTCACTTATTCATGATAAATGTTTCATGATTTTTACTGAAGGTATTTTTTTAGGGCATCACATTTCAGGGGATGGGATTAGAGTTGATGAGTCAAAATTTGAAGTCATCTCTAACTTATCTATTCCAAGTTGTCAAAAAGATGTTAGGATTTTTCTAGGATTTACAGGATATTATCGGAGATTTATAGAAAACTTCACCAAGATAGCATCTCCACTCTTCAAATTACTTACCAAAGATTGTGAATTCAAATGGACTTCTAATTTCCAGTTAGCCTTTGAGACCCTAAAAACAGAAATTTCTGAAGCACCTATATTAAGGAGACCTAACTGGAAGTTACCTTTTCATATCTCCACAGATGCCTCCAATACAACTCTAGGAGCAGTATAGGGACAAAAAGACTTGATTCTTTATGCCATCTACTATACCAGTAAAAATTTGACTCCTACAGAGTTAAACTATACTGTAACTGAAAAAGAGTTTTTAGCTGTTGTTCATGCCATCTACAAATTTAGACATTATATAACAGGCTATGAAACTTTTGTTCACACTGATCATTCTGCAATTAGATACTTAATGAACAAATCAATTACTAATGGCAGAGTCATAAGATGGTTATTTCTCTTACAAGAATTCAACATTACCATTCTAGATAGGCCTGGAAAACAAAACACAGTAGCTGATTTCCTATCTAGACTCCAAAATATCAAAGATGACACTGCAGTTGAAGATCAATTTCCTGATGAATATCTTTTTGCAATTTCTACTCAAACTCCTTGGTTTGTTGATATTGCTAATTATTTAGTTTCAGGACATTTCCTTCAATAATTAATGCAAGAGATAAAAGAAAAATAATTTATGATAGTGCAAAATATTCATGGGTTTCTAATGAGTTGTACAAGAAAGGTCCAGATTTGATCATTAGCATATGTGTTCGGGAAGATGAGATGCCTGAGATTCTCAAAGCATGTCATGAAGAACCTTGTGGTGGACACTTTGCTGATAAGAGGATAGCCTATAAGATCCTTAATTTAGGATATTATTGGCCATCCTTGTTTAAAGATGCTAAAGAGTATGTCAAAAGGTGTGACAGTTGCCAAAGGGTAGGGAAACCTTCTCCTTCAGGTGAGATGCCATTACAACCTCAAGTACATATTGAACCTTTTGAAAAATGGGCTTTGGATTTTGTAGGACCTATTAGTCCTCCATCAAGACAAAAGAGATATATATTAGTTTGCACTGATTATGTTACCAAATGGGTAGAAGCCAAGCCATTACTTTTTTCTAATGAAGCATCTGTAGTTACTTTTCTTTTTGAGGATATTTTTACTCGTTTTGGTGTCCCAAGGGAAATTGTTACAGATCAAGGAGCTCAATTTACATCAAGGCCAATGTAGCAAATGATGGAGAGGTACAAAATTAGGCATATAAAATCTACTCCTTATCATCCACAAGCAAATGGTCAAGTGGAATCTACTAATAAGGTCATTGAAGGAATACTAACAAAGAATGTTCATTTACATAGAAGAGATTGGGTAGATAGGTTTCCTGAAGCCTTGTGGGCCTATATAACTACATGGAGAAACACAACATGCCATACTCCTTATGAACTTGTTTATGGAAAACAAGTTTTGTTTCCCATAGAGTTCCAGATTCAAACTTTCAAGATGGCAGTTCAGCTAGGACTTGATTTAACGGAGGCACAAAAGCATAGATTGGAGTAGATTAATGAATTGGATGAGATCAGACAAGATGTAGTTCAGAAAACAAGTCCAGTCCAACAGCAAAGGACTAGATGGCATGATAAATACATCAAAGAGAAGAAATTCAAAGAAGGTGATTGGGCTCTCTTGTTTGATTCAAAATTCAAGGATTTTCAAGGTAAATTTCAAACACATTGGCTTGGGCCATATGAAATTGTTCAAATTTTTGACAATGGAGCAGTAAAAATCAGGACAATAGATGAAGAAGAGGTCACTTTTCTTGTGAATGGTCATAGATTGAAGCTGTATCACAAACCACTTTCAAGAGAAAAACTTGTCAAGAAGTTCCAGGAAAACAGTGATGTGAAGTTAATGAAGAAGAATCTTTCTTCTTCATCAACTTGATTTAATTTTCTGAAGCATTTCTTTTGAAAAAAAAAAAAAAAGGTATAAACATGAAAACCAATCATTGATTGGCATGTTTATACAGAAAAGATAGGGTGAAAATCAGATTCTTTCTGACACTCTAACTTTTCCATTTTGTTTTTGCAAGCAGCTGTTACAAAATCATAAGTTCAGATCCATTGCACTTATGATCCATCTCATTTCATTTCATTCCATTTACTTATCCATCCATACTCCATTTCATTCATTCATTCATACTTCACTTCATTCCATATTTCATTCATCTCATTCCATACTTCATCCACCTCATTTCCATGTCAAAATTTAAAGTTTGATGTCTTGCTGAAAATGAATAACACATGTCATGGATTGCAGGCCATTTCTTATATTCTTCCACTCCATTTCATGAATTTTAGTCCATCCCATTCCATCATTCACTTCATACACATTCCATTATATCATGTTTCATCATCCATATTCATTCATGCCATATAACATTTCACTTATATTCCAAACTACTCCATTCCATGATTAAAATTCTCTATAGGCACATTCTGCAGCTAAACAGACATTTTGCAGCTGATCAGACTTTCCGCAGCTAGACAGTCATTCCGCAGCTACAAATCCTGAAGCCATTGATCAACAAACATTTGAATTGCAACAAGATGATCCAGTATATCCATGAATAAGAAGAATCAAGAAGGATTATGAAGAATTTTCCAGAGGAGAACAAAGTATACAAAGACCAAAAAAAGCAGATGAAAAGCAAAGGTAACAAGTTTTGATTATAATGGCATTTCATAAAAACTTTAGTATAGTCTAGTTATGAATTATTCGAAAACGTTGTTTTGATTATTTTTATTGATCATGCCAAATATACCCTCCACAAAACTTTAGACAAAAAATCTTTCATTTCAAATTCTATACCCAAACATCATTTAAGCGATTAAAAGGCTGAAGTGTTTGATTTCCTCACGTCACCCAGCCAAATCATTTAATGATGATTTTTGAATCCGTTGTAAAAAAATATCCGCAGTCTTTTCACTCATTGATTTGTTTTCTCCACCTCACTCCATTAACTCATTCCATAACTACTTCCATCACTCCATTCCGTACCCAGCCCTTCATCATTTCATTCCACAAAATAGAGATATCTCTATCACCGTGAGCAGAGGTATATCAATTTGAAATATCAAACCACTATCACCGTGAGCAGAGATTGAAGCATTCTCACCGTGAGCAGATATTGAAGCATTATCACCATGAAGCAGAGGTATATCAGTGTAGAATTTGAAGCCATTGTCACCATGAACCAGAGGTATAACAGTTTGAAGATTGAAGCCATTGTCACCGTGAACCATAGGTATATCAGTTTGAAGGCTGAAGTCATTGTTTTCGTGAGTAGAAAGAGTACTAATCTGAAGATTGAAGAAGGAATTATAGGCCTCATTGTAAGAATTGAACCAGTGGGCACAAAATACCTGGAAGGATACCCTCAAAGTAGAGAAATGTTGCAATAGGTAGGATGGCTAAAATTTCTTGAGAAATTTAATGGCTTCCACAAAGAAGTCACTAAAACATTTGCAAGGTCATTTAAAGGAGCCGAGGCTGAAGTGGAAGATGTTAAATTCACTGTCACTCAGGTTTTTATTGCAGAAGCAACATGATTTCTTAGACATGGAGAGAGATGGTTTAAAAACAGAGAATTCCATAATGAATCATGGAAGCAAATCCTAAAATCACCAGGTATGGATGTCACTGTGTTTAAAAATGGAATTCCAAGCTCTGCATTAAAAAATAAATGGAGAAATATATTGCTTATTCTACAAAAATTTATCACTTGTGAAGGTAGATATGGCACATTTTATGTTTACCATATTAGGTTGATAATGCATTTTCTAGAGGAAGAGTTAAATTTGCCCTATTTCTTGCTTCAAAGTTTGAAAAAGATGGCTTCTTGTGTTCAAAGGAGAGTCCAATTCCTAGAGACAACTCTATACCATCATGGCTTGGTTAAGATTTTAATTGAACACCATTTAGTCAAAACAAAAGATACTTGGGATAATTTCTTGATAAGAAATCACTTTGAGGAACCGAAAGAGCCCTCACCTGAACATAAGCCTACAAGGAGAAGCAGAAAATGGAGAGCCTCTAAAATTGAAATTGGAAAAACAGTACAGGAAAGTAGTGAAGAAATCATCTCTAAGAATTTGACTCAGATTAAGAGACAACTTAAGAAAGAGAGGGTAATCATAAAATCTGCCATAGAAAAAGAAGAGGGATCATCCCAGCCAAGAAGAAGCCATAGACTCAGGGGGGAACTAAGGAAAACTCAGATCAAACAAACAGGGGTGATAAACATAGAAGATGAGGAAACATCTATTGAAGAGGATGTTGAAGAAGATTTTAATGAACAAATCCCTGAAATTGACCCTGCTCAGCAAGAAGTTTATGACTATGTTGAAACATTGGAAAGGAAAGATTTAGAGAGTAGAGAGAGAACACCTAGTCCTCCACTGTCCGAAATAGATGTGTTAAGAAGAGATAGGTATGAGCTGGAAGTACTTAATAGACATATCAAAACTGAGAATGATATTCTGAAGGAACAAGTCAAACTGAAAACCATTATGAATTCAACCTTATCTCTACAAATGGACAAAGTGGAAAAGGCTAATGAAAAGTTGAAAAAGAGGAACAAGAAGCTAATCAGGGCACTTATCAACTTAAGGTTCAAACTAGTCATCAGGAAACCCAGAAGACCTTTAACTTGCCGGCAAAGAAGAAGGAGAGGATTTGATGTTCTTGCAGAAGTCTTTGAGTTTATGGAATAAGTTGCATGAGGACATGCAAGAAGTCAGCAGTGGGGGTATGTTGAGCCCCAAGATTGTGCTTTCTTTCATCCTACCTTACCTCATTTTCCTTTGTCCATTGTTATCCCAGGCCCAATTTATCAATGAAATTAGTTAAAATTACTTTTAGAATGATTAACATAGCTAACTTGCTAAGTTTTGTGATTTTGTCATTATAATGCAAATTAGCTACAGAATGCAGACATTCCATAGCTAACCAGAAATTCTGCAGCTGTCTTCACGTTCAAGAATGTTCCAGGTGTCTTCTGAGGAAAAGCCACACATGGGTATATTCCACATCATGTCCTCATCATTCGTTGCTCACCATGAAGAATGAACTGAATTCTGGACGTGGTTTTGGTACTTGGGAACTCATTCAAGGAGGCAGACTTCTAATAGGACTGTCCTAGTCCAGATGTCCTTTTTCTCTTTACGCTACCATCTTTAGAGTCCTAGTATGATTTTGATAAGGAAAGACAATGATCCCCGTATTTTTGCAAGTTCTGTTATGTACATTTGTTATAAAAGAACTCGGGAAATCGAGAGACAGCTCTAGATTTTGCTTAGATTTCATGCTATATTTCTAAAGAATGAGAATACTCTGTTTCAAGTTATTTTCCCTTTAATGAAGAAGACAGCATTGCTTTGAACGCGTTGAGTTGATTTGGAGTTAGATTCTGTCTAGTGGTAGAGGGCCCCTGCCTCCTGCACGGCTTTACTTTCGTAATTTAGATTAGTATCTTAGTTGTTTTCACGTCTTTGAAGTTTGAGTTCATAGTTAATTTCATTAGCCACTATAGCTATACTTGTTTTAAGAAACTCTTCCAAAAGATCATGATAATGAATGGGAAATGGCTGTAGTGTTCTTGGATTTATTCGTAATTTCTTTTGTTCATTATCACAGTTGAACTTATACTAAGCAAACTCTTCCAAAAAATCCTTATGATGTCTAAGGCATGATTGTGATACTGAATATTTTAGTTGTTTGTTTGCATTAAGTCGCATAGCTAATCTTACTCTTAAAACGCTCTTCCAAAATATCATAATGATGGGTAGGAGATAGCTGTGATGTCTTAGTTTTTAAATTGCTTTCAGTCTTTATGTTTGCATTTGCACTGAATTTTACAGCCAGGATTGTTCTAAGAAGCTCTCCCAAAATACCATTCATGATGGACAAAACAGGCTGTAGAATCCCATAGATTAATGCATGATAACTTAGTTAGGGGACTCCCAAGTCAAATTGCATTCAATTCATGCTCTGTTATTTTGTTTTAAGTTTGATAATGGCTTGTTAGTTCAGCACTATTTTAAACCAGTGACATCTTAGTTCAGTTTTAGCTTAGCTTATTGTGTTTTCATTCCACATTTAGTTGTCATCCACTGCATATTAGATTACATTAGTTGTTAAATTCAAACACCACGACCTTCATTATTTACAAAATCCCTTTTGTTCCAAAATCTATAATTGACTCATAACTATCTGGATAGAAGACAGTATCATCACAAGGCCTAAAGAAATTTTGCAACTTCTTTATCATCTCACCAACAAACCTTTCCTCAAAATACTATTCTAAAAAATCTAAAAACTTTGAGTGAAGTTTAGTGATGTTAAACTAAGTTGTAGAATAGAATTAGGAGCTAGTCTTAGAGTAGATATCTTATGATGTTACCAATGTTTTTTTCTCCAAATATGTTTCAACAAATCTTTAATCATGGGTAAAATGTTGTATCATTGTATGCTGATTGTTTAAATTTTTTAGTTAGGAGAATTTGTATACATAGCTGACCATTTCTCAAGCTCTTCCAAAATACCTTTAATGAAAGAATTGGACAAGTTAAGTTTATGTTTTGATTCATTTTCTTGAAGTCATTATCAAGATTTATATTCTGCTTAGTCATAGTTTAGGTTTGATTCTGTTTTAGTATTTGCATTTGCAATTGTCATTTGTCATCAACCAATTAGGCTTCACTATGTTTTTAACCAGTAGCTTCTTTCCATTAGCTTTGTAATAATTTTCCTTGTGAACATAAAAACCATCAAAAGACCAAAAAAATCATAAAACACTAAACACAACGCATTAGGAAACAAACACCTAGGCACATACAGTGCACTTCACTTCAGCAGCTTACCAACCCTGGTTGACAATTAAATGAACTCAATTTAGGAGACTAGGTTGAGACCAAACAATATGCAGCAAGGATTGTGTTGTTGTTTTGATAATTTGGGCCGCGCGTGGAGCGGGCCGACCTTTGAGGCTAGGCAGGTTCGATTCCTGCTAGCACACACACACACACACACACACACACAGATATATATATATATATATATATATATATATATATATATATATATATATATATATATATATCTGTGTGTGTGTGTGTGTGTGTGTGTGTGTTGTGACATATGGTTGGGTGGGGTAGCAGGGGTGGTGGCCCGCCACCCCTTTTTTAAATATTTTTTGTTTTAATAAAACAAAATGGATATTTAAAAATACTCGATTTTTTACCATAGGAGTCAAATTAACCACGCGATAATTTCACCTGGAATCTAGCCTGAGCTTGCTGGAATCCGGTGACTGGAAAAATTCCAATTTGTGTCCTCCTTAAGGCTACCCAGTCACCAAGTCAAACCAAAACTTTGACCGCTCCTAACTCCTTCATACAGACTCGAAATTGAGTGTCGTCTGTGCCATTGGAATCAGAAAGACGAGATCTACAACATGAACTTGGTTCAAGATATTTTTGAACACTTTGATTTTTGAGCCCTCTTTGCTGAGCCACTTGTACTTGTACCTATTTAATCCACCTAGATCAATCCTCCCCACTGAGGAGCTTTTGGTCCTCCAAAAGCATTATCTATCATCAACTGTCTACAAATTTCATTGAGAGGCACATCCCCACATGGCTCCTTCACCTGGCCTACTTCGGAATCAAGATGCAAAGCCATCATGTACAACTGCTACAATGCGATGTCTAAAAAGACACATCCCTTGAAGACTCCTTCACCTCTGGTACTTCAGAATAAAGATGCAAAAGCCATCATCTACAATTGCTGCAATGCAATGTCTGAAAAGGCACATCCCTTGAAGACTCCTTCACCTGGCATACTTCATAATCAAGATGCAAAGCCATCATCTACAACTGCGGAAATGTAAATGTATGAAAAATCACATCCCTTAAAGAATCCTTCACCTCATGTACTTCAGAATCAAGATGTAAAGCCAACACTTGCAACTGCGGAAATGCAAATCTCTAAAAAGGCACATCTCTTGAAGACTCCTTCTCCTCATGTACTTCGGAATCGAGATGCAAAGCCAATAACTAAAACTGTTATGGCGTGAATGTGTGAAAGGCACATATTTCTTGTATTTCATAATCAAGATGCAAAGCCAACACCTGCAACTGTGAAGATGCATGTAATGTACCTGTATTACCACAACAATTTTTTTTTTTTTTTTTTTGATATTAACAGTTTATATCCTAGAATGTATTAATTAAACTTATGCATTGAATCCGGTTAAGATCCTCATGTTAAGGTTAAATTGTCTTTCCCAACTATATACTTGGGTGTGGCCATATAATATATATATATCCCTAAATTATGCCACATGACATAATTTCCAACATATGTTAAATGCCAATTCCATAGAACTTATATATATGCATGTCACAATATATATTTTTGATTTATATGCATCGAGGACACTCCTCCCATACCACGCGCTAATCAAAGGCTTTGCGTAGGCCTTAACCATGGTAGTGATGAAACCTTGGCATATGCATAATACAACACGATGGGTTTAGATGTATATATCATATGGGTATAACGAAGGGTCTAATGAAATGCAACCATACCTAACCGAGATCAATTTCTATTGAACCATAATTTAACACAGATGTTATTTCAATTTGCAACCATACGAGATTACATATGTTTCATTCTGAACTCTGCTCGAGATTTCGAGGGCATCATTGCGCTCTGCGTACGTTGATTTGGCCTGATCTTTGACATTTAACTCTGGAGTACCAACTGGTTAAAGGCTGTGCCACCTCGGATTTACTTCACATGACTTGTTCGTTTGAAACGACGCTATTCACTGTCCGAGGCTATCGTTTATTAACTGATGTCGTAGTACTCTACCTACCTCTGAATTTAATTGTGCCCATCCCGCCGAGTTGTTCATCCCCATGACAATCGTTGTGATGAGGACAAGTGTATGGCGCATGGCGGTTTAGGGTTTATAGACCTGGATTCCGGTTGATATTTAATTCACCCATGGCTTAACTGTGTTCTTTTCTTTCGTTCCGAACGAGTACCGCGGCCATCCCATAGCTTGGCACATCGATGCAGGAGTCACGTTTTCTTTGCAGAGAGGGTTCTTCCCTTCTGTTCTCCCTACGCCATGGCTCGGCCTGTTGAGGTCGTTGTCTCCAGTTGACTGAAGCTCTGAACTCGTGGGTACCTTGGACCTTCACGCAGGTAATATGTTGTTTGGGGTTTTTGTTTTTAGTTTGATAACCATTTACCAGAATCATATTTATATTACTAAATCGTTCCAGTATTTTTCACCACACGTTTGTTGCAGTTGCTATGAATTTTTTTTCGAGTCAACCAATTTTGTTTGCAGTTAACAAACTTCGTCTCCAGTTCGTGGTTTCATCTGGGTGCCTGGGCGTTTCGCAGAAGAGATTTTGCTTCCAAATCTTTCGGCGTTCAGGTAATGGTTTCTCGTCCCATCGTCTCTGGTCACGCATTTTTTTGTTTTGTTGCGTGCCACGGGCGGTAGCCTTCCAGTTTATGGGGTTCGCAATAGCGATACCTGACTATTTTACATCGGTACCCATTGTTTGGAATTTCTATACGTATTTGACTCTTACTGCCTTCGCATTCTTGTGAGTTTCTAACACCTCTCCTCGGTTATGTGTAGGAGCCAGATCCTATTCGCTGAGGTGAAGTTTTCGTTCCCTATGTATAAACTAGTTTCTGCAACGCGGTTTCTCGCATAGTTTGTCTCACGTACTAATTTGAACTTCTCCTCATACCTACAGGTCGGTATTCGTAGCATTCTACTATTGCGATAGCTTCCAGATGAATTCTTAATGGCAAGATATCGATTCCTAAAATTTTCATGATGGAACGATGCCATCGTTGCTCGCTATAGATTTTTGATTTCGTTAATTTTCAGACATATAATGGATAAACTTTGATGCAAACTTGTATTGAGGATTGTGTTTATTGCCGTCTGCCTTTTTAGTACTGTTGAGTTTTATTCGACATTTATGCCGAGACTCTTTAACCTTCAGATGCTACTTTTTGGGCGTAGACAGTGATTATCGATGCCGGATAAAAATATACATATGTCTGTTGTATATTCTAGTCACTGTGTTTTTGATTGAATGCTTGGCATACAATATTTGTTTCGTTTTGATGCAGATGAACTATGATAGGAAATGTGAAAAGCCTTGATTTATTTATTGTTTTCCATTCTAGACTTGTTTTATTTCTATAATGTTTTCTTCTGTTGATATGATATACGAACTTCCCGTATTTCCAGAAGGTCTGTACTTGTTTTATTTCTATAATGTTTTCTTCTGTTGATATAATATACGAGTTTATCGCATTTCAAGAAAGTCTGCAGAGTAGATGTATTCACTATCTACTGTAGGCTTGTGTTTGTGATTTCCGTATTGAAAATTATACACTGTCGGTCAGGTCTCTATTTATACCTACCAAGACTCTTCCTGGGTTTACTCCGTGTTGTTATCATAAATTTATTTACATGCATTCAGAATATTATATTGCTATTGATGGGCAGCGAGTTATGACTCTCGCATGTGATATTCCATAATGTTTTATGGTTGCGAAATAAATACTAGTCATACTAATCTCTAAATATCAGATATAATCAGAATTTAAGATGATAGTCCCATACCTCCTGGAGTGTATGCTTTCTGCCTTACAGTACATGTATGAACTATATTTCTGAGCTGAATAAGTTTTCCACTGATTTCCTTACAGCTTTAATAATAAGATTTAGAGTAACTTATATGATTGCTATTCTTTCATGTATATACAAAATGTTTATTTGTACAACCATGATCTATTTTAAATATATCCATGATGAATTTTCTTCTTTTATCTCCATGGAAGAATCTGTTCAGGACGTTTCAGTAGCACTAGTTTGTATAGACAGTGACATTGATTGGTTTCTATAATTGTTTTTCTGAGAACCTAGAGTGTTCCATTGCAATAAATTTTTAAGTTTTTATAATTATGTTTCTTGAATCCCCCTGGGAGATTTATTTTTGTACAGTATCTCCATATTTAGACCCAGGTAGGGTTTAGACATTCTGGTGGATGCTATCCCAGGCTATTTTTCTTACTACCATATGGAAGGTAGAAGATTTTCTTCTACCATTTACTTCTGTTAAAAGTAAGAACACTACAGACTCCAATAATTTCTCCTTTCTCTGTCATAGGGGTTGAAAACCCCATTCCTACTGTTCCTCTCTTATTTTTTTTGAAGCAGATTAAAGTTACAAATAAAATTCCTCTTACCATAATTACCATTACTCATAATAAGGACTGATAGACCAGAATTGGCTATAATTGAATTTCTTATCTACCATTATCCAGCATACAACATTTTCAATTCTAATATAAAGTAGTTAATTATATGTAGCCAATTCATACTGTAGAAAATAAAATCCATAGGTGGTTTAAACACATACCACTCATGCAGTAGACCAACCTCCCAACCGTAGAGTTCTATTTCTCTCCCTGAACTCACCCCCGAGCTGAGACCACCTCCACCACAGATCAACAACCCCTTGATATGTTTAGGAGCAGCTTATTTAAGCTAATAGTTCCCCAAAGCCTATTTCTAATTCTGCGTCCAGAATAGCAGGATGCTTTTCTTCCTGTTTGCCTAGGCTTCCCATTTTGGGATTCTTTAAAGCTTCTTTATTCTTTCCCTCGGTTTTTTTGAGCTTTTTACCTCTTCCCAACTACTTTCCTCATCATTGGGGAAATTTAGATTTTTCCTCAAAATCTAAATTAGCATTAATTCCTTCCAAGGATTTTTGAAGGATTGTGGGGAATATTTTCCTTATCCATCCTCATGGATTTGGCAAGTGATCTCAATTCTCATTTTTGGTCAACATGCATACCAGTACTTTCTTCATTTCCTCAAATTGAATATTAAATTACATTCACAATTCATTCATCCTTTGGGGTCCACTCCCCTTAGGATTAAAGTTCAAATGTCTAACTTTGAAATTTCAACACATAAATTGGGGGTGTTACATATTCCCCCTCTAAAAATAAACACCATCCTCGGTGTTGTTATTTAACTACTAGAGCTCATTTCTTAAACAAAAATGGATATCTCTCCATCATTTCAGCTTCTCTTTCCCAAGTAGCTTCTTCAGCAGTAAAGTGCTTCCACTGCACTTTTACTCTGGCTACTGTTCTGTTTCGCAAGTCAATTTCTTCCCGCTCCAATATTTGAAGCGGTTCTGGCAGAAATTCCCCTTCTGGTTCCACCTGTACAACATTCCAATCAACTATGTGAGAAGCATGATGCACATATCTTTTTAATAATGAAACATGAAACACATCATGAACTCTAACATGGGGTGGTAAGGCCAGTTTGTAAGCCACTGGTCCCACCCTTTCTAAGACTTCAAAAGGACCACAGTATCTGGGGGCCAATTTGGCACAACTTCCAGCATAAAGTGTGCTCTTTTTGGGTTTAATACGCAAATACACATGATCTCCCACTTTGAACTCGCGATGCACTCTCTTCTTATCAGCATAGCTTTTCTGTCGATCTTGTGCTGCCTGAATGTTTCTTTGTATCTGTTTTACAATTCTCTCCATCTCTTGTAACGCATCAGGTCCCAACATTAGTTTATCCTCGGGTTGACTCCAGCTCAAAGGAGTACGACACTTCCTTCCGTACAGTGCCTCAAACGGACTCATTTTGATTGAGGATTGGTAGTTGTTGTTATAAGCAAATTCAGCTAAGTGCAAATACTCCTCCCACTTTGATGGTCTGTCCATCACATACATTCTCAACATATCCTCCAAAATTTGATTAGTCCTTTCTGTTTGCCCATCGGTCTGAGGGTGATAGGCAGTACTAAAATTCAACTTAGTACCCATCCCTCCAAACAATCCTTTCGAAAATGCTGCTGTAAACTTAACGTCTCGGTCTGATACAATTACTTTTGGAACTCCATGAAGCCTTACTACCTCCTTCAGAAACACATTCACTACTTGAGCTGTCCCAAAAGTGGATTTTACTGGTATAAAGTGGGAAACTTTTGTGAGAGTGTCTACTACTACCATCACATAATCATGTTGATATTTAGTTTTGGGTAACCCTGTTATAAAGTCCATGGAAACTGTGTCCCATTTCCATTCTGCTATTGGCAAAGGGTTTAACAAACCTGCTGGATGTTGATGTTCAACTTTGACCAGTTGACATTCCATGCACTTACTTAAATATTCTGCCACATCTTTCTTCATTCCTGGCCAGAACAATTTCTTTTTCAGGGCTGTTAACATTTTCTGATATCCTGGATGTCCTGCATATGGCTATTTGTGATATTCATCCAAAATTTCTCTTTTTAAGGACTCTACATTTGGAATATACAACTTGTTTTTATAATATAGTAGCCCTTTTTGGTCTTGAGTGAAATCAGTTTTCTCCTTTTTCTGCAGTTTCACCAAGAGTGTTTCATAATTTGGATCTTGATTTACTGTTGTTTTCACCAATTATTCTACTTCGATCTGTGCACTACTTCCAAGGTTGTTTATATTATGGCAAGCATTCCTGTTGAATGCATCAGCAACTTTATTCTATTTTCCCTTGATATGTTTGATGTCCATGTCAAATTCACTTAAAAAGGACAGCCATCTGGCTTGCCTTGCATTCAGATCAGTTTGGGAAAAGAAGTATTTGAGACTAATGTGATTAGTCATTAAGATAAACTTTTTCCCTAGAAGATAGTGCTGCCACATCTTCAAAGCATGGATAACAGCTGCTAATTCCAAATCATAGGCACTATAATTCTGTTAATGTATTTTCAGTTTTTGAGATTCATAGGCAATAACTGAGTTTTCCTGCAACAGGACTCCTCCCAACCCCTCTCTGCAGGCATCAGTACACACCACAAATTCCTTATCAGGATCTGCAATCTTTAGTATAGGGGCTGATGTAAGTTTTTGTTTTAATTGTTCAAAACTGACTTGACATTTTTCATTCCATACGAACTTAACACCCTTTCTCTACAATGAGGTGATGGGATATGCTATAGCAGAAAATCTCTCCACAAATCTGCGATAATAGCCTGCCATCCCCATGAATGACCTTACTGCTGAAAAATCAGTTCGGATTGGCCATTCTTTAATGGCTTTTATCTTTTCAGGATCAACTGCAAGGCCTTTTTCAGAAATAATATGCCCCAGATACTGAATTTTATCTTTATAGAATTCACATTTGCTGAATTTGGCATATAACTGGTTTTCTTTTAAACTCTGCAACACTATTCTCAAGTGTTCTTGATGTTCATCTTCATTTTTGGAGTAGACTAAGATATCATATATGAACACAAGAACAAATTTGTCCAAATACTTATTTAACACACTGTTCATCAGACACATAAACGTGGCAGGGGCATTTGTCAATCCAAAAGGTAAGACTACAAATTTGTAGTGTCCATACCAGGTTCGAAAAGTTGCTTTGCTGATGTCTTCTTCCTTGATTCTAAGCTGGTGATATCCAGTTCTTAAGTCAATCTTCGAAAAGACTGAGGCCCCTCTCACCTGGTCAAAAAGATCATCAATTCTAGGGAGCGGATATCTATTTTTAATGGTCAACTTGTTTAGTTGACGATAATCAATGCAAATCCTGAAAGTTTCATCCTTCTTTTTCACGAATAAGACTGGTGCTCCCCAAGGAGACACGTTGGGTCTAATGTAACCTTTATCTAATAATTCTTGCAATTGCAGCTTCATCTCCATAAGTTCAGGAGGGCTCATTCTGTAGGGGGCTCGGGAAACAGGTGTTGCTCCCGGCACCAAATCTATGGTAAAATCAATTTCTCTTTTAGGGGGAAGATGAGGAATCTCATCTGGAAAAAATTCCTTAAATTCCCTTACCACCGGCAACTCCTTCAACAGATCTTCTCCAGTTTTCTGTTCTACTTCTTCCACATGTACTGCATAAACTTGGTATCCTTTTCTAGTTGTCCGTTTTAATTGTAAGGCTGATATTTGTCTTACTGAAATGGATTTTGGTTTTCCTTTTAGAGTAAAAGGTTTCCCTTCTTCATCCACACAATGCAGGGTTTTATCCCAGCAATTCATCAGGGATTTCTTCTTTTCCAGCCAATCCATTCCTATCAGCAAGTCATAGGATCCTAATGGAAGTATGTTTAGAGTTACTTCTGTTGAAAAACCATTTAATTGAATGCCTATTTTGGGCAATTTATGGGCTACTTTTCTCTTAGTCCCAGTGGCCAACTGTACCAACCATGACTGCTGAAATTTTTCAGGTTTGATTTTACATTTTTCTACAACTCCAGGACTAATGTAACTTAAAGAAGCACCTGGATCAATCAAAACAGTAACAGGTAGGTCAGAAATCTTACCTTCCATTTCCACCATGGTTGCTTGATGTTCTTCTTGCCGATTTTCCAAGGCTGCACTGATAGTTGGTATATTTCTGGCTATGTCATTTACTGTTGTCGCTTCCTGTTCTCTTCTAATCATATGAATGTTTCTATGGGGACAGTCCCTCAACAGATGGGATTCTCCACAGCCCCAACATTTCAAGGGTTCCTTCATTCTGACTGTCCCTTCCTTTTTATTTTCCCCCTCTATTTGTTTTGAAGCCACCTGGGATTGAGCAGTTTGGCTCTCTTTGGGTTTATTAAAATTTTTCTGCAGATGATCTCTGCCAAAATTCTTTAAATATGTTGGTTTCTGTCTTTTTCCCTTAAACTCCCCCTTGTTTAACCAGCTTTTTCCTTGTTCAGCCTTTCCTTTAAACTGCTGATAGCATAGTCTCGCTTTTCTAACAGCTTCGTCCATTGTCTTTGGGTTGTCAAATTCAATTTTCTCTTTGTATACTGTAGGCAAACAGTTCAGAAACCTTTGTACTTTTTCCTTTTCTTCCCTAATGTAGGGTACATATCTCAACAGGTTTGTAAACTTAGTAACAAACTCATCAATAGTGAGCTGTCCTAGTCTAAGTTCATGTAATTCTTTTGCTTTATCATCATAATATCGCTCATTCAAATAACCATTTTTTAACTTAGCCTGGAAATCCTCCCAAGTAACTGTCTTTTCATCAATGGCATGCCCCATTTTTGTCTCTTCCCACCACAAGGTAGCTTTACCTTGTAGCTGTTAAACAGCTAATCTGGCTTTCAGATTTCTCTCATACTCATAAACTTGGAAATACTTAATCATGTTCAGCAACCAAGCTTCAGCATCTTCCTCCTTCTCCCCATCATAGGAGGGAGGTTTGATCTTTCTGAATTCCCCCTGCAATTCTCTTTTCTGTTTACATTGATGTCTAGCATCATCATCATCATCAGATTCATCCATCTTCCTCTTTCCGGAACCTTCGCCTTCTTGGCTGTTCCGGGAAGTGAGTTCTCTGATGAGATTTTCTTGCTCCTTACTGGCTGATGACAGTATGTCATTCTGGCTCTTTAATTCAGCCAATTCTCATTGCAACCTGTGCAACATAGCCATTACCGGGGCATTGGGATCTGGTGAACCAAACTCATCACACAGATACACATAAATTTCTCCACCTTCAACCATTTTAGCACCACTGTATACACTCAGAATATTGATCAGTAACATTGAAAAAAACAATCTCTGCAATATTCATTTATAAAAATAACATTCAGAATTCAGTAAGCACAATCATAACAGCCCAGTTTTATAACTTGGGCTCTGATACCATTTTTAATGTACCTCTATTACCACTTACCACAACACAATTTTTTTTTTCTATACATCGAATCTAGTTAAAATCCTTATGTTAAAGTTAAATTGACATTCCCCAATTCTATACTTGGGTGTGGACCTATAATATATATATATATATATCCCCACAAAATATGCCATATGACCAAACTTTCGACACATGATAACCACCATTTCCATAACCTTATCGATGTGCATATGACATATATATATATAATATGATTTATACACGTTGAGGACACTCCTCCCCTACCACGCGCAAATCAACGGATTTACGTAGGACCTTAATCGTGATAGGGTCAAAACTTTGGTATATGCCTAATCCAACGCGATGGGTTTATGTATATAACATATGGATATAATGAAAGGTTTAACGGAAATTCAAACACAGATCTATTAAACATTTAACCATCCTCTATTATCGAACCACATCATCTATTATTGAACCACATTTAACACAGATGTTATTTCATTCTACAACCATAATGAATTGCGTATATTTCGTTCTGAGCTTGGCTCGAGGTTTCTGAGGGCATCATTGTGCCCGGCGTACGTGGATTTGGTTCAATCGTTGATATTTATTTCTGGAGTACCACCTCGGATCTACTTCACATGACCTATTCATTTGAACGACGCCATTCCTGTTCGAGGCTACGGCTTATTAACTGACGCCGTAGTACTCTACCTACCTCTGCATTTATTTGTGCCCATCCCGCCGAGTTGTTCATCCCCATGGCAGTCGTTGTGATGAGGACAAGTGTATGGCGCTTGGCGATTTAGGGTTTATAAATTTGGATTTCGGTTGATATTTATTTTATCCATGGTTTAACCCTGATCTTTTCTCTCATTCCGAACGAGTAATGCTGCCATCCCGTAGATTGGCACATAGACACAGGAGTCACGTTTGGTTGCAGAGAGGCTTCTTCCCCTTCTGTTCTCTTACACCATGGCTCAGACGGTCGAGGTCGTTTTCTCTCCCGAGCGACGGAAGTGTTGGAATCGGAGTTCCCTCTGGCTTCCAGGCAGGTAAATCGTGTGTTTGGGGGTTTTAATATTTAATTCGATGGCCATTTACAAAGATCGAAACTCTTTTTACCCAATCTGTTCGATTTGTGTCACCAGGTGTTTATTCACATGGCTATGAGTTTTCTCAAGTCATACAAGTTTGTTTTCAGCTAACTAACTAGTCTCCAGTTCGTGGCTTCATCTTGGTGCCTGAAGAGTTTCGCTGAGAGCTTTCTCTCCTCACCCTCTCGGCGTTCAGGTAATAGTCGTAATGATTGATTTTTCGCCTCGTCTATTCCGAGTTTTTAGCATTGGTTGAAATTCCATCGACTGTAGGTTTCAAGTTATGGGTTATTCAGTAGCGTGGCCTGAATATTTACCTCAGTACCCAATATTTGAAGTTTCTATACAAGTTTGAATCTTATTGCATTCATGTTCTCATGGTGTTCTAATACTTCTTTTGGGTATGTACAGGTGACAGATCGTATTCGCTGAGGTGAAGTTCTTTGTTCCCTGTATATACCTTAACCTCAGCTACGCGGGTTTCTCGCACCGTTGCCTTACGTACTGATTTGAACCTCTGCTCATACAGGTCGGTAGTCATGGCATTCCCCTATTGCGATATCCTCCAGCTGAATTCTTGATGGCAAGGCGTCGATTCTTGAGTTCCTTGTGATGGAACGATGCCATCGTGGCTCTTTATAGACTGATGATTTTCGTT
This sequence comes from Pinus albicaulis, assembly GCA_034641835.2. Taxonomy (NCBI): domain Eukaryota; kingdom Viridiplantae; phylum Streptophyta; class Pinopsida; order Pinales; family Pinaceae; genus Pinus; species Pinus albicaulis. The sequence continues at coordinate 624,245,080 of CM076569.1, forward strand.
AAATTCAGACATATCATGGATAAATTTGTTTAAAATTAGTATTAAGGACTGTGGTTTTCACCGGTTACGTTTTAAGTTCCGCTGAGTTTTTTCTCGACGTTTATGCCGAGACTCTTTCAATAACTGATGCAAATTTTAATTATGGACAGTGAATATCGACATCAGATTTAAAAGTATATATGTCTGTTGTATGTTCTAGTGACTGCGTTTTGGAATGAATGCTAGGCATATGCTATTTGTTTCATTTTGATACAGAAGAATGGTGATAGGATATGATAAAAGCCTTAATGTACTTATCGTTTTTCCTTTCAGACAAGTGTTTTATTTCTATAATGTTTTCTTCTGTTGACATAATATACGAGTTTATCACATTTCCAGAAGGTCTGCAGAGTAGATGTATTCACTATCTATTGTAGGCTTGTGCTTGTGATTTCCGTATTGAAAATTATACACTGTCGGTCAGGTCTCTGTTTATACCTACCAAGACTCTTCCTGGGTTTACTCCGTGTTGTTATCATAAATTTATTTACATGCATTCAGAATAATATATTGCTATTGATGGGCAGTGAGTTATGACTCTCGCATGTGATATTCCATAATGTTTTATGGTTGCGAAATAAATACTAGTCATACTAATCTCTAAATCTCAGATATAATCAGAATTTAAGATGACAGTCCCATACCTCCTGGAGTGTATGCTTTCTGCCTTACAGTACATGTATGAACTATATTTCTGAGCTGAATAAGTTTTCCACTGATTTCCTTACAGCTTTAATAATAAGATTTAGAGTAATTTATATGATTGCTATACTCTTCCATGTATATAAAAAATGTTTATTTGCACAAACATAATATATTTTAAATGTATCCATGATGAATTTACTGAGTTTATCTCCATCGGAAAATCTGTTCAGGGTGTTTCAGTATCCTAAATTTGTACAGACAGTAACATTGGTTTTCTGAGAATCTGGAGTATTCCATTCTAATAACTACTTAAGTTTTTTTTTCTTTTCCTTGCTTCCCCCCTGGGACATTTCTTTGGTGCAGTATCGCCAGATTTAGACCCAGGTTGGGTTTAGACATTCTGGTGGATACTATCCCAGGCTATTGTTCTTACTACCATACAGAAGGTAGAAGATTTGCTTCTGCTGTTTACTTCTGTTAAAAGTAAGAACACCACCAAACTCCAATAATTTCTCCCTTCTCTGCCATTTGGGGTGAAGGACCCATTCCTACTGTCCCTCTCTTATTTATTGAAGCAGATTAAAGTTACAAATAAAATTCATACTACCATGATTATCCTTACTCATAATAAAGACTAATAGCAAGAATTGATTATAATTTAGATTTCTTATATATCCTTACACATCATACAACATCTACACTTCTAATATAGAATAGTTAATTATATGTAGCCAATTCATACTGTAGAAAATAAAATCCATAGGTGGTTTAAACACATACCACTCATGCAGTAGACCAACCTCCCAACCGTAGAGTTCTATTTCTCTCCCAAAACTCACCCCCGAGCTGAGACCACCTCCACCATAGATCAACAACCCCTTGATCTGTTTAGGAGAAGCTTATTTAAGCTAATTGTTCCCCAAGCCTGTTTCTAATTCTGCGTCCAAAATAGCAGGATGCTTTTCTTCCTGTTTGCCTAGGCTTCCCATTTTTGGGATTCTTTAAAGCTGCTTTATGCTTTCCGTTAGCTTTTCCAGATTTCTTTACCTCTTCCCAACTACTTTCCTCATCATTGGGGAAATTTAGATTCTTCCTCAAAATCTAAATTAGCATTAATTCCTTTCAAGGATTTTTGAAGGATTGTGGGGAATAGTTGCCTTATCCATCCTCATGGATTTAGCAAGTGATCTCAAATCTCATTTTTGGTCAACATGCATACCAGTACTTTATTCATTTCCTCAAATTTAATATTTAATTACATTCACAATTCATTCATCCTTTGGGGTCCACTCCCCTTAGGATTAAATTTAAAATATCTAACTTTGAAATTTCAACACAGAAATTGGGGGTGTTACATATTCCCCCTCTAAAAATAAACACCGTCCTCGGTGTTGTTATTTAACTACTAGAGTTCATTTCTTAAACAAAAATGGATATCTCTCCATCATTTCAGCTTCTCTTTCCCAAGTAGCTTCTTCAGCAGGAAAGTGCTTCCACTACACTTTTACTCTGGCTACTGTTCTGTTTCGCAATTCAATTTCTTCCGACTCCAATATTTGAAGTGCTTCTGGCAGAAATTGCCCTTCTGGTTCCACCTGTACAACATTCCAATCAACTATGTGAGAAGCATCATGCACATATCTTTTTAATAATTAAACATCAAACACATCATGAACTCAAACATGGGGTGGTAAGGCCAGTTTGTAAGCCACTGGTCCCACCCTTTCTAAGACTTCAAAAGGACCATAGTATCTAGGAGCCAATTCGGCACAACTTCCAACATATAGTGTGCTCTTTTTGGGTTTAATACGCAAATACACATGATCTTCCACTTTGAATTCGCGATGCACTCTCTTCTTATCAGCATAGCTTTTCTATCGATCTTGTTCGGTCTTAATGTTTCCTTGTATCTGTTTTACAATTTTCTCCATCTCTTGTAATGCATCAGGTCCCAACATTAGTTTATCCTCTGGTTGACTCCAGCTCAAAGGAGTACGACACTTCCTTCCATACAGTGCCTCAAACGGACTCATTTTGATTGAGGATTGGTAGCTGTTGTTATAAGAAAATTCAGCTAAGTGCAAATACTCTTCCCACTTTGATGGTCTGTCCATCACATACATTCTCAACATATCCTCCAAAATTTGATTAGTCCTTTCTGTTTGCCCATCGGTCTGAGGGTGATAGGCAGTACTAAAATTCAACTTAGTACCCATCCCTCCAAACAATCCTTTCCAAAATGCTGCTGTAAACTTAACATCTCGGTCTGATACAATTACTTTTGGAACTCCATGAAGCCTTACTACCTCCTTCAGAAACACATTCGCTACTTGAGCTGTCCCAAAAGTGGATTTTACTGGTATAAAGTGGGCAGCTTTTGTGAGAGTGTCTACTACTACCATCACAAAATCATGTTGATATTTGGTTTCGGGTAACCCTGTTATAAATTCCATGGAAACTGTGTCCCATTTCCATTCTGCTATTGGCAAAGGGTTTAACAGACCTGCTGGATGTTGATGTTCAACTTTGACCAGTTGACATTCCATGCACTTACTTAAATATTCTGCCACATCTTTCTTCATTCCTGGCCAGAACAATTTCTTTTTCAGGGCTGTTAAAATTTTCTGATATCCTGGATGTCCTGCATATGGTTGTTTGTGATATTCATCCAAAATTTCTCTTTTTAAGGACTCTACATTTGGAATATACAACTTTTTCTTATAATATAGCAGCCCTTTTTGGTCTTGAGTGAAATCAGTTTTCTCCTTTTTCTGCAGTTTCACTAAGAGTGTTTCATAATTTGGATCTTGATTTACTGCTGTTTTCACCAACTCTTCTACTTCGATCTGTGCACTACTTCCAAGGCTGTTTATATTCTAGCAAACATTCCTGTTTAATGCATCGACAACTTTATTCTCTTTTCCCTTGATGTGTTTGATGTCCATGTCAAATTCACTTAAAAAGGACAGCCATCTGGCTTGCCTTGCATTCAGATCAGTTTGGGAAAAGAAGTATTTGAGACTAATGTGATCAGTCATTAAGATAAACTTTTTCCCCAGAAGATAGTGCCACCACATCTTCAAAGCATGGATAACAGCTGCTAATTCCAAATCATAGGCACTATAATTCTGTTCATGTATTTTCATTTTTCGAGATTCATAGGCAATAACTGAGTTTTCCTGCAACAGGACTCCTCCCGACCCCTCTCTGCAGGCATCAGTACACACCAAAAATTCCTTATGAGGATCTACAATCTTCAGTATGGGGGCTGATGTAAGTTTTTGTTTTAATTGTTCGAAACCAACTTGACATTTTTCAGTCCATACGAACTTAACACCCTTTCTCTGCAATGAGGTGATGGGATGTGCTATAGCAGAAAATCTCTCCACAAATATGCGATAATAGCCTGCCATCCCCATGAATGACCTTACTGCTGAAACATCAGTTGGGACTGGCCATTCTTTAATGGCTTTTATCTTTTCAGGATCAACTGCAAGGCCTTTTTCAGAAATAATATGCCCCAGATACTGAATTTTATGTTTATAGAATTCACATTTGTTGAATTTGGCATATAACTGGTTTTCTTTTAAAGTCTGCAACACTATTCTCAAGTGTTCTTGATGTTCATCTTCATTTTTGGAGTAGACTAAGATATAATCTATGAACACAAGAACAAATTTGTCCAAATACTTATTTAACACACTGTTCATCAGACACATAAACGTGGCAGGGGCATTTGTCAATCCAAAAGGTAGGACTACAAATTCGTAGTGTCCATACCGGGTTCGAAAAGCTGTTTTTCTGATGTCTTCTTCCTTGATTCTGAGCTGGTGATATCCAGTTCTTAAGTCAATCTTCAAAAATACTGAGGCCCCTCTCACCTGGTGAAAAAGATCATCAATTCTAGGGAGCGGATATCTAATTTGAATGGTCAACTTGTTTAGTTGACGATAATCAATGCACATCCTGAAAGTTCCATCCTTCTTTTTCACGAATAATACTGGTGCTCCCCAAGGAGACACACTGGGTCTAATGTAACCTTTATCTAATAATTCTTGCAATTGCATCTTCAGCTCCATAAGTTCAGGAGGGCTCATTCTGTAGGGGGCTCGGGAAACAGGTGTTGCTCCCAGCACCAAATCTATGGTAAAATCAATTTCTCTTTTAGGGGGAAGATGAGGAATCTCATCTGGAAAAACTTCCTTAAATTCCCTTACCACCGCCAACTCCTTCAACAGATCTTCTCCAGTTTTCTGTTCTACTTCTTCCACATGTACTGCATAAACTTGGTATCCTTTTCTAGCTGTTCGTTTTAATTGTAAGGCTGATATTTGTCTTACTGAAATGGATTTTGGTTTTCCTTTTAGAGTAAAAGGTTTCCTTTCTTCATCCACACAATGCAGGGTTTTATCCCAGCAATTCATCAGGGCTTTCTTCTTTTCCAGCCAATCCATTCCTATCAGCAAGTCATAGGATCATAACGGTAGTATGTTCAGAGTTACTTCTGTTGAAAAACCATTTAATTGAATGGTTGTTTTGGGCAATTTATGGGTTACTTTTCTATTAGTCCCAGTGGCCAACTGTACCAACCATGACTGCTGAAATTTTTCAGGTTTGATTTTACATTTTTCTACAACTCCAAGACTAATGTAACTTAAAGAAGCACCTGGATCAATCAAAACGGTAACAGGTAGGTCAGAAATCTTACCCTCCATTTCCACCATGGTTGCTTGATGTTCTGCTTGCCTATTTTCCAAGGCTGCACTGATAGGTGGTACATTTCTGGCTATGTCATTTACTGTTGTCGCTTCCTGCTCTCTTCTGATCATATGAATGTTTCTATGGGGACAGTCCCTCAACAGATGGGATTCTCCACAGCCCCAACATTTCAAGGGTTCCTTCATTCTCACTGTCCCTTCCTTTTTATTTTCCCCCTCTATTTGTTTTGAAGCCACTTGGGATTGAGCAGTTTGGCTCTCTTTGGGTTTATTAAACTTTTTCCGCAGATGATCTCTGCCAAAATTCTTTAAATATGCTGGTTTCTGTCTTTTTCCCTTAAACTCCCCCTTGTTTAACTAGCTTTTTCCTTGTTCAGCCTTTCCTTTAAGCTGCTGATAGCATAGTCCCGCTTTTCTAACAGCTTCGTCCATTTTTTTTGGGTTGTCAAATTCAATTTTCTCTTTGTATACTGTAGGCAAACAGTTCAGAAACCTTTGTACTTTTTCCTTTTCTTCCCTAATGTAGGGTACATATCTCAACAGGTTTGTAAACTTAGTAACAAACTCATCAATAGTGAGTTGTCCTAGTCTAAGTTCATTGAATTCTTTTGCTTTATCATCATAATATCGCTCATTCAAATAACGATTTTTGAACTTAGCGTGGAAATCCTCCCAAGTAACTGTCTTTTCATCAATGGCATGCACCATTTTTGTCTCTTCCCACCACAAGGTAGCTTTACCTTGTAGCTGGTAAACATCTAATTTGGCTTTCAGATTTCTCTCACACTCATAAACTTGGAAATACTTAATCATGTTCAGCAACCAAGCTTCAGCATCTTCCTCCTTCTCCCCATCATAGGAGGGAGGTTTGATCTTTTTGAATTCCCCCTGCAATTCTCTTTTCTGTTTAGATTGATGTCTAGCAGCATCATCATCATCAGATTCATCCATATTCCTCTTTCCGGAACCTTCGCCTTCTTGGCTGTTTCGGGAAGTGAGTTCTCTGATGAGCTTTTCTTGCTCCTTAGTGGCTGATGACAGTATGTCATTCTGGCCCTTTCATTTAGCCAATTATCGTTGCAACCTGTGCAACATAGCCATTACCGGGGCATTGGGATCTGGTGAACCAAACTCATCACGCAGATCCACATAAATTTCTCCACCTTCAGCCATTTTAGCACCACTGTATACACTCAGAATATTGATCAGTAACATTGAAAAAAACAATCTCTGCAATATTATAAAAATAACATTCAGAATTCAGTGAGCACAATCATAACAGCCCAGTTTTATAACTTGGGCTCTGATACCATTTGTAATGTACCTCTATTACCACCTACCACAACACAATTTTTTTTTTTCTTTCTATACATCGAATCCAGTTAAAATCCTTATGTTAAAGTTAAATTGACATCCCCAAATTCTATACTTGGGTGTGGACCTATAATATATATATATATATATATATATATATATATATATATATATATATATATATATATATATATATATATATATATATATCCCCACAAAATATGCCATATGACCAAACTTTCGACACATGATAACTACCATTTCCATAACCTTATCGATGTGCATATGACATATATATATAATATGATTTATACACGTTGAGGACACTCCTCCCCTACCACGCGCAATCAACGGATTTACGTAGGACCTTAATCGTGATAGGGTCAAAACTTTGGTATATGCCTAATCCAATGCGATGGGTTTATATATATAACATATGGATATAATGAAAGGTTTAACAGAAATTCAAACACAGATCTATTAAACATTTAACCATCCTCTATTATCGAACCACATCATCTATTATTGAACCACATTTAACACAGATGTTATTTCATTCTGCAACCATAATGAATTGTGTATATTTCGTTCTCAGCTCGGCTCGAGATTTCTGAGGGCATCATTGCGCCCGGCGTACGTTGATTTGGTTCGATCGTTGATATTTATGGCTGGAGTACCACCTCGGATCTACTTCACATGACCTTTTCTTTTGAACGACGCCATTCTTGTTCGAGGCTACGGCTTATTAACTGACGCCGTGGTACTCTACCTACCTCTGCATTTATTGGTGCCCATCCCATCGAGTTGTTCATCCCCATGGTAGTCGTTGTGATGAGGACAAGTGTATGGCGCTTGGCGATTTAGGGTTTATAGATTTGGATTTTGGTTGATATTTATTTTATCCATGGTTTGACCCTGATATTTTCTCTCGTTTCGAACGAGTAACGCTGCCATCCCGTAGATTGGCACATAGACACAGGAGTCACGTTTGGTTGTAGAGAGGCTTCTTCCGCTTCTGTTCTCTTACGCCATGGCTCAGCCGGTTGAGGTCGTTTTCTCTCTCGAGCGACGGAAGTGCTGGAAATTGGAGTTCCCTCTGGCTTCCAGGCAGGTAAATCGTGTGTTTGGGGGTTTTTATATTTAATTCGATGGCCATTTACAAAGATCGAAACTCTTTTTACCCAATCTGTTCGATTTTTGTCACCAGGTGTTTATTCACATGGCTATGAGTTTTCTCAAGTCATACAAGTTTGTTTTCAGCTAACTAACTAGTCTCCAGTTCGTGGCTTCATCTTGGTGCCTGAAGAGTTTCGCTGAGAGCTTTCGCTCCTAACCCTCTCGGCGTTCAGGTAATAGTCGTAATGATTGATTTTTCACCTTGTCTATTCCGACTTTGTAGCATTGGTTGAAATGCCATCGATTGTAGGTTTCAAGTTATGGGTTATTCAATAGCGTGGCCTGAATATTTACCTCAGTACCCAATATTTGAAGTTGCTATACAAGTTTGACTCTTATTGCATTCATGTTCTCGTGGTGTTCTAATACTTCTTTTGGGTATGTACAGGTGACAGATCGTATTCGCTGAGGTGAAGTTCTTCGTTCCCTGTATATACCTTAACCTCAGCTACGCGAGTTTCTCGCACCGTTGCCTTACGTACTGATTTGAACCTCTACTCATACAGGTCTGTAGTCATGGCATTCCCCTATTGCGATATCTTCCAGCTGAATTTTTTATGGCAAGGCGTCGATTCTTGAGTTCCTTGTGATGGAACGATGCCATCGTGGCTCTTTATAGACTGATGATTTTCGTTAAATTCAGACATATCATGGATAACTTTGTTTAAAATTTGTATTAAGGACTGTGGTTTTCACCGGTTACGTTTTAAGTTCCGCTGACTTTTTTGCTCCACGTTTATGCCGAGACTCTTTCAATGACTGATGCAAATTTTAATTATGGAAACTGAATATCAACACCATATTTAAAAGTATATATGTCTGTTGTATGTTCTAGACACTGCATTTTGGACTGAATGCTAGGCATATGCTATTTGTTTCGTTTTGATACAGAAGAATGGTGATAGGATATGTGAAAAGCCTTAATGTACTTATCATTTTTCCTTTCAGACTTGTTTTATTTCTATAATGTTTTCTTCTGTTGATATAATATATGAGTTTATCGCATTTCCAGAAGGTCTGTAGAGTAGATGTATTCACTATCTACTGTAGGCTTGTGTTTGTCATTTCCGTATTGAAAATTATACACTGTCGGTCAGGTCTCTGTTTATACCTACCAAGACTCTTCCTGGGTTTACTCCATGTTGTTATCATCAATTTATTTACATGCATTCAGAATATTATATTGCTATTGATGGGCAGCGAGTTATGACTCTCACATGTGATATTCCATAATGTTTTATGGTTGCGAAATAAATACTAGTCATACTAATCTCTAAATCTCAGATATAATCAGAATTTAAGATGACAATCCCATACCTCCTGGAGTGTATGATTTCTGCCTTACAGTACATGTATGAACTATATTTCTGAGCTGAATAAGTTTTCCACTGATTTCCTTACAACTTTAATAATAAGATTTAGAGTAATTTATATGATTGCTATTCTTTCATGTATATACAAAATGTTTATTTGTACAACCATGATCTATTTTAAATATATCCATGATGAATTTTCTGCTTTTATCTCCATGGAAGAATCTGTTCAGGACATTTCAGTAGCACTAGTTTGTATAGACAGTGACATTGATTGGTTTCTATAATTGTTTTTCTGAGAACCTGGAGTGTTCCATTCCAATAAATTCTTAAGTTTTTATAATTATGTTTCTTGAATCCCCCTGGGAGATTTCTTTTTGTACAGTATCTCCATATTTAGACCCAGGTAGGGTTTAGACATTCTGGTGGATGCTATCCCAGGCTATTGTTCTTACTACCATACGGAAGGTAGAGGATTTGCTTCTGCCATTTACTTCTGTTAAAAGTAAGAACACTACAAACTCCAATAATTTCTCCTTTCTCTTTCATAGGGGTTGAAAACCCCATTCCTACTGTTCCTCTCTTCTTTTTTTTGAAGTAGATTAAAGTTACAAATAAAATTCCTCTTACCATAATTACCATTACTCATAATAAGGACTGATAGACCAAAATTGGCTATAACTGAATTTCTTATCTACCATTATCCAGCATACAACATTTTCACTTCTAATATAAAGTAGTTAATTATATGTAGCCAATTCATACTGTAGAAAATAAAATCCATAGGTGGTTTAAACACATACCACTCATGCAGTAGACCAACCTCCCAACCGTAGAGTTCTATTTCTCTCCCAGAACTCACCCCCGAGCTGAGACCACCTCCACCATAGATCAACAACCCCTTATCTGTTTAGGAGCAGCTTATTTAAGCTAATAGTTCCCCAAAGCCTGTTTCTAATTCTGCGTCCAGAATAGCAGGATGCTTTTCTTCCTGTTTTCCTAGGCTTCCCATTTTGGGATTCTTTAAAGCTGCTTTATGCTTTCCCTCAGCTTTTTTCAGCTTTTTACCTCTTCCCAACTACTTTCCTCATCATTGGGGAAATTTAGATTTTTCCTCAAAATCTAAATTAGCATTAATTCCTTCCAAGGATTTTTGAAGGATTGTGGGGAATAGTTGCCTTATCCATCCTCATGGATTTAGCAAGTGATCTCAATTCTCATTTATGGTCAACATGCATACCAGTACTTTATTCATTTCCTCAAATTGAATATTAAATTACATTCACAATTCATTCATCCTTTGGGGTCCACTCCCCTTAGGATTAAATTTCAAATGTCTAACTTTGAAATTTCAACACATAAATTGGGGGTGTTACAAAGGGAGATGGATGAAACTAAGGCATTACCTACACAGTTTTTTTTCTTTACAGGAATAAATCAATGCTTTGGATGTTAACCTCAAGGAGTACAATGTTGCTAGCAAGAAAAAGGGAGATCACTCTCAGACTTTAATAAGCTACCATAGGGTGAGAGTAATAGCATTGACTAATATATGATTGTTGCAAAATTTGTTTCTTGTTAGAATGCTATTATAGGATGTACTCCTCTAGACATGTGATGAACAAATGTAACTAATTTCACAGGTACTCGCTCTTAGATTTAATTATAAAGCCTTACTTATTCTAGTTAATAAATAAATAAAATAGAAAAATAATCACAATAGTTTGGATTTATAGTTATTATCTTTATTAGAATGCCACCTAACTTTCTTCAGAAATCTAAATAATTATCTTGGTTTGAATCCGAGGTAATTTGATTGAATATAATTTTTGGACTATCATATATAATTATGAATTTTTTTTCTTAAACCACACTCAATAATCTTGATAGTGATGAACATATATTTTAATTATTATTTTTCTTTAAAATATTATAATAATAAAAATGATAATAAAATAAAATTTAATCTATAAAAACTTTATAATTAATTAATTAATTTAAATTTATTTAATTATTAAAAAAATAAAAATGAATTTTATTGGAAATCAAAGTAATCAAATTTTATTAGATATCAACTTCTAAGATGACGCGATCTTTATTTTTTTAGATTAACCTTTTTCGATCAAGATGATTTTAATTTTAATTTCATTCTTTTAAATACATTTTATTTGAAATAATTTTTATTTTTATTTGATTAATTTACATAAATTTGAATTAGAGATAATCTTAATGTAACACCTCCAGTTTAAGGAATTTTTTTATTTTTTTTTTCTTCTTCTTCCCACATATATACTGGTGTTTCATTTTTATTTACCTGGTTGTCTGAATATTAAGTTCAGAAATTGGATTTTGATTTCCATCTCTTTTTATATTTTCCTCTACCCCTCTGGTATCTCATTTAAAATTTAAGATCTCTTTTCCACTATCCCTTCTTAATAACATTCAATATTCCCCATGTGTACATTAAAACCATGAATATAAAATTATATACCCCCTCTATATCAACATGGGATACTCCCCCTAGACATAGTGTAAGTCTAAACCCTATGTACATTCCTATCTTTCGATAACACATATACCACTTATATACACACATTTATATATATATATATATATATATATATATATATATATATATATATATATATATATATATATATATATATATATATATATATATATATATATATATATATCCTTTGATAAAGTTATTTGAATGTGCATACCTATACATAACACATATATATATAACCCATATATATATATACTTTGATAAAATTGTTTGAACGCACATATAGATATATATGTGACGCATATATATAAAACACCCCCTTTGATAATATCATTGGGTACTCACATATATAGGCGTGTAATAGATATATATATACTACATATATATATATATACCCTTTGAAAAGGTTATTGTATCCTCCCTAGTATATAGAATACATAGTATAATTATACTTGACAACACTTTGGAATATCGATTATGTATATAATACATAATATACATTTCAATTAACTCCATATATATACGCAGATCTATATACCTACGTAGGTCTATCATAATAGATATTTAGGGCATTCGAACTATTGATATAATTACATGTCAGCGCTTCCTCTATTAATTATGAATTTTTGAGACCTACCTAACCCTAATCGTAAACCTTTTTGGCATTGTTTATTTTCAATTCTTTGTCGGAATTCGTCGCGGCAGCCATATCATTATTAGTTTATCATTATATAAATACCATCTCGTATAATAATGTCCAGGTCTGCGTATCGGCGTAGCTGAAATCATATCAAATCCGAACTCATTTCGCCTTGCGACGGTTTATCATTATTTGGATTCTGAACCAGTGCATACACGTTTTGATTTCATACGAGGAGTGCGCAACATGCGTTTTGATTATGGTTTGTAATATCCATGTTGCACCGTGCTCTGTTCAACTGGGTTTAACGTGTGAGTTTGGTTTTTCTGTTTCGATGATTTTGTAGGCAGGGACGGCGTCTCGCTCCTGAGAGGGAAGTACCAGCTACCAGCGTAAATCGTTCCATGCCCAGCAGGAATTCGACGTGTGGCTTGTTATGTGTCATTTCTGACTGGTCCCAGTACTCTGTGCCGAGTTCTGCCTTGGGAAGTTATTAGTTCTGGGGTTAGCCCCTTACCTACATGCATACTATGCGTATCATCTCCCCATACCTTCTCTGTGCACCTTAATATCGCCTGGTACCCGCCTATCGACGTGGCTGAGTTTTCTCAATCGACATCGGGATTTTTTGAATTTCTGGGGCAGTGGGATTAGGGTTACGAGGGTTCTTTTTTTTTTTAATTGGGGCTCTTGTGCCGATTTGTTCATCCGACCCTTCCCATTTATTTCTGTGATATAGAATCGTTGCCATTCACCGCTCCCCTCGCTTGTCGTTGATGGTATAGCCGGATCAGGTTGTGGTTACAATTTGTTTTCTCTTGTTTTGTGCTTGTCTCCATTCATGGTTTCTTCACCTAATTCACGGCTATTTCTGTGTGACTCATGTGCAGGGACCCTAATTCATCGCGAAGGTGTCAGACTACTGCACCAAGGAGATTCAGCATAAGGTTTCACGTTATCCCTGAGTCCTATTGGTTTTATAGTTCCTTACGTTTTGAGACAATATCTCATCATCTACTGATTGTTTTTCGCAGAGAGGGTAGAGGGTCGGCATCTCAGGCTGTTTACTGGAGAGCGGAGACCTAGCCTGTTCTCTAGCGCTTGTTAATCCTCATTTTATATGCCTGGCTGCGCTCTTTTTGAATTTATACATACGCCGAGTTATTTTTCTTATCATAGTTTTGCTAGACTGCTCTGATGTAACCCTAGTTGTTCTGCTCGTGAGAGTTTTATTTCACCGAACTATCACGGCTCCATTCAGCACCCATCACCCGTGTAGAAACCATTTGCAGGCTGTCTAAATGATTATACACCGAGGCGTTTGTTAACATATTATTTGTTTTTTTTTTCGAGTCCTGGAGCGGGATCTTAGGTTTCTCTGCATCCAGTTTGGATAATCTCTCTACGGCCAACGTTCTAATCTTTATAACCAGCGTATGGATTCCTCATTTTTACTATTGTTAACGTCAATGCGATGCAAGGGTAGGAAGAAAACCCTATACACAGGTAAACCCCTAATTCGTCCATACGGTTGCAGAGGTTGATGCATCAAATTCGTTGGTCTATGCTTTCATACATTTGATATCGTTTGCAATCAACTGTTAACCGTCAGGACCTATTTCATGATTACTTTTATATGTTTTTTTTTTGTTTTTCTCAGTCGAAACTATGGTCAAATGCATGTTGGTCAATCAGATTTACACTAATTCGATTTGTGCCTCATTTCACTTAACGACCATAATGAAAAACGATTATTGCCAGGGAAGATACCGAGTTCTCACATCAGTGATACTCGTCCCTTAACTAAAATTTAACTCTGTGTTCCTGTTGTTTTAATAATGGTAGCGTTCCTTATAAACATAAGTAAGGTTACGCTGCCTGTGGTATTTTAATATCATATTTTACTGCATATAAATTTTATCCCAATACGTTGCATGGAGATTAATATACAGCGTAAAAACCGTGTAGTCGGCCATTATTATCTATGCGTTGTTTCATAGTTTTTATTATTGCAATTGTTATTTACACATTATATCATCGTTTTAATTTTACCTCCATTTGTTTCATATAATGTTCAAAAGGACCTAATATGCCAGGGGATATTAATGTCGGTACAGTCGGAGAAATTTATTTGACCTAGGCCCAATGCCTAGTAAATTTAATAACAACCATGAGTTAATGTAGTTTGACTATACATTAATCCAAATAGCGATAAGGTTCGTATAGATATTTCATTTTAACATATATGGTTCGTATCTATATTTCATTTTAACATATATGGTTCGTTCATATATATATAGGATTTGTATATATATATTTCATTTGTAATCGATGTGAAAATGATCTATTGGTTTAGCGCTCGGTACTTATTTATTGTTTTGAATGCATATACATGTATTCGGTAGTTCATTTGGTAGTGTACCTTAGGCATAGATTAAGTCTCTTTGCTATGATATTTATTTGAAGGTTTTAGAGGTAGATTAAAAAATGCAATATGCACTGTAATTTCTATGAATGCTATAATACTCCTATAGAGTAGAATTACTTCTTGATCTAGAAAAATTTTGAAATACATATTCTAATGTCCTTGCTTCCTTTTTTTTTGTACCATGTAGATTTCAGTTCTGCTACCATATTTTTCTAGCATACATATGAGCATATAATTTCACCTTTGTATATATATGAAACAAGTTAATATTTAATTATCTGTGGAGACTAAGTACCTTCAGGTTTAAACCGAACTTGGTTTAAAGTTTCTGTGGGTTTCTACTACATGGATTTCTGGTCTACAACTAAACAGAATCTGGAAGGTGAATGCCTTAGGATGGACTCTGTTAAATGTAGTACTAAAATAAATCGTACCATTTAAATTAATTTTATATGTAGCTAATTCATACCATCATAAATCAAAATAACAAGAATTTCAGAAACATACCACTATTGCAAATGACCAACCTCCCAACCTTAGAGTCCTCTATGTCTCCCAGAACTCACCCCCGAGCTGAGATCACCTCCATCACAGATCAACCTCTGATCTGCTTAGGAGCAGCTTATTTAAGCTCATAATTTCCCAAAGCATGTTTCTAATTCTGCGTCCAGAATAGCAGGATGCTTTCTTTCATGTTTAGCCTAGGCTTCCCATTTTGGGACTCTTTAAAGCTGTTTTATGCTTTTCCTCAGCTTTTCCAGCTTTTCTTACCTCTTCCCAACTACTTTCCTCATCATTGGGGAAATTTAGATTCCTCCTCAAAATCTAAATTAATTTCTTTCAAGGATTTTAGAAAGAGTGTGGGGATTTGTTGCCTTATCCATCCTCATGGATTTGGCAAGTGATATCTAATTCTCATCTTGGTCAAAATGCACAATCATTTTATTTATTGCCTCAATTTAAGTATTAAAGTACATTCACACCATACTTATCCTTTGGGGTCCATTCCCCTTAGGATTTAAGTTCAAATGTCTAAATTTTTCAAATTCAACACAGAAATTGGGGGTGTTACATATTCCCCCTCTGAAAATAAACACCGTCCTCGGTGTTGTTATTCAACTACTAGAGTTTACTTAAACAAGAATGGATATTTTTCCATCATTTCAGCTTCCCTTTCCCAGGTAGCTTCTTCAGTAGTAAAGTGCTTCCACTGCACTTTTACTCTGGCCACTAAACTGTTTCTCAATTCAATTTCTTCCCGCTCCAATATTTGAAGCGGTTCTGGCAGAAACTCCCCTTCTGGTTCCACCTGTACAACATTCCAATCAACTATGTGAGAAGCATCATGCACATATTTTTTTAATAATGAAATATGAAACACATTATGCACTCTAACATGGGGTGGTAAGGCCAGCTTGTAAGCCACTGGTCCCACCCTTTCTAAAACTTCAAAAGGCCCACAATATCTAGGAGCAAGTTTTGCACAACTTCCAGCATAAAGTGTGTTCTTTTTGGGTTTGATGCGCAAATACACAAGATCCCCTTCTTTGAATTCTCGGTGCACTCTTTTCTTATCAGCATAGATTTTCTGGCGATCTTGTGCTGTCTTGATATTTCTTTGTATCTGTTTAACAATTCTCTCCATCTCTTGTAAGGCATCATGTCCCAGCATTAATTTATCTTCTGGTTGGCTCCAGCTCAAAGGAGTACGACACTTCCTTCCATATAGTGCCTCAAACAGACTCATTTTAATAAAAGATTGGTAACTGTTATTATAGGCAAATTTAGCTAAATGCAGATACTCCTCCCACTTTGATGGTCTATCCATCACATAGATTCTCAACATATCCTCCAAAATTTGATTCGTCCTTTCTGTTTTCCCGTCAGTTTGAGGGTGATATGCAGTACTAAAATTCAGCTTAGTAGCCATCCCTCCAAACAATCCTTTCCAAAACGTGGCTTTAAACTTAACATCTCGATCTGAAACAATTACTTTGGGAACTCCATGAAGCCTTACTATCTCCTTCAGGAAAACATTTGCTACTTGAGCTGTTCCGAAAGTAGATTTCACTGTTATAAAGTGGGAAGCTTTCATTAAAGTGTCTACTACCACCATTACAGAATCATGTTGGTATTTGGTTTTAGGTAGTCCTGTTATAAAATCCATGGAAACTGTGTCCCATTTCCATTCTGCAATTGGCAAGGGATTTAGAAGACCCGCTGGATGTTGATACTCAACTTTGACTAATTGACATTCCATGCACCTACTTAAATATTCTGCCACGTCTCTCTTCATTCCTGGCCAGAACAACTTCTTTTTCAAGGCTGTTAACATCTTCTGGTATCCTGGATGCCCTGCATAAGGCTGTTTGTGATATTCATCTAAAATTTCTCTTTTTAATGACTCTACATTTGGAATATACAACCTGTTTTTGTAATAGAGTAACCCTTTTTGGTTTTGAGTGAAATCAGTTTTATCCCTTTTCTGTAGTTTCACCGAGAGTGTTTCATAGTTTGGATCTTGATTTACTACTTTTCTCACCATTTCTTCCACCTCCATCTAGGCACTACTCCCAATGTTGTTTAGCTTTTGACAAGCATTTCTACTTAATGCATCAGCAACTTTATTTTCTTTTCCCTTGATATGTTTTATGTCCATATCAAATTCACTTAAAAAGGATAGCCATATGGCTTGCCTTGCATTCAGGTCAGTTTGGGAAAAGAAATATTTGAGGCTAATATGATCAGTCATCAATGTGAACTTTTTCCCAAGAAGATAGTGCCGCCACATTTTTAAAGCATGGATAACAGCTGCAAATTCTAAATCATATGCACTATAATTCTGTTCATGTATTTTCAATTTCCTAGATTCATAGGCAATAACTGAATTTTCCTGCAATAAGACTCCTCCCAACGCTTCTCTGCAAGCATCTGTACATACAATAAACTCTTTATCAGGATCAACAATTTTTAATATAGGGGCTGAAATAAGTTTTTGTTTTAATTGTTCGAAACTGATTTGACATTTCTCAGTCCACACGAACTTGACACCCTTTCTTTGCAATGAAGTGATGGGATGTGCTATGGCAGAAAATTTCTCCACAAATCTACGATAGTAGCCTGCCATCCCCATGAATGACCTTACTGCTGAAACATAAGTTGGGACTGACCAATCTTTAATTGCTTTTATCTTTTCAGGGTCAATTGCAAGGCCTTTTTCAGAAATAATATGACCCAAATTTTGAATCTTATCCTTGTAAAATTCACATTTACTGAACTTAGCATATAGCTGATTTTCTTTCAGAGTTTGTAACACTATCCGCAAATGTTCTTTATGTTCCTCTTTGTTTTTGGAGTAGACCAAAATATCATCTATAAACACCAGAACAAGTTTATCCAAATACTTATTTAACACACTGTTCATCAGGCACATAAAGGTGGCAGGGGCATTTGTTAATCCAAAAGGTAGGACTACAAATTCGTAGTGTCCATACCGGGTTCGAAAGGCTATTTTGCTAATCTCTTCTTCCTTGATTCTGAGCTGGTGATACCCAGTCCTTAAGTCAATCTTTGAAAAGACTGAGGCCCCTCTCACTTGATCAAAAAGATCATCAATTCTAGGAAGTGGATATCTATTCTTAATGGTCAACTTGTTCAGTTGACGATAATCAATGCACATCCTAAAAGTTCCATCCTTCTTTTTCAAAAATAAAACCGGTGCTCCCCACGGAGACACACTTTGTCTAATGTACCCTTTATCCAGTAATTCTTGCAGCTGCATCTTCAGCTCCATAAGTTCAGGCGGACTCATTCTATAGGGGGCTCGGGAAATAGGTGTGGCTCCCGGCACCAGATCTATGGAAAAGTCAATTTCTCTTTTGGGGGGAAGATGAGGAATCTCATCTGGGAAAACTTCTTTAAAATCCCTTATCACTGGTAATTCACTCAGCAGATTTTCTTCAGTTCTCTGTTCTACTTCTTCCACATGTACTGCATAAACTTGGTATCCTTTTCTAGCTGTTCTTTTCAATTGTAAAGCTGATATTTGTCTTACTGAAATGGATTTTGGTTTTCCTTTTAATGAAAAAGGTTTCCCCTCTTCATCCACACAATGCAGGGTTTTATCCCAGCAGTTCATCAGGGCTTTCTTCTTTTCCAGCCAATCCATTCCTCAGAAAATCATAGGATCCTAATGGCAATATGTTCAAATTTAATTCTGTTGAAAATCCATTTAATTGTATTGCTGTTTTGGGCAATTTATGTGTGACCTTGCTCTTAGTTCCAGTGGCCAGCTGTACCAACCATGACTGCTGAAATTTTTCAAGTTTAATTTTACATTTTTCTACAATTCCAGGACTAATGTAACTCAAAGAAGCACCTGGATCAATCAAAACAGTAACAGGTAGGTCAGAAATCTTACCCTCCATTTCCACCATGGTTTCTTGATGTTCTGCTTGCCGATTTTCCAATGCTGCACTGATAGTTGGTATATTTCTGGCTATGTCATTTACTATTGTTGCCTCTCGCTCTCTCCTGATCATATGAATATTTCGATGGGGGAAGTCCCTCATCATACGGGGTTCTCCATAGCCCCAACATTTCAAAGGTTCCTTCATTCTGACTGTTCCTTCCTTTTTATTGTTCCCTTCTACTTGTTTTGAGGCCACTTGGGACTGAGCAGTTTGGCTTTCTTTTGGTTTATTGAATTTTTTCCGCTGATGATCTCTGCCAAAATTCCTTAGATATGCTGGTTTTTGTCTTTTTCCTTTAAACTCACCCTTGTTTAGCCAGCTCTTTCCTTGTTCAACCCTACCTTTAAACTGCTGATAGCATAATCTTGCTTTCCTAACCGCTTCGTCCATTGTCTTTGGGTTTTCAAACTCAATTTTTTCCTTGTATGCAGTAGGCAAGCAATTCAAAAACCTTTGAACCTTTGCCTTTTCTTCCCTAATGTAAGGGACATATCTCAGTAAATTGGTAAAATTAGTGACAAACTCATCGATAGTGAGCTGTCCTAGTCTAAGTTCATGGAATTCTTTAGCTTTATCATCATAATAACGTTCATTCAAATAATGATTTTTGAACTTAGCCTGGAAATCTTCCCAAGTAACTGTCTTTTCATCAATGGCATGCACCATTTTTGTCTCTTCCCACCACATTGTAGCTGATACACAGCTAATCTGGCCTTCAGATTGCTCTCATATTCATAAACTTGGAAATAATTGATCATGTTCAGCAACCAAGCTTCAGCATCTTCTTCCTTCTCCCCATCATAGGAGTGAGGTTTGATCTTTCGAAATTCTCCCTGCAATTCTCTTTTCTGCTTATGTTGATGTCTAGCTGCATCATCATCATCAGACTCATCCATCTTCCTCTTTCCGAAACCTTCGCCTTCTTGGCTGTTCCGGGAAGTGAGTTCTCTGATGAGCTTTTCCTGCTCCTTACTGGCTGATGACAATATGTCATTATGGCTTCTTAGTTCAGCCAATTCTCGTTGCAACCGGTGCAACATAGCCATTACTGGGGCATTGGGATCTGGAGTAGCAAATTCATCACGCAGATCCACATAAATTCCTCCCTCTTCAGCCATTTTAGCACCACTGTACACACTCATAACTTTTATCAGTAAAACACAAAAAAACAATCTCTACAATGTTCAATAACATTGAGAATTCAGTGAGCACAATAACAACAACCCAGTTTTTGCACTTGGGCTCTCATACCATTTGTAACACCTCCAGCTTAAGGAAATATATATTTTTTTTTTCTTCTTCCCACATATATACTGGTGTTTCATTTTTATTTACCTGGTTGTCTGAATATTAAGTTCAGAAATTGGATTTTTATTTCCATCTCTTTTTATATTTTCCTCTACCCTTCTGGTATCACATTTAAAATTTGAGATCTCTTTTCCACTATCCCTTCTTAATAACATTCAATATTCCCCATGTGTACATTAAAACCATGGATATAAAATTCTATACCCCCTCTATATCAACATGGGATACTCCCCCTAGATATAGTGTAAGTCTAAACCCTATGTACATTCCTATCTTTCGATAACACATATACCACTTATATATATAATACATATATATATATATATATCCTTTGATAAAGTTATTTGAATGCGCATACCTATACATAACACATATATATATAACCCATATATATATACTTTGATAAAATTATTTGAATGCGCATATAGATATATATAACGCATATATATAAAACACCCCCTTTGATAATATCATTGGGTACTCACATATATAGGCATGTAATAAATATATATATAATACATATATATATATATACCCTTTGAAAAGGTTATTGTATCCTTCCAAGCATATAGAATACATAGTATAATTATACTTTGACAACACTTTGGAATATCGATTATGTATATATTACATAATATACATTTCAATTAACTCCATATATATATGTAGATCTATATACCCACGTAAGTCTAACATAATAGAGATTTAGGGCGTTCGAACTATTGATATAATTACATGTCAGCACTTCCTATATTAATTATGAATTTTCGAGACCTACCTAACCCTAATCGTAAACCTTTTTGGCATTGTTTATTTTCAATTCTTTGCTCGACCTCGTACGGCCATATCGTTACCGTGGGAAATTATACAGTATCTGGAGAAAGATAAACGCAGCTCAGCGCATTCACAGAGCCGAAACTTCATATATCAAATCCGAACTCGTTTCGCCTTGCAGCGGTTTATCATTATTTGGATTCTGAACCAGTGCATACACGTTTTGATTTCATACGAGGAGTGCGCAACATGCGTTTTGATTATGGTTTGTAATATCCGTGTCGCACCGTGCTCTGTTCGACTGGGCTTAATGTGTGAGTTTGGTTTTGTTGTTTCGATGATTTTGCAGGCAGGGACGACGTCTCGCTCCTCAGAGGGAAGTACCAGCTGCCAGCGTAAATCATTCCATGCCCAGCAGGAATTCGACGTGTGGCTTGCTATGTGTCATTTCTGACTGGTCCCAGTACTGTGTGCCGAGTTCTGCCTCGGGAAGTTATTAGTTCTGGGGTTAGCCCCTTACCTACGTGCATACGATGCGTAGCATCTCCCCACACCTTCTCTGCGCACCTTAATATTGCCTGGTACCCGCCTATCGACGTGGCTGAGTTTTCTCAATCAACATCAAGATTTTCTGAATTTCTGGGGCAATGGGATTAGGGTTACGAGGGTTCTTTTTTTTTTTTTAATTGGGGCTCTTGTGCCGATTTTTTCATCTGACCCTTCCCATTTATTTATGTGATATAGAATTGTTTCCATTCACCACTCCCCTCGCCTGTTGTTGATGGTATAGATGGATTAGGTTGCGGTTACAATTTCTTTTCTCTTGTTTTGTGCTTGTATCCATTTATGGTTTCTTCACCTAATTCGCGGCTATTTCTGTGTGACTCATGTGCAGGGACCCTAAGTCATCGCGAACGTGTCGGACTACTACACCAAGGAGATTCAGCGTAAGGTTTAACGTTATCCCTGAGTCTTATTGTTTTTATAGTTCCTTACATTTTGACACGGTATCTCATCATCTACTGATTGTTTTTCGCAGAGAGGGCAGAGGGTCGGCATCTCAGGTTGTTTACTGGAGAGCGGAGACCTATCCTGTTCTCTAGCGCTTGTTAATCCTCGGTTTATATGCCTGGCTGCGCTCTTTTTGAATTTATACATACGCTGAGTTATTTTTCTTATCATAGTTTTGCTAGACTGCTCTGATGTAACCCTAGTTGTTCTGCTCGTGAGAGTTTTATTTCACCGCACTATCACGGCTACATTCAGCACGCATCACCCGTGTAGAAACCATTCGCAGGTTGTCCAAATGATTATACACCGAGGCCTTTGTTAACATATTATTTGTTTTTTTTTTCAAGTCCTGCAGCGGGATCTTAGGTTTCTCTGCATCCAGTTTGGATAATCTCTCTACGGCCGGCGTTCTAATCTTTATAACCAACGTATGGATTCCTCATTTTTACTGTTGTTAACGTCAATGCGACGCAAGGGTAGGAAGAAAACCCTATACACAGGTAAACCCCTAATTCGTCCATACGGTTGCAGAGGTTGATGCATCAAATTCGTTGGTCTGTGCTTTCATACATCTGATATTGTTTGCAATCAACTGTTAACCGTCAGGATTTATTTCATGATTACTTTTATATTTTATATTTTGTTTTTCTCAGTCGAAACTATGGTCAAATGCATATTGGTCAATCAGATTTACACTAATTCGATTTGTGCCTCGTTTCACTTAACGACCATAATGAAAAACGATTATTGCCAGGGAAGATACCGAGTTCTCACATCGGTGATACTCGTCCCTTAATTAAAATTTAACTCTGTGTTCCTGTTGTTTTAATAATGGTAGAATTCCTCATAAACATAAGTAAGGTTACGCTGCCTGTGGTATTTTAATATCATAGTTTACTGCATATAAATTTTATCCCAATACGTTGCATGGAGATTAATATACAACGTAAAAACCTTGTATTCGGCCATTATTATCCATGCGCTGTTTCATAGTTTTTATTATTGAAATTGTTATTTACGCATTATATCATCGTTTTAATTTTACCTCCATTCGTTTCATATAATGTTCAAAAGGACCTAATATGCCGGGGGATATTAATGTCGGTATAGTCGGAGAAATTTATTTGACCTAAGCCCAATGCCTAGTAAATTTAATAACAACCATGAGTTAATGTAGTTTGACTAAACATTAATCCAAATAGCGATAAGGTTCGTATAGATATTTCATTTTAACATATATGGTTCGTATCTATATTTCATTTTAACATATATGGTTCGTATCTATATTTCATTTTAACATATATGGTTCGCTCATATATATATATAGGATTCGTATATATATATTTCATTTGTAATCGATGTGAAAATTATGTATTGTTTTAGCGCTCGGTACTTATTTATTGTTTTGAATGCATATACATGTATTCGGTAGTTCATTTGGTAGTGTACCTTAGGCATAGATTAAGTCTCTTTGCTATGATATTTATTTCAAGGTTTTAGAGGTAGATCAAAGAATGCAATATGCACTGTAATTGCTATGAATGCTATAATACTCCTATAGAGTAGAATTACTTCTTGATCTAGAAAAATTTCGAAATACATATTCTAATGTCCTTGCTTCCTTTTTTTTGTACCATGTAGATTTCAGTTCTGCTACCATATTTTTCTAGCATACATATGAGCATATAATTTCACCTTTGTATATATATGAAACAAGTTAATATTTAATTATCTGTGGAGACTAAGTACCTTCAGGTTTAAACTGAACTTGGTTTAAAGTTTCCGTGGGTTTCTACTCTATGGATTTCTGGTCTACAACTAAACAGAATCTGGAAGGTGAATGCCTTAGGATGGACTCTGTTAAATGTAGTACTAAAATAAATCATACCATTTAAATTAATTTTATATGTAGCTAATTCATACCATCATAAATCAAAATAACAAGAATTTCATAAACATACCACTATTGCAAATGACCAACCTCCCAACCTTAGAGTCCTCTATGTCTCCCAGAACTCACCCCCGAGCTGAGATCACCTCCATCATAGATCAACCTCTGATCTACTTAGGAGCATCTTATTTAAGCTCATATTTCCCCAAAGCATGTTTCTAATTCTGCATCCAGAATAGTAGGATGCTTTCTTTCCCGTTTAGCCTAGGCTTCCCATTTTGGGACTCTTTAAAGATGTTTTATGCTTTTCCTAAGCTTTTCTAGCTTTTCTTACCTCTTCCCAACTACTTTCCTCATCATTGGGGAAATTTAGATTCCTCCTCAAAATCTAAATTAATTTCTTTCAAGGATTTTTGAAAGATTGTGGGGATTTGTTGCCTTATCCATCCTCATGGATTTGGCAAGTGATCTCTAATTCTCATCTTGGTCAAAATGCACAATCATTTTATTTATTGCCTCAATTTAAATATTAAAGTACATTCACACCATACTTATCCTTTGGGGTCCACTCCCCTTAGGATTTAAGTTCAAATGTCTAAATTTTTCAAATTCAACATAGAAATTGGGGGTGTTACACTTAACTTTTATTTTATTAATTTACATAAATTTTCTTAGAAATAATATTAATTTTTATTTGATTAATTTAGATAAATTTGATTAGAAATAATCTTATGTAAAAGGCCATTATCATTTATTTTAGTTTCTGGTGTAGTCAACTTCTACCTCCCTAGATTAGGCTTGCTTTTATTTTAATGGAAGGAATATTTAGACTACCGTCGATAATTAGACAAATAATTAAAAACAATAGAGAAAAGTAACCATTAACTGCGCGGAAGCATGTGTGGAATCTATCGTTGAAACACGGATCCCACTGGCGTGCACATAATCAAAATTTTCAATATAATGATTATAAACGACCATATAATTTAATTTTTATTATATATATTTTTTAAATTTTAGGAGTATTTTGTTATTAAGATTGTGTAATCTATATATAAGATGAGGTTATTAGAAATGTGTTAGGTTAGATTAAGTTTGGATAATTTTTAATCTTTATAGATTATTATCAACATTATTTTATAAATCTTGAATTAATAATTTGACAAGATTAAACCTTATATCAACTAACCAATTGATATTTTATAAATAGTAAGATACAATCTTATGACTAAAATTTTATTAATAATTTTATAATAAAAAAGGAATACATAAAATTTGTAATATTGAATAAACCCACATAAAACACCTAATTTACATATCAGAAATTTATAAATTATATGTAGCCAATTTACAATTAAAATTTTGTTATTTATTTGTTTAATATAACAAATAATAAATTCATGAGGTACATGTCACCTGCATCAATCCAACTTCTCAAACTAACACAAGCCCTAATCTTCCTCAAACTGAACCAAGAATCCCTAATCAAACTAACACAAACTCTAATCTTCCTCAAACTGAACCAAGAAACCCTAATCTTCCTCAACCAAACACTAATTTTCCTCAAGCAGAACCATTGAAGACATCCAGGTCAATTATTTGCCCACAACAATTCGTCAGCGCCCCACAGGGCCACCTCGTCCGCAATTTTTTAGCCAAATGCCTGTGCCCGGGCAATCTATTCCAATGAGATTATCAAACCATCATCTGTTAGGGTTTCGTTGAGGGTGCCGCACAGTCTGCAAAATTTTAGATCCGATTCCACAAACCATCTGCTCACTAATGGTAAAATTTGAAATAAATTAGTTTTCTTACTTAGATGCGGCATTAATGGTTAAATTTGAAATATATGGATTTTCTTACTAATATGTATATGTCCTATCAAATTAACCAGTCTGAACACATAGATCATCACAACGTGCCAAATAAACACTTGGTAAAGGTGGGATTCCCAGTTTGACTTCTTTGCATTTTCATTGTGAAATTTGAAATACTGATCTTAATTTGATTACAAATTTAATTAACACTGGTTAAAAGGACGATTACCAATTTGACTTCTTTCCATTTTCATTGTGAAATTCTAAATTCTGAACTTTTTTGGATTACAAATTTAATTTTTAATTAACACAACTACATTTAATTAATAAAATCAATAGGATTGATATAAATTATAAATATCTAGCTTATATAAATGCATAATGATAAAATATACCTTTAAATTTTCCAAATAAAATTATTAATCACAAAAATTTCCCAATATTGACTTTCTATTTATTGATCTAAGTTTTTCATTCACATGTCTTAACTATATTTAACTCTAATGTTAGATATTTTGTTTTCAGCAAAAGATCTTAATGCTATTGGAAGGGTCAAATTTTAAAATTAAAAATTTATAATAAATCCCAAACAAAATGTACTTAGTTACTGATATGTTTACGTTAAATATGAGAGTAACTGGAAAAATTATCCACATCATGCTTAAAATGGTAAATATTAAAAACAAATAATCATCATCGAATTTTTGAAGGGAGAGCCTCAACAACTTCTAACGGTTCATTTGATTGATAATTACATCCCGAAGCCCTGGTACGGAACCAGAGTTAAGTTAGGGTTAAAAGAACGGTCATAAAACTAGTATTGCCGTTAACAATAACAGTTTATAATCTTGATAACCTCAATTTCATTTTTTAACTATCCATTTTCTTTAAAATAATAATATATCATAATAATAAAAATATTTTTTACCAAACAAAAATTAATGAATAATATATTTAAATTAATTTAATTAATTTATAAAAAATCTAAATTTGAATAATTATTAATTTAAAACCATTTTCAAATAAAATTTGAATAAACTATTGAATAAAACTAAACCCCACACACTAACTAATTTACTTGTCATAAATTGTATGTCACAAACTTATAATTAATTTTTTTTATCCAACAACATATACTTGTCATAAATTGTGTGGCACAAACTTATAATTAATTTTTTTTATCATCCAACAACTTACAACTTATAATAAGACAAAATTATAATTATCTTTTTATTCGTCTTATTAATTTGTTTAATGTGACAAACAATAGAATTTGTTCTCGTAATTTTAATATTAATCTCCTACAAACTGTATAGTTGATCTTTAGTTTAAGATTAGAATTGCAAAATGGTGGTTGGCCTAAGGAAACTAGTTGTCAAAGTTGCTTGACAATCAATCACAAACTATGAAAACCATATTAGCAATATTTTGAAGGAAATATGGCCAGTATTGTCTCATAATATAATTTCCATTGATGATAAAGTCAGAATGGCAGAGGCAATGGCTGCATTAAGCCATGAGCGAAGTTGCAATTTGAAGTTTAGTTATCCAAATATCAAATTCAAAAAAGTTTAATTTGTAGAATGCTAGGAAACGTATTATTTTAATGCCCTCCAACTTGAAGAGTGTTTGCTATCCTGTATAGCCTAAAGTTTGATGATTATGAGCACACAATGATTCCCTTCAAGATGTGAGGAGTAGGATATTTATGGTTCAAAATAAAATTATTGATCTCTTTATGCATAACTTCTAATGTCCTTCACAACTTTCGGTTGAGGATATATTATGATAGTCATTATAGACTATGAGGAGGAGGAGATATAAGGTTGAAAACCATGCTTTAATCTCGCTTTAATATCTTCATACACTGTCTCTGCAGAGGAGATATAAGGTTGAAAACCATGCTTTAATCTCGCTTTGATATCTTCATACACTGTCTCTCACTTCACACTTTTAATTAATTGGAAATGAAAATTAGAGAAATCAATCCTTTTTGAGAATATGTTAAAAGTATTTAAACAGTGACTAACTGCCCAATAGCACACCATCAACAACTTCAAAACCCTCCATGTTTTAAGGATTTGAAATTACATTTATTTATATCTTTTTTTCATAATCCTTTGAGAAGTAAATATCAAAAAAATCTAACCAAACCATCTTAAAAAATATAAATGCTAGAAAAAACATAATAAGTAGATAAAATTTTATCTTTAAATTTTAAGACAAGTATATAAAACTAATAAAATATACAAAATATTTAAATTGAATTCAATAAATTTGTATACATCAACTAAGAGAATGGAGAAAACAACATTATTTATGTTGGGTATGGATTATTAAATTTATACATATATATGATATGCCATTCTTGATCAATACAAATCTTTCTTTAATCGGGTGAGGTTGGATAGGGAGGGGTCATTGTCACATCCCGCAATTGTTAAGGGTGACATGCATCCATGTGAGACTCCATATCTAAATGTGGCATGAGCCTATATTTATTACTGTAGAGACATATGAGTTATTGTATTGTCATGGCCCACATACACATGAATCTCACACACATGGAAGGGAGGTTAGTAGTGGCCATTATTCCTCCATCATTCTTGAATTTGGATCCATCTCTCAAATTCATTCCTCATATCCAAAGCTATTTTATGGCTCCTTAATGATATTTGGTGATTCAATCTGTGTAGTTTTCTCTAGCATTAGGGTCATTTTCACCCATTCTCCCTATAGTTTGCCATGATTTCTCTAAGTGGTGACTACCTTTATGTGCCTTTATTATAGTCTCGCACTTCATTTTGACACCACTTTTGTTTTTTCCATTGTTCATATGCTTGTCCTCCTGTCCACCTCAAATATTTTGTTGTCTCTAGGAGTTGGAACATGATTTATTTGCCTTGGATACTCCACCAATCTCCATCTTGTAGTCGCTCTTGCAGAATTCATATCTAGTTAATCCGCTAACCCCTTAGCCTTTGTAAGGAAATGTACAAAGTGCATCCATGAAAATGACAAATGTAGAAAATTTACTAGCTCTTGAACTCACTTAAGCATGGAAAAATAAACATGTAGCTTCAAATAACAAATCCCAATGGAGGTTCAGGAGGAGATACAAGGTTCTAAAGGTGTTTGATAATTCATATGAGAATGGATAGCTCATGCATGGCATACGAGGGTAGGAAAAATAAACACACATTGACTATTTACATGTATTAGAGAATGAATATGCTATGAGTTAGACATTTTCTTAATAATGATTCCAAGGAAAAAATCTTGTTGATGTTTTGCAAGATGGTGCTCAACCAAAATGACATGTGAAAGATACTCAAATGAATTGAATCCCATATTGCTCACTCTCAAGGTTCGAGTGGTTGCATCTAGGGGGAACATCAATCTGATTGAGGTGTATATCTCTACTTCTACTTGGCCTCATGATGAATATGGTTTCTCTAATTATCCGTGTCTACTTTTTTCATAGGTTTAGGCTTTCTAGTAAACATATTTCAATGTGTAGCCATTATAGTTAATCAAGTTCTTTTAGTTTTCTCTATGTTTATGAATACATTGTTTGGAAAATCTATATATTTTTTTATCATATTCTCTATTTTTTTCCCAGTAATTTGGTTTCCCTTGTAACAAGCCCATGACAAATACAAACTTGAAAAAAATGAAAAAAATTTCTCATTAATAAATAATTAACTTAAATAATAATAATAATAATATATATGCACGAAAACATATAATTAAGTGTAGTAGTTATTTCATTCAATTTAAGCTAATAATTCTAAAACAAATTTATCATAAACAATTTTATTTTCATTTTGTTAAACTTTATATTAAACTCATTTTCATTATAGTTGAATTATTTTTAATATAATTTAACCTTAAATTATCCCCCATTTAAATTTAAAAAAGAAGAATAATTTGATCTTACATGTTTCTCTTTAACTTACTAAAATATGAAAGACACATTTTAATAATCATATATGTCACATATTATTCTCAAGTAACATTTAGTTTTATTAGCTCAAGTTAGGCATCCCAATCAACGATGACCGTGTGAGTGAGGAATTTGGTCCTTGAGGTTTTGGCTTCGAAAATTCCCTGGGTGAACAATGTAAAGACTCTAATCATCTGTAATATATACCTAATAATGTAATTTGTTTTAATTTTAAAATAAAAATATAAAGGTAATCAAAGTAATTGGGATTTATGGTGATAATATTCCTTAAAAGGTTAGAAAAAATTCCTTATTATATATGGCAATTATTTTCATTTGAATCTAGCTACTTTTATTCAATATAATTTGTGGACTATCATATATAATCAAGAAATATGTTTATTCTTGAAAAAATTATACAACATTTTAAATATTCATGGCAGTAATCATATATTCTAATTCTTAATTTTTTTAAAAAATAATATAACGAGAAAAATGATAATAAAATTCAGTTTAATTTATAAAAAAATAATAATTAATCAATATATTTAAATTAATTTAATTATTTAGAAAAATAACAATATCTCGTTGGTTTTGTTTTGGATAAGAAAAATGTGCAACAAAGAAAAAATTTATCCATTGGCCCCTTCCTAAAAACAAGCTCTTCGACTCCTCGGAAGCTACCTCAAGCCCATCATCACTCCCATGCCTCCCTTTGCCCCAGAAGAAACATTTGAGATTGTCTTTGTTTGTCGAATGAGTGTATTTACCTACTCACAACATACCTGAAGCCACCTTCCTCATGTCTTGATGCTTTACGCATGAGCCCCAAATTTAATAGTGAACCCGATCTCCTCTCACTCTTTGTGAAATATTTGGGTGGGTCCCCTCTTTGTCTCTCAGTGAACATAGCTCCAGAATTGAAAACATTAAGTTTCAAATTTCAAGTCAATGGGTATTATTTTTCTGATTTCATTTTCTACAACCAACTCACAAATAGAACAAAATATAGATCAACAAATTAAAAATTATCCACTTCGATGGGGGGACCTCCTTACATTACATAGATGAACAATTCTTTGATGATACAAATGATAAGACCTACTTTCTATATATAGGAGTCTATTGGGTCACAATATAATTAGAGTCTACATAACAATAATAATTTAAGGGGTGCACCAATAACAATAATGTGCTTCTATGGGGCACCAGTAAATTAAAATTGAGCCTTGTATAATGTGAAATGTGATTTCAAACATGGAGAGGGGGGTCCACTATAGGGGGAACGTGGCGGACCCTAGATGCACCACATTAAAAAAAAATCAACTTCAACATTAGGAGCCAGATCCATAAAACAATTTCACCTTCTAACAAATTCGATGAATCCTGCTGTGACACTTGTCACATTATCATTGGCTCGGAGGGAATTTCATCATGGTTGAATTGTCTTGAATCCTTTGACCTTTTTTTTTTTTTGAAAATTTTCCTATTCTGAACGATGGTCACTGAACTCTAACTTCCTCACATGGACTCTGTTTTGAGTAAAATTAATTGCACCAAATTCTTGGCAATGGGTCAGATCCGGTCGTTCTGGTATGGTGAAATTCTTAGAATTTTTTTCTTTGGAAAATTTTTAACCCTAATCCATATTCTGATCTATCCTTCCCACTGACATGCTTTTGGACCCAAAAAATTTTGTTATCTCATGAGAGATGAATACTCTTCTATTTCCCAAGTTCTATCATCTTGATTCTACTTGGAAAAATTGCCATGAAAACCATTTGGGTTCACTGAAATGCATTGCCTTCCAAATGGCGTAGCGCTTCAAAAAATGTTCTCCTTTTGCTTCTTACCCAATCCAACATGTTTTTGTTGCTTTTTGAATTATATAACACTTTTATGTACCAAATCAATCCCTTGGTTCTTGGAAAACTAACTCATTTTCTTCCCTTTGAGAAACATGTTCCTCCTTTGCATACATGCATTTGGTGGAAGATTCTCCTTGAAAACCACTTTCCCAAGTTAAACACATTTGAGCGAAATGAAACAATGAGTTCCAAAATATACAGTAGTAAGAAAATAACGGCCATTATTTTACCTCCATGGTTCCTAATTCCACATCTGGAAGAATTCATTCGCCACCTCTTTTGATTCTTGGCGTCAACACATAAAATGTTCTACAATCGTTGCAAACATTTTGGTTGCAAATTCATTGACATATTTTCCCTCTTTCCCTCATCCTCCAATTTAACATGCTGCTCATGCCATGGATTTGAAAATGGAGGCTAAACATGAACCTCTTTCAGAATAGTCGACCTTTAAAAATCCAGCGACTTCTTGTGACAAGCACAACTATCAATCTGAAAAACACATCATGAAAGAAACATAACTTGACGACATATCCTTGTGCTCAATCAATGAAAAAAATTTCACATCATTTGAACATCTCCATTTACTCTTTCATCTTTGTGTCAAAATTCATCAAGCAAACACAAATAAAAAAACCGGCCTCTTCGATCCATCGACCAAGACAATTCAACACCCATGCATGATCAAATGATCAACACTCTCAAGTTGACATACATACCATCCTTAGCCAGTACATCTGCTCGAGATTCGTCTGCTACTCTAAATGGGAAATATTGGAAGATATGGCCACACTCATGACAATGACGACATTTGAAAGGGACATGTTCATAATCCAATAGTTCGGTCCATGTAGAGCCGTGGTAGATTAGATCGATGGATTCTGGTAGTGGTTGAGATATGTTCATATGGAAACCAATCTCCATCTTGTAGCCGCTCTTGGAGAATTCATATCTAGGTAATCCACTAACCCCTTAGGCTTGGTAAGGAAATGTACAAAGTGCATCCACGAAAATGAAAATTGTAGCAAATTTACTAGCTCTTGAACTCACTTAAGCATGGAAAAATAAACATGTAGCTTCAAAGAACAAATCCCAATGGAGGTTCCGGAGGAGATACAAGGTTCTAAAGGTGTTTGATAACTCATTTGAAAATGGATAGCTCACGCATGGCATACGAGGGTAGTAAAAATAAACACACGTTGACTATTTACATGTATTAGAGAATGAATATGCTACGAGTTAGATATTTTCTTAACAATGATTCCAGGGAAAAAATGTTGTTGATGTTTTGCAAGATGGTGCTCAACCAAAATGACATGTGAAAGATACTTGAATGAATTGAATCCCATATTGCTCACTCCCAAGGTTCGACTGGTTGCATCTAGGGGGAACATCAATCTAATTGAGGTGTATATCTCTACTTCTACTTGGCCTCATGATGAATATGGTTTCTCTAATTATCCGTGTCTACTTTTTTGACAGGTTTAGGCTTTCTAGTAAACATATTTTAGTGTGTAGCCGTTATAGTTAATCAAGTTCTTTTACTTTTCTCTATGTTTATGAATACATTCTTTGGACAATCTATATATTTTTTTATCATATTCTCTATTTTTTCCCAGTAATTTGGTTTCCCTTGTAACAAACCCATGACAAATAAAAACTTGAAAAAAATGAAAACAAATTCTCATTAATAGATAATTAACTTAGATAATAATAATAATAATATATATGTACGAAAACATATAATTAAGTGTAGTAGTTATTTCATTCAATTTAAGCTAATATTTCTAAAATAAATTTATTATAAATAGTTTTATTTTCATTTTGAAAAACTTTATATTAAACTCATTTTCATTATATTTTAATTATTTTTAATATAATTTAACATTAAATTATCCCCCATTTAAAGTTTTTATAAAAGAAGAAGAATTTGATCTTACATGTTTCTCTTTAACTTACTAAAATATGAAAGACACATTCTAATAATCATATATGTCACATATTATTCTCAAGTAAGATTTTGTTTTATTATCTCAAGTGAGGCATCCCAATCAACGATGACCGTGTGAGAGAGGAATTTGGTCCTTGAGGTTTTGGCTTTGAGAATTCCCTGGGTGAACAATGTAAAGACTCTAATCATCTATAATATAAACCTAATAATGTAATTTGTTTTTGTTTTAAAATAAAAATATAAAGGTAATCAAAGTAACTGGGATTTATGGTGATAATATTCCTTAAAAGGTTATAAAAATTTCCTTATTATATATGGAAATTATTTTCATTTGAATCTAGCTACTTTTATTCAATATAATTTGTGGACTATCATATATAATCAAGAAATATGTTTATTCTTGAAAAAATTATACAACATTGTAAATATTCATGGCAGTAATCATATATTCTAATTCTTAACTTTTTTTAAAATAATATAACAAGAAAAATGATAATAAAATTCAATTTAATTTATAAAAAATAATAATTAATCAAAATATTTAAATGAATTTAATTATTTATAAAAATAGCAATATCTCATTGCTTTTGTTTTGGATAAGAAATTGTGCAATAAAGAAAAAATTTATCCATTGGCCCCTTCCTAAAAACAAGCTCTTCAACTCCTCGGAAGCTACCTCAAGCCCATCATCACTCCCATGGCTCCCTTTGCCCCGGAAGAAGCATTTGAGATTGTATTTGGTTGTCAAATGAGTGCATTTACCTACTCACAACATACCTGAAGCCACCTTCCTCATCTCTTGATGCTTTACACATGAGCCCCAAATTTAATAGTGAACCCGATCTCTTCTCACTCTTTATGAAATATTTGGGTGGGTCCCCTCTTTGTCTGTTAGTGAACAGTAGCTCCAAACTTGAAAACATTAAGTGTCAAATTTCAAGTCAATGGGTATTATTTTTCTGATTTCATTTTCTACAACCAACTTACAAATAAAACAAAATATAGATCAAGAAATTAAAAATTATCCACTTCGAGGGGGGGACCCCCTTACATTACACAGATGAACAATTCTTTGATGATAAAAATGATAAGACCTACTTTCTATATATAGGAGTTTATTGGGTCACAATATAATTAGAGTCTACATAACAATAATAATTTAAGGGGTGTACCAATAACAATAGTGGGCTTTTATGGGGCACCAATAAATTAAAATTGAGCCTTGTAGAATGTGAAATGCGATTTCAAACATGGAGAGGGGGGTCCACTAGAGGGGGAACGTGGTGGACCCTGGATGCACCACATGTTAGCCTCTAGTTGTGTTGTATTTCCACATTAAAAAAAAAATCAACTTCAACCTTAGGAGCCAAATCCATAAAACAATTTCACCTCTAAACAAATTCGATGAATCCTGCTATGAAACCTGTCACATTGTCATTGCCTTGGAGGGACTTTCATCATGGTTGAATTGTCTTGAGTCCTTTGACCTTTTTTTTTTTTTGAAAATTTTCCTATTCTAAACGATGGTCACTGAGCTCTAACTTCCTCATTCGGACTCTGTTTTGAGTGAAATGAATTGCACCAAATTCTTGGGAATGGGTCAGATCCGGCCGTTCTAGTTTGGTGAAATTCTTAGAAATTTTTTCTTTGGAAATTTTTTACCCCTAATCCATATTCTGATCTATCCTTCCCACCAACATGCTTTTGGACCCACAAAATTTGGTTATCTCATGAGAGCTGAATACTCTTCTATTTCCCAAGTTATATCATCTTGATTCTACTTGGAAAAATCGCCTTGAAAATCATTTGGGTTAACTGAAATGCATTGCCTTCCAAATGGCTTAGCGCTTCAAACAATGTTCTCCTTTTTCTTCTTACCCAATCCAACATGTTTTGGTTGCTTGTTGACTTATATAACACTTTTATGTACCAAATCAATCCCTTGTTTCTTGGAAAACTAACTCATTTTCTTCGCTTTGAGAATCATGTTCCTCGTTCACACATACATGCATTTGGTGCAATCTTCTCCTTGAAAACCACTTTGCTAAGTTAAACACATTTGAGCAAAATGAAACAATGAGTTCCCAAATCTGCAGTAATAAGAAAATAATGGCCATTCTTTTACCTCCATGGTTCCAAATTTCACATCTGGAAGAATTCATTCGCCACCTCTTTTGCTTCTTGGCGTCAACACATAAAATGTTCTACAATGGCTGCAAACATTTTGGTTGAAAATTCGTTGAAATATTTTCCCTCTTTCCCTCATCCTCCAATTTGACATGCTAATCATGCCATGGATTTGACAATGAAGGCTAAACATGAACCTCTTTCACAATAGTCGACCTTTAAAAATCCTGCGACATCTTGTGACAAGCACAACTATCAATCTGAAAAGGAACATCATGCAAGAAACATAACTTAACGAAATATCCTTGTGCTTCTTCAAAGAAAACAATTTCACATCATTTGAACATCTCCATTTAATCTTTCATCTTGGTGTCAAAACTCATCGAGGAAACACAAATAAAAAAACAAGCCTCTTCGATCAATCGACCAACACAATTCAACACCCATGCATGATAAAATGATCAACACTCTCAAGTTGACATACATACCATCCTTAGCTAGCACAACTGCTCGAGATTTGTCTGCTACTTTAAATGGGAAATCCTAGAAGATATGGCCATACTCATGACAATGATGACATTTGAAATGGGCGTGTTCATAATCCAACGGTTCGGTCCATGTAGAGTCGTTGTAGATTAGATCAATGGATTCTGGTAGCGGTTGAGATATGTTCATATGGACATAGATCGGGGCATATATCACATGTCATGATTGTTTGGTGATCTGCGAGTTTTTTACAAACACTCCTATTGAGTTCCTAATTCCTTCCAGGATGAGAGGTTCCAAAAAATCATTTAGGAGGGAATAGATCCGAACGTAGACAAGAGCCGCGGTGAATTCTTTTTTGTCCAGGTTATAGCATTCCTCCCAATAGAGGATGAAGAGGCTTGCACTTCCCATAAAATATGGTCTGTTTTTGAAGATCCTCTTGCAATCCTCTAGATATTCAAAGATCATAGTGAATAAGCCTTTTCACGTGATTCGAAGCTCAAAATTTCCCGTTGTGGACCACTTGTTCTCGATCGAGGCCAGAATATCCTGTTCTCAATGCCAAATCCCAAATAATTTGTAGATCAATTCATGATCTTTCATCTACCATCGAGCATTTTCCAAGCAATTGTTTGGGATGAAAAAATTGTGACTGATTTCTGCCTTAGGAAGGCATCGAATTTGACCCTCATTTGATTGGCACTAAACCCCCATAACTGAGGTTTCTACAGCTAAGGAGGGGCCATTTGATCCATTGACATGATGACCTTGCAGAAAGGGTGTCTAGTTTTTTGCGTTGGGGTAGGAATATGACCCCTCTCACCACGATAGGTGTCCTAACATTGACGCTTCCACTCAGGCCTGGAGAGGTTCAGAACCTTGCAGAAGCAGTGCACGACGTGTTTAGGAAAGAGGACTAATGGCGCAAAAAGTTACAACTGTGCTAACAAAGCCTTAGCAGAGCACTTTTTTCCATATCATGTACTTTGGCCTCTTATTAATTTAACATTTGCCAATAAAATATAATAAATAACAGTTTCTAAAATTTCATATCTTATTTTTTGGGCTCTTGTAAATCTACCATGATCTACTCTATAATATAGGACTAAAAGGTAGCAATTTAAAACATATAGAGTTTTAATGTATATACATTCAAGAAGGTATAAGGATCTAAAATACATATCAATAGTTTATGTTATTTATTAAGTTTTTATTTATTAAATTAAAATATTAAAATATATAGGAATTTTTACCAATATTTTATTTATTAAAATTAACTATAATAAAAAGATACTAGTTATATTTATGTGTAATTTATTTTAATAGATTATATTTTTGGTAAAAAAAAAATATTTATTTCTTATATATTTAGTTATCTTAAAATTTTCAAATTAACACAACTACCCTTAAACATTTGTATATTTAAAAAGAAACATTTTCATATTTAACAACAACGTTATTATACTTGTAACATCAATATAACTATTGATATATTACTTTTATGATTAATATAAATATCGATATTGTACTGTTTTAAAATTTTAAAAATTAGTAAATAAAAGTATGAATTTCACATTGGTTTCCTGCTTTATTAAAATAAGCAATGCTTTATATATTTTCATTTATCCATATATTGTAT
Source organism: Pinus albicaulis (assembly GCA_034641835.2). Classification (NCBI taxonomy): domain Eukaryota; kingdom Viridiplantae; phylum Streptophyta; class Pinopsida; order Pinales; family Pinaceae; genus Pinus; species Pinus albicaulis. The sequence goes on from CM076569.1 coordinate 624,283,158, forward strand.
TGTTTTAAAATTAAAAAAAAATAGTAAATAAAAGTATGAATTTCACATTGGTTTCCTCCTTTATTAAAATAAGCACTGGTTTATATATTTTAATGTTTTTTGAGTTTTTATTATGTTTTTTAAACTTATTATTTTTATTACATATTTTAATTTATTTTTTTAATTTCTTATTATGTTTTTTTTTAACTATTTTGGTTTTAAATATTTAAAAAATGTATCTGTTTCAGATATATTAATTTATCATAATTATTAAGATAATATTTAATTTTAGATTTTTTTTGAAGAAGTAATTTTCACATATATTTGACATAGATTGTTCATCACACAAAATTGAAAAGATATAAAAATTGTTTTTTATGATAATAAAAAATCATTCTTTTCAAAGACTATATATTCAATACATTCAACAATTCCAAAATGAAGTGAGTATTTTTGCAACTATTTTTTCTCTCTATTCTATTACATATCACACGATAAATGTGACATGAAAATCCTAAAACATTTTTATATTGACATAACGTTAAAAATTAAAAAAAAAAGTAAAACTCATTAGGATCAAAAGCAATGCAGTGAGGTTCATGGACGGCCCGACCCAATGCCTTGCAAGTTCAAAAACTCTACTAGGGATAAACCGGAGTGAGAACAACTGGGATAATAAAAATATAAGCTTTGGTAGACAATTGAGATAAGGCCAAATAACAAGGACAAATAATTAAGTGGGAAAGGAACAACAATTGGCAAGTGGAGAAGGTGAAGGTGGAGAAGGGAAGGTATTATGTAGTGTTGAACCATCTGCTTGTGATAATAAAATATGACATCAAGGAGTAGACGGGATATTTGGAGATAGAAGGGCTGATCAATTTTTTTTATCTTGATTGGGTGGAGAAAAATGTGGTAAAGAAAAGAACGTAATCTTGTCGCCAGCGGTAGAGAAAGGTGCACCAAATGTAAATATAAGGAGAGAGTCACACATATACTTGAGAAAATGGACACATTAAAACTTGATATGTTAGTAATGAATATGAAATTGCAAAAGCCACTAATAACCATTGCTAATCTAATGGAAGAGGTCCAAGAATTGGACACAAGGCTAAAGGCAGATGGATGAAACCGAGGCATTACCTACACATTTTTTTTTCTTTACAGGAAGAAATCAATGCTTTGGATGTTAACCTCAAGGAGTGCAATGTCATGAAGTAGAAAAGTGAGATGATGAAACCTGCATTACTTCTACATAGTTTTTTTTCTTTTTAAGGTGAATAAATCAATGCTTTGGATGTTAACCTCAAGGAGTACAATGTGGCTAGCAAGAAAAAGGGAGATCACTCTCAGACTTTAATAAGCTACCATAGGATGAGAGTAATAGCATTTACTAATATATGATTGTTGCAAAATTTGTTTCTTGTTAGAATGTTATTATAAGATGTACTCCTCTAGACATGTGATGAACAAATGTAACTAATTTCAAGGGTACTCGCTCTTAGATTTAATTATAAAACCTTACTTATGCTCGTTAATAAATAAATAAATAAAATAGAAAAATAATCACAATATTTGGGATTTATAGTTATTATCTTTATTAGAATGCCACCTAACTTTCTTCAGAGATTTAAATAATTATCTTGGTTTGAATCCGAGGTAATCTTATTCAATATAATTTGTGGACTATCATATATAATTATGAATTTTTTTTCTTAAACCACACTCAATAATCTTGATAGCCGTAAACATATATTTTAATTATTATTTTTCTTTAAAATATTATAATAATAAAAATGATAATAAAATAAAATTTAATCTATAAAAACTTTATAATTAATTAATTTATTTAAATTGATTTAATTATGAAAAAAAAATAAAACTGAATTTTATTGGAAATCAAAGTGATCAAATTTTATGAGATATCAGCTTCTAAGATGACGCGATCTTTTTTTTAGAGTAACACTTTTCGATCAAGATGATTTTAAATTTAATTTCTTTATTTTAAATACATTTTATTAGAAATAATTTTTATTTTTATTTGAGTAATTTACATAAATTTGAATTAGAAATAAGCTTAAATTTTATTTGATTAATTTACATAAATTTGATTAGAAATAATCTTAGATTTTATTTGATTAATTTAGATAAATTTTATTAGAAATAATCTTATGTAAAAGGCCATTACCATTTATTTTATTTCAGGTTTAATGGAAGGAATATTTAGACTACCGTCCATAATTAGACAAATAATTAAAAACATTGGAGAAAAGTAACCGTTAACTGCGCGGAAGCATGTGTGGAATCTATCGTTGAAACACAGATCCCACTCGCATGCACATAATCAAAATTTTCAATATAATGATTATAAACAATCATATAATTTAATTTTTATTATATATATTTTTTAAATTTTAGGAGTATTTTGTTATTAAGACTGTGTAATCTATATATAAGATGAGGTAATTAGAAATGTGTTAGGCTAGATTGAGTTTGGATAATTTTTAATCTTTATAGATTATTATCAACGTTATTTTATAAATTTTGAATTAATAATTGGACAAGATTAAACCTTATATCAACTAACCAATTTATATTTTCTAAATAGTAAGATACAATCTTATGACTAAAATTTTATTAATAATTTTATGAATAAAAAAGAATACACAAAATTTGTAATATTGAATAAACCCACATAAAACACATAATTTACATGTGAGAAATTTATAAATTATATCTAGCCAATTTACAATTAAAATTTTATTATTTATTTGTTTAATGTAACAAATATTAAATTCATGAGGTACATGTCACCTGCATCAATCCAACTTCTCAAACTAACACAAACCCTAATCTTCCTCAAACTGAACCAAGAAACCCTAATCAAACTAACACAAACTCTAATCTTCCTAATCTTCCTCAATGAAACACAAATTTTCCTCAACGAGAACCATTGAAGACATCCAGGTCAATTATTTGCCCACAACAATTCTTCAACACCACAGAGGGCCATCTCCTCTGCAATTGTTCAGCTAAATGCCCGTGCTAGGGCAATCTGTTCCAATGGGATTATCAAACCATCATCTGTTAGGGTTTCGTTGAGGGTGCTGCACAGTCTGCGAAATTTTACATCCAATTCCTCTAACCATCTGCTCACTAACGATAAAATTTGAAATAAATGAGTTTTCTTACTTAGATGTAGCATTAATGGTTAAATTTGAAATATATGGGTTTTCTTACTAAGATGTACATGTCCCGTCAAATTCCCAATTTAAATTCTTTGCATTTTCATTGTGAAATTTGAAATGAGCTTAATTTGATTACAAATTTAATTAACACTCGTTAAAAGGATGATTACCAATTTGACTTCTTTGCATTTTCATTGTGAAATTCTAAATTCTGAACTTATTTGGATTACAAATTTAATGTTTAATTAGCACATCTACATTTAATTAATAAAATAAATAGGGTTGATAAAAATTATAAGTATTTATCTTATATAAATGTATAATGATCAAATATACCTTTAAATTTTCCAAATAAATTGTTAACCACAAAAATTTCCCAGTATTGACTTTCTATTTGTTGATCTAAATTTTTCATTCACATGTCTTAACTATGTTTAACTCTAGTGTTAGATATTTTATTTTCAGCAAAACATCTTAATATAATTGGAAGGGTCAAATTTTAAAATTAAAAAAATATAAAATTAAAATTTTATAATAACTCCCAAACAAAATGTACTTACTTACCGATATGTTTACGTTAAATATGAGAGTAACTAGAAAAATTATCCACATCATGCTTAACATGGTAAATATTAAAAGCGAATAATCATCATCGAATTTTTGAACAGAGAGTCTCAGCAACTTCTAACGGTTCATTTGATTGATAATTACATCCCGAAGCCCTGGTCATAAAAACTAATATTGCCGTTAAATTATCGTTCAATCTATTAGTGATTAGAGCCGCTGCGGAAGAGGAAGCAGTTCGAATCGCCCGATTCAAAATCCAATGAATCAACAATTTTATTATCAATATGTTATATCACGTCAAATAATAGTACTAAAGTTTGATATTTTTAAGTAAAATATGGATTTATATCAAATATTTCATTGATAATTACATCCCTAAGCACTGGTACGGAAACAGAGTTAAATTAGGGTTAAAAGAATGGTCATAAAACTAGTATGTTCGTTAAATTATCCTTTCTCACTCCGTTAGTGATTAGAGCCGCTGCTGCACAGCAAGCATTCGAATCGCCCGATTCAAAATCCAACGAATCAACATTTCTATTATCAATATTTTATATTTGGTCAAATAGTAACAAAATTTGTTTTTTTTCTTAAATAAAATATGGGTTTACATCGATTATTTTTATTCAAAATGAAGGCGATATCTCTGTTTGAATTCTAATTAATCTTATTAAATATATTTTCAAGAGATTTGTCTTAACAATAACAGTTTATAATCTTGATAGCTTCAATTTAATTTTTTAATTATCCATTTTCTTTAAAATAATAATATATCATAATAATAAAAATATTTTTTACCAAAAAAAATTAATGAATAATATATTTAAATTAATTTAATTTGTTTGAAAATATAATATATTTAAATTAATTTAATTCATTTATAAAAAATCTAAATTTGAATAATTATTAATTTAAAACAATTTTCCAATAAAATTTGAATAAACTATTTAATAAAACTAAACCCCACACACTAACTAATTTACTTGTCATAAATTGTATGGCACAAACTTATAATTTTTTTTTATTATCAAACAACATATACTTGTCATAAATTGCATGGCACAATCTTATAATTATTATTTTTTATTGTCCAACAACTTACAACTTATAATAAGACAAAATTATAATTATCTTTTCATTCGTCTTATTAATTTGTTCAACGTGACAAATAATAGAATTTGTTCTAGTAATTTTAATATTAATCTCCTACAAATTGTACAGTTGATCTTTAGTTTAAGATTAGAATTGAAAAATGGTGGTTGGCAATCAATCACAAACTATGAAAACCATATTAGCAATATTTTGAAGGAAATATGGCTAGTATTGTCTCATAATATAATTTCCATTGATGGAAAAGTCAGAATGGGAGAGTCAACGGTTGCATTTAGCTATGAGCGAAGTTGCAATTTGAATTTTAGTTATCCAAATATCAAATTCAAAAATGTTTAATTTGTAGAATGTTAGGAAACGTATTAGTTTAATGCCCTCCAACTTGAAAAGTGTTTGCTATCATGTATAGGCTAAAGGTTGATGATTATGAGCACACAATGATTCCCTTCAAGATTGTGAGGAGTAGGAGATTTATGGTTCAAAATCAATTTATTGATCTCTTTATGCATAATTTATAATGTCCTTCACAACTTTCGCTGAGACCATTATGATAGTCATTATAAATCATGAGAGGAGGAGATATAAGGTTGAAAACCATGCTTTAATCTGGCTTTAATATCTTCATACATTGTCTCTATGGAGGAGTTATAAGGTTGAAAACCATGCTTTAATCTCGTTTTTATATCTTCATTAAAACTTGATATTTTAGTAATGAATATGAAATTGCAAAAGCCACTAACAACCATTGTTAATCTAATGGAAGAGGTCCAGGAATTGAAACCGAGGCATTACCTACACAGGTTTTTTTCTTTACAGGAAGAAATCAATGCTTTGGATGTTAACCTCAAGGAGTACAGTGTGGCTAGCAACCAAAAGGGAGATCACTCTTAGACAAAAATAAGCTACCATAGGATGAGAGTAATAGCATTGACTAATATATGATTGTTGCAAAATTTGTTTCTTGTTAGAATGTTATTATAAGATGTACTCCTCTAGACATGTGATGCATAAATGTAACTAATTTCACGGGTACTCTCTCTTATATTTAATTATAAAACCTTACTTATTCTTGTTAATAAATAAATAAATAAAATAGAAAAATAATCACAATAGATAGTTGGGATTTATAGTTATTATCTTTATTAGAATGCCACCTAACTTTATTCTAAAATTTGAATAATTATCTTGGTTTGAATCCGAGGTAATCTTATTCAATATAATTTGTGGACTATCATATATAATTATGAATTTTTTTTCTTAAACCACACTCAATAATCTTGATAGTGGTGAACATATAATTTAATTATTATTTTTCATTAAAATATTATAATAATAAAAATGATAATAAAATAAAATTTAATCTATAAATTTTTTAAATTAATTAATTAATTTAATTATTAAAAAAAAATTGAATTTTATTGGAAATGAAAGTGATCAAATTTTATTAGATATCAGCTTCTAAGATGACGCGATCTTTATTTTTTTAGATTAACCTTTCTCGATCAAGATGACTTTAATTTTAATTTCTTTATTTTAAATACATTTTATTAGAAATAAGTTTTATTTTTATTTGATTAATTTACATCAATTTGAATTACAGATAATCATAACTTTTATTTGATTAATTTACATAAATTTGATTAGAAATAATCTTAAATTTTATTTTATTAATGTAGATAAATTTGATTAGAAATAATCTTATGTAAAATGCCATTATCATTTATTTTATTTCAGGTTTGTGGTCAAGTCAACTTTTACCTTCCTAGATTACGCTTGCTTTTATTTTAATCGAAGGAATATTTAGACTACCATCCATAGTTAGACAAATAATTAAAAACAATAGAGAAAAGTAACGGTTAAATGCGCGGAAGCATGTGTGGAATCTATCATTGAAACACTGATCCCACTGGTGTGCACATAATCAAAATTTTCAATAGAATGATTATAAACGATCATATAATTTAATTTTTATTATATATATATATATTTTAAATTTTAGGAGTATTTTGTTATTAATATTGTGTAATCTATATATAAGATGAGGTTATTAGAAATGTGTTAGGTTAGATTGAGTTTGCATAATTTCTAATCTTTATAGATTATTATCAACCTTATTTTATAAATTTTGAATTAAAAATTTGACAAGATTAAACCTTATATCAACTAACCAATTTATATTTTATGAATAGTAAGATACAATCTTATGACTAAAATTTTATTAATAATTTTATAATAAAAAAGGAATACATAAAATTTGTAATATTGAATAAACCCACATAAAACACCTAATTTACATGTTATAAATTATATCTAGCCAATTTATAGTTAAAATTTTATTATTTATTTGTTTAATGTAACAAATAGTAAATTCACGAGGTACATGTCACCTGCATCAATCCAAATTCTCAAACTAACACAAACCCTAATCTTCCTCAAACTGAACCAAGAAACCCTAATCAAACTAACACAAACTCTAATCTTCCTCAAACTGAACCAAGAAATCCTACTTTTCCTCAACGAAACACTATTTTTCCTCAACCAAAACCATTGAAGACATCCAGGTCAATTATTTGTCCATAGCAATTCTTCAGCGCTCCACAAGGCCAACTCGTCTACAATTGTTTAGTCAAATGCCCGTGCCAGGGCAATCTGTTCCAACGGGATTATCAAACCATCATCTATTAGGGTTTTGTTGAGGGTGTTGCATAGTCTGTGAAATTTTGCATCCAATTCCTCAAACCATCTGCTCACTAATGGTAAAACTTGAATTAAATGAGTTTTCTTACTCATATGTAGCATTAATGGTTAAATTTGAAATATATGGATTTTCTTACTAAGATGTACATGTCCCGTCAAATTAACCAGTCCGAACACATAGATCGTCGCGACGTGCCAAATAAAAACTCGATAAAGGTATGATTCCCAGTTTGACTTCTTTGCATTTTCATTTTGAAATTCGAAATGCTGAGCTAATTTAATTACAAATTTAATTAACACTCGTTAAAAGGACGATTACCAATTTGACTTCTTTGCATTTTCATTGTGAAATTCTAAATTCTGAACTTATTTGGATTACAAATTTAATTTTTTGTAACACCCCCAATTTCTGTGTTGAAATTGAAAAAGTTAGACATTTGAACTTTAATCCTAAGAGGAGTGGACCCCAAAGGATAACTGTGGTGTGAATGTAATTTAATAATTAAATTTATGAAATAAATAAAATGAATGTGCATTTTGACGAAGATGAGAATTAGAGATCACTTGCCAAATCCATGAGGATGGATAAGGCAACAAATCCCCACAATCTTTCAAAAATCCTTGAAAGAAAATTAATTTAGATTCTGAGGAGGAATCTAAATTTCCCCAATGAAGAGGAAAGTAGTTGGGAAGAGGTAAGAAAAGCTGGAAAAGCTGGGGAAAAGCATAAAACAACTTTAAAGAGTCCCAAATGGGAAGCCTAGGCTAAACAGGAAAGAAAGCATCCTGCTATTCTGGATGCAGAATTAGAAACATGCTTTGGGGAAATATGAGCTTAAATAAGCTGCTCCTAAGCAGATCAGGGGTTGATCTGTGAGGGAGGTGATCTCAGCTCGGGGGTGAGTTCTGGGAGACAAAGAGGACTCTAAGGTTGGGAGGTTGGTCATTTGCAATAGTGGTATGTCTCTGAAATTCCTATTATTTTGATTTATTATGGTATGAATTGGCTACATATAACTAATTTGAATGGTATGTGTGATTTTAGCACTACATTTAATAATCCTATCCTAAGTATTCACCTTCCAGATTCTATTTAGTTGCAGACCAGAACCACAGAATAAATAAGCTGCCTCCTGCTGCATCGTAGGTTGATATGTGATGGAGGGGATCTCAAATTATGGGTGAGGCCTGGGAGACAAAGAGGACTCTAAGGTTGGAGGTCGGGCTGGTTTGCAATATTGGTATGTATCCTAAATTTCTCGTTATTTGGATTTATTATGGTATGAATTGGCTACATATAAAATCAATTTGAATGGTATGTGTGATTTTAGTACTACATTTAATAGAATCCATCTTAAGGCATTCACCTTCCAGATTCTATTTAGTTGTAGACCAGAAATCTGTGGAGTAGAAACCCACAGAATCTTTAAACCAAGGGCGGTTTAAATCTAAAGGTACTTATTCTCCATAGATAATTAAATACTAACTTGGTTCTAATATACACAAAGGTGAAATTTTATGCTCATAGGTATGCTATAAAAATATGATAGAAAAACTGATATTTACATGGTACCATAAAACAGAAGCAAAGACAGGGAAATAAGTATTTCAAGTTATTTTGAAATCAAGAAGAAATTTCTCCTCTAGCTAGAGTAATCACAAGAATTACCCTTGAAATCTCTGCCCAGTGGTAGATAATCCAAATCATGCATGTTCTTAGCAAAACTTCACAACTAATAAGCCGGTTTCAAATCCTAAGATAAATTTTTTTTTTCTGTTAATTAATCCTACACCCACTAAGCCTTCGAATCCGTTGTCCTTGGCAAGTCCTCAGAAAGTGCCTAATAAAGGTGACCCCATCACCGATCGCTCTACTCTAAATAAAATAAACAAAAATTGAGATAACTTTAATCTGCTTCTGCTTAAATTACAAGGATTGCATTTCCATATCTACTATAGAGAGAAATAAAAAATCTGAGCTCATACACAAATAAATAGAAAAGAATGGGAATTTTCATAACATAGCATCCTAGTGCTTTATAAATAGTAAACCTCTTGGGAAATAAAACTGAAAGCACCAAAGGAAAGACATCTCTATTCTAGATTCCCCATTTCTAGAGACAATTTATTGAAGCCATATTAGTAGTCATGGACATCACATAGGTATATAAAAAGGAAATTAAATAATTGTGAAGTTCACATTAAAGGCCCTCATCAAAATTCCGGCTTGGGAGACATAGTATATATAATCAAATCGAAAGGAGAAAAAAAAAACAACACAAAGAACCTTTGGTTCTTAACTAACAGAAGTAAGACGAGTTAGTAATGGTGGAAATTAGTCATACGTAGGCGTGACAGCCTATTTAAAAGAGTGGGTATAAGCTTAGCCTGCTTAAAAGATAATAGTAACACGATTCTTACCGTGTGCCCAGGTTTATTAGATAAAACAAATGAAAAGGGACAGGCTACAATGATAGTCCGAGTATGGTCATTACCGGGGTAAACGCCTTGGGAGATCGGCCAATGCAAAAACAAAAACGATAACCATTAATTATTTCCATGACCGAGATCCATTCGGCTCATCTCTATAGAGGTGACATGGGCGACCTCGAGTCCCACACCTGCGTAGACATTAAGGTCAGAAAAAAAAAAAGTGGATGCCTAAAATTATGCCGAATGGAACCAGTGAAATACGAAATATATTACATGTCTGTTAGTGCCGAGATCGGTATTAATAAATGAGAAACAAGGGATAACAGATGTAGTTAGAAAAAAATTAACAATAAGGACGAAAACAAAAACGCCATGCCAGCCGCATTATTTCTAAATTCGAATAGACTTGCTTTAGTCATTAATCGGAGCGAAAATAGGAAATGACATAAATATAATACCTGTCGTGCATTTCCTGAACTCAGAAAGAAAGTCACATGGTTAAATAAATTATTTGTCACTACAGCATTAGAAACGCAGTCACGCTATAAGCGTTTCATCCATTAAACACACAAGGACATTTCAATTATAAACATTTTGAGAGTAATAGTAAGGCCCTAATGCTGGTACGCGCCCAATTTCTTACCCTCGCATGTCGACTATGAGGCGATTCCAACGAAGGTGCAAGTTCAAAATATACACACATCGCACTTTATAATCCGTATCATAAATATAATCTCCGGAAAACAAGAAATTGATAACACACACAGCGATATGAAACCGAAAGAAAAAGAAAAAAAAACCCAACGTGCCATAACTAACTTACAATGCAGAATTTAAAGAAGTTTATTTACCATCGTGAACCAGAAGGAAGATTGGGAACGAGCACAGTCGTTGCACCAGAAGAAGACAGGACACGCATGACGATTGATCCCGATCCCTGCAAGGTGGAGCAATAAGGAAAAAAAACAGAGAGCAAATAGAACTGAACACAGAAAATGAAATAATAATGATCCGAGTGGGGAGGGGTTTAAAACATGAAACCGAAACCCTAACCCTAAATCGACATTATTACAAGCAAGAGTTCATTGCAGGTTTGGCGTAAAGACCAGAGACTCAACCCTAATCCGCATCGACAGCTAGTCGTACGAAATCCCGAGAGGGATTTTAGGGATCAGGATGAGTAGGTAAATCTGTACCATCCCATAACAATTGATTTTCTCAGCTCTAAATTCGTGCATCAAGCCGGCGGAAAGTCTGCAAAGCTGTGCGTTCATCCTGCTGAAGTGACCCTGCTGAGGCCACTTACAGCTGTGGTTCAAATCGTGCCGGTGGCATAGAGGAACAGTACTGTGGTCAAAAACCTATCTCTCCCAAGGTGGGCGAGAGCAAACGCCAGCCGATAACTTTGCAGAGTTCATCGCCTCTGCGTGAGACGTGTGTATCCTTCTTTCCATGGAAAATGGTCTGAAGCGATGTGGGAAGTATAGAAAAAAAAGAGGAGGACGCAGACCGCCACCGCAGCTGGTGCACAACATGAACACTCCAGCCTATAAACGACCTCAGAAAATTCTTACGTGGCAAAAAGAAGTGAAATCTTACTTCGGGCAGTTACACGCAAATATTTTGGGAAAGATAGCGGGTGTAATGCATATCACTGTATAGGGTACCTGCACTGTACATGGCAAAAGTTAGATATCAGTGATAACATGCCGACGTTAATTATAGCAAAGGGGTAGTGCATACATACGCCACCGTAAAATACATATATAGGGTAGGTTCTGAATAATAATTTCATGCGCCCGGTTTAATTACTCATTACATGGTTCGTCCGTCACATGTAGGTGGCGTTAAACAATAATATCACAAACCTCTACTATGCGAATTTACATGAGGATATAATCATGTTATGTTATGTGACTTTGAAAAGTAAAGAGGGAATGATTTAAATCCTACATCATGTGATGGTTTAAAAGTCGTATATAATGTAATGATTTTAATGGTTAGGATATTAACCACCTATATATATATACATATAGGTAGGATATATAAATATTTATGAATTGGATTTAAGGAGCACGCATTGATGATTTTATGGGTAGGATAGTAATTACCTATATATATATAAATACATATATATATTGGATTTAATAAAGTTGCACTTTAGATTTTTATGGGTAGGATATTAAATATCTATATATATATATAAACATATATATATTGTAACACCCCCAAGTTCTATGCTTTTCAAATTAGACATTTGAACATAAATCCAAAGGGGAGTGGACCCCAATGGATAATTATTATGTGGATGTGGTTAATTATTTATTTATGAAAAATAAATAAAATATTGTGTATGCACTATGACCAAATGAGAAATTGAGATCACATGCCTAATCCATGAGGTTATGGAAAAGGTAAAGACTTTCCCCAAAATCTTTCAAAAATCCTTGAAAGAAGTTATTTATGTCAGACACTTGTAATAATGTTTGAAGTGAGTTTTTATTAATATTCCTTATTATAATTGATATAAATAAAATCAAATTTGTTGTTTTGTTGCATTTTAATTTATAAAAAAATGATTTTGATCATTGAACAACAAAACTAGACTTATAAAATATCTCCTCTTATAGATTTTGAAGTGGTCCCAACATTATACTAGTGTAATAAATTTGTGGAAAATTACTTAGTGTCAATTTAAAATGGTCAATAATAGTAAGAAACACAATATTAATATATTCTTAATAACTTTATACTAGGTAAGATTGTTTTTACAAAATCTATTATACTGGTATAATAAATTTGTACTCAACATAGGAAAAGTAGGTAGTGTCAATTTAAAATGGTCAATAATAGTAAGAAACACAATATTAATATATTGTTATATAACTTTATACTAGGTAAGATTTTTTTTACAAAATCATCTATTCACGAGTCGAATATAATACATAAATATAAATATTCATGATAATAGAAATAATGTAAGGAATCTAAGTTTTAGATGAATGTCAATATGTTCTTTTCAATATAATATCCTTAAACACTCCAGAAATAAAACTAAACATTTGTAATAAATAGTTTAGTCAATTTTCTTTTTCCTCTTGTATTTGAAAATAATCAAATTGTATTACTTTGTTACTATTCTAATTCATGATTGATTTTGATAGTTAAAATTATTAGTAATTGATTCGAGAGGCCAGGATCATTCTATAGCCTAGTATGAGGGGATGTGTAAGTTTGTGTGTTTTGTGCCCTATTAAATTAAAAATAAAAAATAAAAAATGTTCTAAATAGAAAAATAATATTGGCTACAATTAAATAAAAATGAATATGTTGTAAAGTAATTAGAAGTAAAAAAAAAATGTGTGAATTTACTTTAAAAAAAATATTTGAGCGATAGATTAACTAATTTATGTCAATATCAACTTTATATATATAAAAATAAGTTAAGCTTTTTATGGTTAAATTTTTTGTTTGGTCTTATATACACTCTATCTATCATTCAAAAATACAAGTTAAACAATGAAAAATAACACGTATTTTTCACTCTAAAATTGTTTGCACATCAAGAAATTTGATCCCTCTAGGCTCATGTTAAATTCATATTTAAGATGAATCTACGCTGGTATATATTGAACACATTACTATGATAATTTGTCATTAAATAAATTTATACTTAATATATATCTTGCATATTAATCTATTATTCATTAAATAAGTCTCAATTAACTTAGTTTTTAACACAAAAGTACAAATAATAAATAATAAATAAATTATCCTATTAATCTCATTCAACATTTAATTTGATGGTAAAAAAATAGTACTCTAAAATGGTTCAAAATTCCTACAATAGTATGTAATGATGATGGTGATAATGATTATTATCATCCACTAAGACAAAATATGGTATATACGAAGCCATAAAGATATTAGTGCCACAAATATTTTGAAATTTAAATCCAAAATGAGTATAAACTAGATGATCTAAGAGGGGTTTTCATCTTCAACCATATTACTAGTGTTGCAAAGGTGATAGACTTTTAAGTTGTGCCAACCTTGTCCTAGTAATGATGGTAACTTAACACACACATGATATAGTATATCAGATTATAATTAAATGAGTTAAATATAGTAACATACACAATAATGCACTTAAAAACAAAATCTTCTAACCTTGGTCTATTAAAACAATAGTGGAGTAGTTAATTAGTATTCTATTGATTATAAACCATTTAAACACTTAATGAAACAAATTTAGACACTTGTAATAATGTTGGAAGTGAGTTTTCCTCAATATTCCTTATTATAATTGATATAAATCAAATTTTCTGTTTTGTTGCACTCTAATTTATAAAAAAATGATTTTGATTATTGAACAATACAACTAGACTTATAAAATATTTCCTGTTATAGATTTTGAAGTGGTGCCAACATTGTACTCAACATAGGAAAAGTAGTTAGTGTCAATTTAAAATGGTCAATAATAGTAAGAAACACAATATTAATATATTTTTAAATAACTTTATACTAGGTAAGATTTTTTTTTTTTTTTTACAAAATCTATTATTCACTAGTCAAATTTAATACATAAATATAAATATTCATGAAAATAGAAATAATGTAAGGAATCTAAGTTTTATATGAATGTCAATATGTTCTTTTCAATATAATATCCTTAAACGCTCTAGGAATAAAAAGTAAACATTTGTAATAAATAGTTTAGTCAATTTTCTCTCTTTCCTCTTGTATTTGAAAATAATCAAATTGTATTACTTTGTTACTACTATAATTCATGATTGATTTTGATAGTTAAAATGATTAATAATTGAGAGAGGATAGGCTCATTCTACAACCTAGTATGAGGGGATGTGTAAGTTTCTCTGTTTCAGTGCACTTTTAAATTAAAAATAAAAAATAAAAAATATGTTCTAAATAGAAAAATAATATTGGCTATAAGTAAAAAATAAAATGTATGTAATGATGATGGTGATAATGATTATTATCATCCACTAAGACCAAATATGGTATATAATAAGCCATAAAGATATTACTTAAAATTATTTAGAATTTCATTGTTAGGCTCAAAAAGCATTAAAATAAGTGTTTCGAGTGTTAGGTAAACATGACTCGGGGTAGAGTCAATGTGGACTAGGGTAAACAGTGGTGGTTTTGGGGCACATGGTTTTTTGCACCCATAGTTTTTAGCCTATGGTATTTCATGTAATGGAGCCTATAAAAGGCTGGGAAGACTTCATTGTAAGGTGAGCCTGGAGGTGAGCGGTGAAGGCTCACTTGGCCGGATTGGCCAGGGTTTTGGCCAATGCTAATGAAATTTCATTAGGATTGGGTTTTCCCTGGAGTTTGGGGTTTTTCCCGGTTAAATATTTGTTTTTATGTTAATGATTTTTTGCTGACCTTTTATGTTTATTTCTCTGGGTAAATTCTTTATTGTTTTCGTTGTTTTACTCCTAACAATTGGTATTGGAGCGTGTTGTATACACTGCTTGGATGGATAAGAAGTTACTATGTGGAAAAATCAGAGGGAAACTCGATTCACAGTTTCTTCTATCTTACGCTTTGCATCCACGCTGGATTTCATTTCTGTGTTTTAATGTGAAATGACGAATGTTTTAAATTACAGATCACTGTATGGTGGGATGTGTGGTGTGTTTGTATGAGCAAGATCATAATCATATTAGAGCGCTGGGATGGATACAAAGCGCTGTTAAATTTGAGGGACGGTGAACCTCACGACCGTGCAAGCTGTCTGATGTCTGTATATTCTAACAGTCTGGTTCTTTATCCTGATTAGATGGATCGGGTCACGAGACCAGATCTGCATGGAAGAGACCAGATCTGTTGATCTCCAAAGTTTGCGGTGGCAGAACGAGCAGAAGCTCGTGGATTAAGTGGACGGTCAGATGATTAGAAAGGGCGTTCGATGGATCTTGGTATGGGCAAGATCGGTGTAAAATACAAGCTCATATTGATCGAATCCAGGCTCAGATCATGAAAGGATCGGAGCAGGCATTGATGGATTCTGCAAGAAGAAAAGGAAGCTGGATCATCTATGTGCAGTTTGATTGGACAGATCTTCCTGTGAAGGTGTTGGATCTGATGTTTGAAGATCTAGATCTGCATGTGAAGAAGACAGATCTGGTGTGGAACTACCGCTGACAGAGAGTCAAACATGGGGGAACCATGAAACTGTGCAAAATAGGAGGAGACGAGCAGGGCACACGATATCGGTTCCTTTCGATATCTGGGCAGTGTCAAGTTCGAGGGTTCGAGTACCGTGGACTGCTTAAAGGTAGACACCGAGAGTGTTGGCAATGTCTGAAACAGAGACCGCCATATTTGCAGAGGAATGCACGCCAGCTTACATAGCCCGCGTGCGGGAGCGGTTCTGTGGGCTGTGGATCTGCGGCCTCTGCGGCGAAGACAAGCTCTGGAGATCGGATCAGCTTATTGGGATGGAATCTGGAGGTGATGTAATCTTAGGCATTGAAGAAAGAAGATCGAGCGCTGGATGGTAGTCTACACGCTGGTTCAGGTGTTCAGAGGGTTATTCCAGCCCCCATTGGGTTGACACGGTGAAAGTATCACCTATTACACGGGCTGCGTACCTCATCGGAGCCGTCTCCAGTACCAGCGTTGGTCTGGTCGAGCGTTTGAAGGCCCGGGAGCCGGGAGATTCCATGAAGCTAAGAGTTAAGAGGGTCTTGGACGCCTCTGGCCACACGGGAATGAAGTTTGGCAAATCGACTGAGCGTCATTGGGCTCCTCTACGCCGGATTGGAGAGCGGGATCGTGGCAGCGAGGGGCTTGGCAACAGAGCGTTTTACAAGGCCGCTGCTGGTGGTTTTATTGGGCCGATTCTTTTTTATATGATGGTGGTTGGCTGCGCCAGATTTTAAATCATGAACACCGAAGTTGTGTGGGGGCTGCACTATTTGCAAAGAGAGTCGTGGTCAACGCTGGATATATACTGGTGCATGGATTGATCGTGGATAGTGGTGGAGAAGAGAACATCCACAAGGAAGATATCCATTTGGTGCGGTGAGCGTGGAATTCTTCCAGGGAAGGCCGAGAGGCCAGGCCAAGTTATTTGCATAGGAGAGCAAAGTGTTTGACAGAATGTGTCAATGAGAGAGAATATTTGCAGGTGATATAATTAAATTGATGAGCCATGTATCTGAAGAGAACTCCTAGAGAACTGGCGGTTACAGAGGCTGGTGACCCATGTAATCCGGTAGATGGATTCTTTTTATATGGACATTGATGTCATTCGACAGATTCATGTACAATTATGATGTCCTCTTTGGAGAGGACATCATGAATGAATGTAGAGAATGGTAATTTAAAGAATAGCAACAATGAAACAAAACAAAAATTATTATAATGGAGTTAATTTTATTACATGTAAATGGGCATACTGCTGTAAGACCTGGTATGGCATGCGTACCCCTGGGTAATCACTGGTAAATTCTGGGTTAGACCTAGGTGATAGGGGGGATGCCAAATTAACAATTACCCTGGGTAAAAATTTGAGGGGGGAAGAGCTAGAGTGAGCGGGGTTGTCTCACTTAGCAGGTTTGGCGGATTTAGTCAAGAAGCCCCAAGTCAAGTTTAAGGGGGGAATTGTTAGGTAAACATGACTCGGGGTAGAGTCAATGTGGACTAGGGTAAACAGTGGTGGTTTTGGGGCACATGGTTTTGTGCACCCATAGTTTTCAGCCTATGGTATTGCATGTAATAGAGCCTATAAAAGGCTGGGAAGACTTCATTGTAAGGTGGGCCTGGAGGTGAGCGGTGAAGGCTCACTTGGCCGGATTGGCCAGGGTTTTGGCCAATGCTAATGAAATTTCATTAGGATGGGTTTTCCCCGGAGTTTGGGGTTTTTCCCGGTTAAATATTTGTGTTTATGTTAATGATTTGTTGCTGACCTTTTATGTTTATTTCTCTGGGTAAATTCTTTATTGTTTTCGCTGTTTTACTCCTAACATCGAGATCATTATAATTTTGTTTAGTTAAAAGATCAAGAAGGTTGGTTGAGCCACAAATATTTTGAAATTCAAATCTAATATGAGTATAAACTGGATGATCTAAGAGGGTTTTTCATCAACCATATTACTAATGTTGCAAAGGTGATAGATTTTTAAAGTGTGCCAACCTTGTCTTAGTAATAATTGTAACTTAACACATACACGATATTTACTATATCCGATAATAATTAAATGGTTTAATAATAGTAACATACACAACATTATTTTTATAAAGTTAATAACATTAACATACACAAAATTATTTTCATAAGATAACCTTAACAAACTTAGCTCTTAGTACAAACCATAAAAAATCTTAAAAGAGATAATGTAAGGAATCCAAGATTAAGATGTGAAAGATTTGATTTCGTAAGTTTATATAAATTTGTTTTATATAGTTTACCATGATAAATTTTTTACAAAAATGGTGAATATCTACATTAAAATTTGTAAACTAAGTGATTTTATAATTCCACATTTTGAAAAAACTTAATGTAGTTAAAGTTCTAAATTCTAGATCGACGGAAAACTTCCAAATTTAATGAAATATGTGTTAAAAGATTTAAATTAAAAAAAACTCATTTTAAAATTTTTACAAAAAATAGATACTCCAATCCAAAGCACTTACTTTAAAGAATCCGAGAAAAAAATGTCTTATAAAAATGAAACGAAGCTCAAAGTATTTACTTCCAAGTCCTAAAAAAAAAATTAATTTAAAAAGTTAGACAAAAACTCATTTTAAAAAATCATTATAAAAGATTTACTTCAATCAAAAACACATACTCTAAAAAAAATGTCACTTCAAAAAATGCCTCCAAAAAATTTCCATTGAAAATTAATTCCAACTTCTTAAAAAATGCCACTTTAAAATACTTCAAAAAATATCGCATTAAAAAATACTTCCAAAAAATGTCCAAAAAATTTCCTTTTGAAATTAAGACCAAATCCATACTTTAAAAAAAAATGAAGCCCAAATCCATACTTCCAAGAAAAATGAAGCCCAAAAAACATCCAAAAATGTATCACATACCTCCGAGAAATGTCCTGAGAAATGTCCTTTGAATGTACCTCCAAGAAAATTCCTTAAACCCAAAAAAATCTTTTGCAAAAGTGTTGTTTGAATGTATCTAAAGAAAAGTCCTTAAACCCAAAACAATTCTTTGCAAAATCAGACCAAGACCATTGTAAAATCAGACCAAATGTGTGAAAATATGCGAAAAAAATATCACTTTTAAAAATACTTCCAGAAAATGTCCAAAAAATGTCGTTTTGAAATTAAGCCCAAA
Source organism: Pinus albicaulis (assembly GCA_034641835.2). NCBI lineage: Eukaryota > Viridiplantae > Streptophyta > Pinopsida > Pinales > Pinaceae > Pinus > Pinus albicaulis. The sequence goes on from CM076569.1 coordinate 624,302,460, forward strand.
TCCATAATTTAAAAAAAAATTTAAGCCCTACTCCATACTTTAAAAAAAAATGAAGCCCGAAAAACATCAAAAAAATGTATTATATATCTCCAAGAAATTTCCCAAGAAATGTCCTTTGAATGTACCTCCAAGAAAAGTCCTTAAACCGAAAACAATTAAATTCTTTGCAAAATCGAACCAAGACCTTTGTAAAATCAATCCAAATGTGCGAAAATATACGAAAATAATGAACGATTTTGTAGCAATTTATACTGCTGCGAAATGTTTTTTGGAGGGGTTCCGTGGTATTTTTTGGCCAACCGAAAATTGGGTGAAAGTTCGATCGAAATTTTATGTCTTTAGACTTGGTGGACCGTCAGCGCGAAAAATAATTCGGTTGAAATTTTTTTAAGAGTTCGACCGAACTAACACGTCAACAATTACATAGGCCCAAGCTCTGAATACATATCTACAACTTTGGACTGATTAAACTCCATGAAACATTCTGAATTAACTGTAAGAACCAAGACAAGCATTTTTCAGAATTGAATCTACTTTTAGGAAATACAACTTTTATGGAATTTCATAAATATTTACTAATTTTAATTAATTTTGTAATAAAATGGGTGCAAAAAATTCTAAAGGTCATTATGATTCAGTGAAAGCATAATTTTGTATCTTCCAAAATACATTGTAAAAAAAATTGAAAAAATTATGGTGCATTACATTGGTCCATCCTCTCTAATGGGTAGTTTTTAGATTTTTATTCTATGACTTATATGTTAAGGAATTTCTTGCATCGTGAAACATATTCAAAATATGCATTTTTTTCATATTTGACCAATTCAAAAAATTCTAGTATTATGTTATGCATCCGTTGGCTTTGTAAATATGAGGAAACCGAAGTAGACTCTATCTAGATTGTTGTAACACATTTTGTTTCTCAAAAACAAAAAGTTTCAAAGAATACAAAATTTTGTATTAAAATGACTTCTTATGAATCCTTTGATTGCTAAAAAACACACATACAAGGAAACGCGAAGTTGACATATCAAATGCGTATAAAAAATTCCAAAATATAAGTAATAGAAAGCTAATAAAATTTTTGACAACTTTAATTTTTATCGCAAAATGAAATTCTAAAGAGAAAAATGGTTTTAGCTTGCAAAATGTTGAAGAACAAAAAAAGAAATGAAATTTTTTTCTCAAAAAAGGTCAAAAAGTGTAACCCAACTTCACATTTTCACCCCTAGGTATTAAGATACGTTCCTTATCTAAGGGATGAAAAGGCTAAGGTTAAACGGTTCCTAAGTAGTTTTCCAACCCACATGAAGGAACGAATTGAATTCATGAATACTAGGACCATGGACGAAATTTAGAAGGAAAGAATGTGTTATCAGCAGTCCAAGGCAAAAGGAGAACTAGTCAAAAGTTGGCAGCCAAGAAAAGTAGTTCAAATTTCAAAAGTGCTAGAAATAGAAACTTTAAGAATTCAGCATGGAGTACAGTGAGAAAATAGTTTGGAAGAAACCACCAAAGAACCTGATGGCCTACTAAAGAGAGGCCTACAGAGGCTTCCAACAAACCTGAGTAATGACGAACCCCAAAACCACCTTTGCAGTGTTGGGGGTATGACGAGGCTCATTACTAAAAAAATTTCCCACAACGAGGGAAAAGTGAAATAATTGCTAATATGCAAGAGGCTTCTATAGTGGGATATGTAGCCCGAAATATACCTAGAATCAACGCAGTGTTGTACGATCGTCAGGCATATTATCAACCAACAATGATAGAGTTGGAAGGTAAGCTACTCTCACAAACAGTTTCTATTTTGGTTGACCCAAGCTCAAGTTTAAATTCCCCAAAAATTTTATAATTATGTAAATTACGAAGTCATAAATTCAAAAATCATTCGCTGGTACAACTATCCTCAGATGCAAAAAGAAAGGCAAGTGCCAAAATTCTAAACTATACTTTGGAAATTGGAAACTAGTAGTTAAAGATGGACCTGAACATAATACAATTAGGATCCTATGATATATTTCTTGACATGGATTGGCTAGATAAGAATTAGACGTTGGTATATTGTAAAGAAAGTATTATATATTATAGGATGCAAGATGGAACTCGCAAAGAGATTCAGGGAATCAGGAAACCACTACAGATCCATCCTATCGCAACATCCCAAATGAATAAATGTATGAGCAAAGGTTGTCATATTTATGCCATCCAAGTGCGGTATGCCAATTCCAAGGAGAAGAATCCTATGATGGAGAACATACCAGTGGTACTAGACTTCATGGATGTATTTCCAGAAGACGTGCCAGGATTACCCCCAAGAAGAGATATTGATTTTACCATGGAGTTAATGCCAGGAGCATCATTAGTGTCAAGATATCCTTACTGAATGAATATTTTGGAGATAACTCAATTAAAAATGAAATTGTAGGAGTTGTTGGACAAAGGATAAATTTTCCCGAGCGTGTCCCCTTAGGGAGCACCAGTGTTGTTTGTAAAGAAGAAGGATTCGACCATGCGGATGTGCATGGATTATAGACAAGTCAATAAACTGAAAATAAAAAATAAATACCCCTTACCTCGGACTGATGACATGTTTGATTAGCTGAAGCGGCAACAGTATATTCAAAAATAGACTTAAGGTATGGGTATCACTAGATTCGCATAAAGGATGAGGATATATACAAGACTGCTTTCTGCACTAGGTATGGGCATTATGAGTTTGTGGTACTACTCTTTGGTCTAAATAATGCACCAACAACATTTATGAGGTTGATGCACGACAATTCACCCCTTCTTGGATAGCTTTGTGCTAATATTTATCGATGATATTTTAATTTATTCCAAGAATCAAGAAGAACACAAGGAGCACTTAAGAATAATGTTAGAGATGTTAAGAAAACATCACTTGTACACGAATTTTAGAAAATGTGATTTCTTCAAAGAAGAAATCAAGTATCTAGGTCATGTTATTTTAGCTAAGGGAATAGCAGTTGATCCCTAGAAAATTAAGATGATTATGGAATGGAGAATTCCAAAAATGGTAGTAAATATTTGACCCTTTATGGGATTGGTTCAGTACTACCAACGATTCATTGAGGGGTTCTCCAGAATTGTTTTTCTAATCACCCCATTTTAAAGGAAGGGAAAATTATTTAAGTGGATTAATGTATGCCATAAAAGTTTTTAAAGGTTAAAAATCTTGTTGACCACTGCCCTAGTGTTGCGGGTAGCCAACCCCAACCAAGAGTTTGAGGTTTGTACAGATGCTTGTAAGGAAGGGGTTGGGGCAGTTTTACCACAGGAAGAAATGGTGGTTGCCTATGAATCTAGAATAGCATGCATAATAGGACACATAATACTAATACATTGAAATAAATATTGTTACAATAGAAAGATAGACTGCATTAAAAGCAGTAAAACATATCGCGAATTTATTTCACATTCATGAAATGATAATATATTGTGAAAGCCCAAAAAGGCACAAGAGTAAACTGTAAATGTATATAACGGGAGTTTATTGAATAAAATCATCAACTATTAAGTTTCATTAAGCTCAAAACAAATCCATGGCTAAACCCCGTAGGGTAAGCAAGAAACCAAAGAGAAAGGAAACTAAAACACAAACTGTGCGACAAAGCATATGCGAAGAAAAATTCCATAATTTATACAATGTAGAAAATGGTAAAACAATCCGAAAATCCATTTAAAACATTTAACCAAACCTCTCGTATTATAGAGGGAAAAATCTTAACAGGAACTCAAGTCGTTTCCCAAATAAAGTTAGTACTGAAATAACCAATGTGTGCTAGAGGCTGAATAGGCATAGATTTATAATTTTATCCGCAAAGTAATAAAACTTAAGGCTTGGCAGCCATGCGGCCATAATCAAGACTTGACAAGCATGGGCTAGGATTAGTTTGAAGATCTCAACCACCAAAGTAGACACAAAGAAATGGAATACTTGAAATGGGTGGAATAAAAAATCCAAAAAACTCCTTTGAAGGCATCGAGGGAATAAAAAAGAGCATGGTGAAAACCTTGGCCTTTGAGGTTGGAGTGATAACCTACACCAAATACAAAAATAAGAGAAAAATAACCACTAATAGTTTTTGAGAATAGTTCTAAACGAAAACTAATAAGCAAGCATGATAGGGTTTGGGGTTATAAACCTGGAAAAGTTAAAACCTGGTGAGAAGAAAACAATGAAGGGAAGCATGGTTAAAATCATGTGGAGATGAGGCAAGCCGTAGGCTCAGAGGTGCCAAAACCTATTCAAAGTAAAACCAAAAAACCAAAACGTGTTATACCTGAAGCGGCAGACGAGAAAGTACCTGGAAGGTGGTGGGAATGCCTTGGCAGTGACTGCAGATCCTAATACTATAAAATGAATGCAAGTTATTACTGTAAGGGAAGGTAATATAAGCAAGGAAACGAATAAAGGATTTGATCATAACTAAAATGTAAGAACAACCCAGTCTTGAATAAGGAAACCTCATAATGAGAATGGAATAATGAAATATCGCTTACTAGTAAAGTTGTCTACTTGATGGAACCTTCATACCGCCCTAGAGTTGCAGGCAGAGATCTCCATAGAAAAACCCAAACCGAGTGAACGAAAGATAGTTAGGTTTGCAAGAGATTACCCTAGAAATCTGCCGATAATCCCTCCATCATTGATCCCTATGCCCGCAGATCGGCAGAGGGTGTGCGGGCAGGTGGCCTCACATGGTGGGTGTACAAGTGAAAAAGGGAGACAACTGTAGGAGTAACCCAATATATAATCACAGCTATATTATTTCAGTGGGTAAAGAGATCACCATTAAATATAAACCGTAAGCCTTAAATGATTGGTTAAATCAGATGAGTCATAAACTATGCTTTATTATTTCTCAATCAAAGTTTTCACATATGTAAATATATATAATGTGTGTATCTAAATGAAATTGGTGAGGGACCATAGGTCTGATAGCAATACACATATGCTCGGAGAATAGAACATTAAAAAGGATAAAGTGAATAAGTAGATTTTTATTTTTATTTTTATGATGAATGTTACATATAAAAACTATTATTTCTAGTAGAACAAAACGTTATTTTTAATTGGAAAGAAATAAAAAGAAACGTTATGAAATGTAACATTGGTAATTTTGTATTATTTTGTCCTTTATTGACCAAAAGAAAAACCATTCTTATTTGGGATATTGAAGACTTATCCCTTCTTGATAAACCACAAATAATATGTTATAGGTATATGTTTTAATTCTCTCAAATCACTTCACTGGATAAGGTACAACTTATAACCATATCTTGGAGAAGGGCCAAAGAAAACTATGTAATAGGTAATGTAAGACATATGTATTACAAAGTAACAAGGGTACATGACAATTATATAAGTACTCTATAAATATCACGATTGAAGCATTATGTATAAGAAATTCAGTTATGCTGAGAAAAAATTACCATGTCACTAGTGTTCATGATGACCAGTCTAAATTCATATTTGATATCATATGTGTATCTTGGCGCAACATATTTCTAGCTATTGTTGGAGGTAAAAAAGCCTAGAAAATATCATATGAACATCTTGGTGCAACGTATTTCAAAGGACTATTCGAGGAAAAAAGTCTACAAAACTTGTTACATCTAAGAGTTCGTTTATGCATCTTTGTACAAACATTTCATTGTAATTAGGTGGATTTGTTTAAAATTTGTTTCTCCAAGAAACTTTCATTACAGAATGAATAACTACGACATATAATAAGCTTATATATATCTCAATACACAAAAATTTCATCAAAATGTCTTTCATATCAATGTGCAACACAAAGAAAAGAGTTAAAGAAAATAAGAAACATTACAAGTTTCTTTATACACAAGGATTGGACTCACATATTTAGAAAATTAGTGCAATTTTCGTTGCATTAAAAAAATATATAGATATATAAATTCATATCAATATCAAATGATTGTGCGGATCACAACCTTTCATAAAATTAATTGCAAAAATGGAACTCAAAATCAACAACTTCAATGTTACAATAATTCAAACCATGGATAAATCTTTATATTATTCCATTCCTCTATATTGGAAAGTAAATCCTCTCATGTATGGTGTTAAAGGGATGCTAAGTAACCATAGATTTTGTGGTCAATTTTTCTAGACATTTTATGTGAAGGAAGATTGTGGCAGAACCTATGATGCCATAGGAGATATAGAAAAATACCATTGCAATTAATTGTAAGGGTGTGGTATACAAAAATATGGTAGATATCAAGAAAAATATGACAAATATGGTAGTGGTTTGTGGATCTCTTTAGCTTGGAATATTTTGAAACATTTCTCGCCATGTAGACATATCTCCCTCCATAGTCTATATTCCCCTAAAAATGTTCCTAAGTCAATCATAGTGCATTCTCCTAAGTCACTATAATCACATTCTCACAATTTCATAGGCTTTGCTAGTGGGTAATGTGTTGAATTATTCATCCACTTTGCGTCGGTGAAGCAATTCTCCGTGGGAGAGGCACATGTGCTATGGGTGAGTGTCATGGATGGAAACAAAATTTCCATATTCTAATCAGAAACATGTAGAGGAAGATGGTAGGAAAAATAAGCTATGGGCACCAGATGAGAATTAAGAAGAGAATGTGCACAGGATGGTGGTTACAGGATTTTTCTAGAGGTATATATCATTAAACCAACACCCTATAGTGGTGAGAACTTACAACGGTGCATGCTCCACATATTTGAATCCATATCCAACATATAATCCACCACTAAGAGGCTCAACGTGTCTCGGCTGCATTGCCACTATCAACATGGACTATTATCTCATACCTTCAAGTTGTGTTATAGAAAGGAGATGAAGATAATGCATCCTTGGCAGTGATGACTATGTAAAATTGCATCATGTTTTGCATGCTCCACGTATGTAAATCCATACCTAGCATATACTTCACCACTCTAAGGCTTGACTCGTCTCAACTGCACTGCCACTATTTGCATTGCTTGGTATATCAAACCTTCAAATTTCATTAAAGAATTGTATAAAGATAATGCATCCTTGACAACAATATTTGTGTGTAAATGTACATCATGTTCATTAAAAAAACTAATAGGAGAAATGAAAAAGAAAGTGAAGCTCACCCACATATGTGACTCCTCAGGATGAAGCACCAAAAGGGCTCGGGTCAAGCGAAACTTTATGACATCTACATGACATCTACAAGTTCCACATGTTCGCTTTTCTTTAGAGGGAGGATGAAAAAAATAAAACAATCTTATCGGCTACATCTTCTGAGCGAAAGTTGAGGGTCAACCACGAAAAAAAATAAAAAATTGGATAGATTCTTAGCCAATGCATACAAAGGAATACGTTCAGTGTATTGATTGAAGGCACAGTTGGTTCGAGTGAATTATCATGCCATAAAGTGAATATCACAATTAAATTAAATTGTAATAATTCCACATTTGGAAGTTTGTGTTGGCTTGCATTAAAATAATTAGTGATGGAATTAGACTTTTGAATTCCCAAAAAATATTTAAACATATTTAGTCTTTTGAATTCCTCGCAATAAAATATTTTTAATCGCCAAATTGCGTATCCTATAAAAGGAAACTAAGAGTTCAATAAGGTCCACTATAATATGAAGGATTTATATACACTCTCTATTTAAATCTGAAACATTAATGCATGATATTATATTCGGAGTAGTGCATTCTACCTCCAATTGTGGAAAACAATTCCCTGAGGTTTTTCAATCTAAGGAGAGAGAACTAATGGGGAGGCTTTTAGAAATATCTATATCAATCAAAATCATGAACCCTAATTCAATTAAAGATAATTTTTGCTAATGAATTGATTAAGGTGTCACATTACCCATCTTTTAAATGCCAATAGTCCTCGACCTGTCTCTCATTTCAAGGTAATTGACGTCGGGTTCTTAGATTTCAAAATAAATGATTCTATCTGACTGGTTAAAAATAATCTCACAGATAATTTACTCCACCTAGGTTTGTTGGTATAACTTTGAATAGTTGATCAATGTTTATTTTAATAGTGAAAAAGTTGACTGTCAGCCATCAACTTTAGAAAATTGAATTAAAAACATTAAAATTATGGTGCAGTAATGTTGATGCCCTACCCGAAGGCAAAATTGCGAATACAATATGCATGATAGGCATTTAATTTTTTATGGAAGTAATAAGGTAATGCCAGTGAATCAAAGATGAAAAATATTTGAAATGCTATCTCGTAGAATTCAATGACATAAGCGGGCCTGAACCCATATATTGACGAGGAATGTGACTGTGCTGTGCGCCTCCATTATATGAGCGAACACTGGCTGGGGAAAGTTAGGATAGTAATTTAATTGCATATCTAGGTCTCGGATAATCCGTTGAATTCATAATGATTTATTTGAATATTGACAATATTTTTATTTTATATATATTATTTATCAAGCTTTTCATGTTATTTGAATGCCATAAATTAGGAAAAGATTCATATATTAAAACTATTGAGTTATACTCATATATTAAAAATATTAAGTTATATCGAAACTATTAATACCACACCAATATATTAAAGCTTTACATTATATGTAAATGTATAATTGTGTGTGACAGACTTTGACATTTAGATATTGCTGGAGTTGATAATAAAAAAATTTAAATATTGTCTACATTAAGAATAAAAATAATAATAATAACTAAATTTAAATGGCTGAAGATAAATTAAAATAGATTTATGAATATTTACAAATAATTACCAAATTTAATAAAAATAAAATTAAAAAATATTTATTTTTAAAAATATAAATATTTAAAATATTAATAAACATAAATATATAAGAAATGTTAGAATAAACTTATTTTCTTAATCAACTTTAAAATACAAAAAAATGCAGTAAAAATGATTTCAAATGATTTCAAATTAATTATTAATTAGACGGCAGTGATTGTACCAAAAATACATTAATATACATTAATAACTTTGACATTTTATGAATGACCCAAACAAAGTGTCAATTTCAATATAAAAATGACTTCAAACTAAACCAGTCATTCCACTGGAAGGGAATTCTTATTTAACACAATCAAAGAAAGAAAACCAAACCACTCAAAGAAAGAAAATATTATTAGGAACTTATGTTGATTGTAGATTTTCAAAATATTAAAGAAACTAGCTATTAGATGCGAGTTAAATGACGTCTCGCCTAGTAGTTAAATTTTGAAATATTTTTAGAATCTTCAATCGACATAAGAATGCTCAGAAAACCAAAACATTATATAAAAAAGACAAAGACTAATGTAATTATGCAAATTATGGTCGTACGGAATGACGCCTTGGCGGTGGTGGTGGACAGCCATAGCCATCGCTGGTGCACGGTGAAGGGCCGGAAGGCGGCACTGGTCCTTTCTGTTTCTGTTCTTCCCATCGAGAATGGGTGACCCGCCGCTGCTCGACCTGCAGGTAGGGAGACCGCCCAGCAGCAGCAGCATGATTGACAATGAACGTGAACACGATGAGCATGCAAAGTGTCACATTATAAACCTTTGTGGCCTCCATCATCAATTATCAATATCTTCCCAGAAAACGACTTCCCAGACTCAGTATAGAAGATGAGAAATGCCTGCAATACACATGAGTATGGTTGAGGCCCTTCAATATATGTACAATGAGTGTTAACATCCATACCGGCACGGAGGCCCAAAATACATATAGTTTGTTACGGTTGTCTGAAATAGCGGTCTGTTTTCTGCCATTCCTCTGAAATACAAGATTTAATGATGGGCTTCCAGGTATTTCTTTCTATTAATTGATAACTGCAGTTAGAGAAGCCCGCGTTCCCATATCTTGCAATGGTTTATCTTTAGTAGTTAGTTGTAATTTAGTTAGTAATAGATTAAGTGGCATAGATGAGATGAGATCTTGGACTCATAGGAAATGTTATAGTAAACTTTTTTTTATTAGATATAAACATTATGCCATAAAAATTATTTTAAATTACTTCTACTCACTTGAAAATACATTATAAAATTAATTATTTCTACAACTTTATGTATGACAAACAAAGATATTTAAAAGTAAAAAAACATAAAATAAGGAGACATTTTCAATATAAATAGCACAACTATATTAAAAATTTTAATGTGTTTGATATAACTCAAGGCTTCATTTTTATCTACAACAAAATTAGAATAAAAAAAAATACTATTACCATAATAAAATTTAGAATAAAAAAAATACTATTGCCATAAAATATTATTATGACCATTAAAATTAGTACTAATTACTTCTATCTAATAATAATTTATTTATTATAATTATTATTTTATATTAAATATTTTTTATTATTATTAAAAAAATGATGTAATATAAATTGAACTCTTATATTAATAAACCCAATAAATTAAGTCAAGAGAATAATAAATCAAAGGGGTTAATACTGAAATTCGAAGGCATTATAAACCTAAATGAATAATATTAATCCAACGGACAATAAACCAAATGGATTAATACTAAAAATGCAAGGGTTTACTACTAAAAACTCTAGAGAATAAAACTAAGGGAATATAAACTAGAACTTTTTTAGTATAAATCTCTTGGTTTAATATTATTTTCTTGGGTTTATAATCTCTTGAGGTTTTAGTATTAACACCTTGGGTATATGAAATTCCCATGTATTTATAAGATCAATCTCTCAAGTTTATTAATTCAACATTCATATTCCAAGGGTATAATATTTGTAACAAATCTCTATTTCCCAATTTTTTTTTTCCAAGTTTTTTTTTCTTTCAGTTATAGATGCATTTATATATATGTCACTTCCATACATAAAAACATTCATTTTTTCATCCCAAAATAAGGTTTGCTTAATGATCCATTGTTATACAAAATTGTGATATAACATTTTGGGTGGACAATTATCTCTCCATTCATAGCGATGTTATGGTATAGTTCTACGCCTTCAATTATAATGTTGTATGAAATTTATACGGAAAAAACTTTATTCTTATAGGAAATGTTATACTAAACTTGTTAGAATAACTGAAGGCTTCATTTGTATCTACAATTAAAATTAGAATACAAAAAAATACTATTGCCATAAAAATATTATTATCATCATTAAAATTAATATTAATTATTTCTATATAATAATTATTTATTTATAATAATTATTATTTTATATTAAATGTTTTTTATTATTATTAAAAAAATGATGTAATATAAATTCAACCCTTATATTAATAAAGCCAATTAATTAAGCATAGATAATAATAAATCAAAGGGGATACTATTGAAACTCCAAGGCATTATCAACCTAAGAGAATAATATTAATCGAAGGGACAATAAATCCAATGGATTAATACTAAAAATGCAAGGGTTTACTTCTAAAAACCCTAGAGAATAAACCCAAGGGAATATAAACTCTAGCTTTTTTAGTATTAATCTCTTGGGTTAATATTATTACCTCGGGTTTATAATCTTCAGGTTTTAGTATTAGTCCCTTGGATATATGAAATTCTCATGGGATCATAACATCAATCCCTCATGTTTATTAATCCAAAGGTTCATATTGTGAGAGTATAATATTTGTAACAGATCTCTATTTCCCATTTTTTTTCTTTCTCTTACAGATGCATTTATATATATGTTACTTCCATAGGTACAAACCCTAATTTTTTTTGTCCCAAAATAAGGTTGGCCTAATGACTCATTGTTGTATGGTATTGTGATATAACATTTTGGGTGGACATAATTATCTCTCCAATCATAGTGTTGTTATGGTATAGTTCTACACCTTAATTATAATGTTGTATGAAATTATAATGAAAAACCTTATTATTATAACATGTACACATTTATAACATTTTTGGGTTGATGACCCTAGTTTCTATGATTGGGCTAAGCACTGGTGTTTGTAGTATTTGGATTACTTTATAGAGTATATAAATTGCATGGTAATGTTTAACTAAACACATGTATGCATTTTGAAGTGGTAAATTTTATTTCAATGCCCCTCCTGAATTCGTTGAAGGTTTGGAAGCAGTGTATTTGTTTAATTTGTATTGATAATTACCACCTAGACATTTTCTTGGGGTTTCACTCTTTTGATTTAACCCAACTCGAGTTGTTAGCTCTTTGGAGGATCGCTTCGAACCTTGCATCGAATGGTGTCGTGCCACATACCAAAAGCCCATGTGAAAATCACGTGGCTTGCAGTGTTGTATCCTCATCAACGGTGGTTTTGATTTGTTGATAATCCAACAATAAGTACGCTTGGCACAATTTTTACCCTAACGAAGAGGTGGAACACATGGATCATTCAATAACATTGTCCTTTGCCACATTTGGGTGCTTTTGGTTACAATGCCACCATGAGAGATTAAGAATACCAACACCTATTTCAATTTTCCCTTTGCAGTGGCGTTCACATCATCGCGATACCTTTTATATGACATTGGTTATGGGCATGTTTCTATAATCCAACAATTCTACGATTAATTCTAGCCCAATTTTTCTCTGCCTTCCATGTACCCACAAAGTTCTTGGTCTGGTGTGTATGGAATAGGAAACCCATAAAGTACATGTCTTTCAAGGCTTTCCTCTCACTATGAATTTCTCGGCCAAGTTTCCAGGTTCGAGAGGGTAAGCTTTCTTTCAATTGCTGATATTCTCCAGTTATATGCATTTATTTATATTTTATTTTAAGAATTCATACTTTATTTGTTTTTCTAAAGGTTCCTATAATAGGTAAAGTTCTTAATACTTTTCCACGCAATTGGATTCGCATGGATATGTTTATTTCTAATGGTAATTCAACAGATAAATTCACTCTATATCCTCTAGCAAAAACAATTACAAAAATAGAAAATGAAAAATGGATGGATGATGACAAGATATATAACCTCTTTTTACTATTTCTCATATTAGTGAAGAAAGTCAAATTTTAAATTCAACAGAAAGTTTCGAAAAATCTTCACAATGTGAAGCTGATAATAATTTTCAAGTACAATGTAATATTGAATATTTTTCATTCAGACATATTTATTTATATTCTATGGAACAATTTGGTGACTATGTAGTTGAAAACCTTCCAGGAAAATCTTTAAACATAATAAAAACTTGGAAAAATTCCAACAAGAAGAGTTAATCAAAACATTACAAAAACATTCTTCTACATATGCATGGGAGTACACTGACATGAAGGGAATTAATCGTGAGACTTGCATATGGAAAACTCTAGGCCTATCAGACAACCTCAAAGAAGGATGCGTCTAAATCTTAGGGAATTTTTGCAAGAAGAATTGCAAAAATTGTTCACTATAGACTTCATTTAAACAATTTCAGACAGTCAGTGGGTTTCTCCCTTGTTGATTTCCCCTCAAAAGAATGGTAAATGGAGGTGATGTATTGATTATCGATAATTGAATAAGGCTAATTTAAAATATCATTTCACATTGCCTTCCATAGATCAAGTTTTGGATACATTAGCAGGGAATAAATATTTCTCATTCTTGGACGATTTTAGTGGTTACAATCAAATTCAAGTAGCACCTGAAGACCAAGAAAAAACCACATTCACCTTTCCATAGGTAACCTACCAAGTACTTCCTTTTGGATTGTGTAATTCATTTTCAACATTCCAAAGAGTAGCATTAGAAATTTTTTATGATCTAATACATTATTGTGTTAGTGCTCTCGAAAAAGAGAATGTTGTTTTTTTCTTAGTTATTTGCATTATTCTTGCATGAAAGAGGAAGCTATTATGTTAGCTTAATTTTAGAAAGAGACGTGCATTTTCATACATAATAATAATATCTATTGTGCTAGAAGATTACATAGGTACATGGATAAGAAAATACCTGAGGGGTAGTTTCTTTGAATAAATTTTATTATATTACATGCACAAATATCAAGGACAATTGTAGTTGTTTTCCTCTTGGAAAGGAACATGCTATTGTGTAGAGGGACTATTAGTTAATGAGGTATTTATTTTCTAGTGATGCTTTGATGGTTATATTATTATAAGTATTGCATATGTAGGCTTTTTAAAAGAAAGATGTCATGATATTTTGTATGCATTTTGTGAATGTACATGAATATTTGATGAAGCTTGACTAGCATAAATTTATGAATTGGTTAATTAGTACTTGATTTAATCATGATATCAAACATTGGTAACAGTAGTAGTTACAGGAGAAGGCTACAACATATTCAAAGTTGGATTATTTTTACTGTAATGACATGTAATAAGTTAGGGGTTCGTGCAAGTTAAAGGAATTTCAATTGGAGGTTAATACACCATTGCAAATAATTATGATGTAAAGACACAATCCACAAGGGTTTCTGGGTAAATGAGATCATGACATGATTGTAATAGTTTATACTGAGTTATATTGTTTCTAATAGCCTATGAAAATGGTGAATGGATGGACTCCCTTAAAACCATTGAGTGATGAGTGACTAGAGCATTTAATAATAAAATTAAACATTTTTTTGTTTTCACCCTACAATGTTGCTAGGTTATATCACTATCTAATGATGTGGTTTCCTATTGTGCTACTTATATCATGTGGATTCGTTGCATGAGCTGATTTTTATAATATCAAGTATGTGATTACTAATCTAGTTAAAGGAATCATGAAAATGATGGAAGGTTATGTGAGAAAATTTGTCTTTATATTCTACAAAAACGGTTGTTAATGGTTACGTAACTTATTATTCCTTTTTAAATTTACTCTATGTAATGATGATGATTCTATCCAACAGTTAATGAAGAATCCAGACTACTAATTTGGATAGCTACCTGTGTGTAAATTGGTATTTTTTTTTGAACTTTTTTTATTTTCATGGAATGTTACGAGGGATGTCACAATTAGGTTTAAAAAATTGAGATGGGAACAATGTACATACAAGAAGGTCTATCAAGCTCAAAAGGATACACATAATGAAGAGAGTTTGGAACTTATTAAGAGGGAGAGGATTAGGTAGATTTAGTAGCAATCAACCATTTTCTTATTCACCATCCTTTTAATTTTCTTTTATTTATATTTTCAGTTAATTTTTTAGGGTTGGGTAGATTTATTAGGATTAAATAATTTCTTTATTCAATATGATTTTACTCTCTTTTTAAAATTCTCCAAAATATTTGGGCATAGTTGAAATAGAATTTATATTTAATGTTCAATTTTGAGCATATTTGTGGAATGGTTTTCTAAGTTTAGTTTGTGTGTGTATTGTTTTATTTTACCTAAAAGTAAAATACAATGCAACATAAATGATGGACTATTTAAGTATTTTGGACCACTCTTGAATAATTTTCATTCAAAGTGATAATGAATTGTCTAGTATTAATAATATATAAAGAATGTTACCAATAAATGAATAAACAACAAGGCTAAATATTTTTATATTTTTATCCAATATGATGGTGTAAAAATTATGTGCTGAATAGAAAAATATTGTGGGCTATAATTAAAAGAGATATAAATATGCTCTAAATTTATTAAAATTAAAAATAAATGAATGTGTGAATTAGATATTTAAATCTTATACTTTTCAAAAACATTTTAACAAAATATTTCAATAAACTATTTCAAGATATAAGTTAACTAATTTATGTTGATATCAAATTAATATATATCTATATATATGTAACACCTCCTCATTCCACAATTTTTTTTTCTAAGTGTTAAGTATATATATAAATTTATAACACCAATGTCGCCTCTTTTATACAATTCTTGAATTGATATTGTTTTATAATTCTCATAAACAATATCTTCTTAACCCCCCCCCCTTTTTTTTACTATACATCTATAACAGAGTAATACCTTTATTAATATAATAAAGGCCTATCTCAACGTCTTTAAATAAATCTTATTTTCTATTTATTTTCACCCCATATTTCTATGTTTTAATTTTTTTTTTTACGATAATTCTTCACAGTAATTTGGTGAATCTAAGACCACCAACTCTATCTGCTCTTTCGTAACCCTAAACGCATATATATATATATATATATATATATATATATATATATACCATTTCTTTTTAAAGTACAAGGGCATTCAAATTCGTGAGGTATATCAACATGCAAATGTACTATAATATATTCGAAGCCCGCCTTTACTCAGAGAATGGATTTTCATTAACTCAGCTAAGAGCTGATTATATCACAGTAATTATGAAGGACGATTTGGTTGGCATCATTTCTTGCACGGTTTTCTATTTGTTTTAATACTACCATACGTTGCTACCCACTCTCTGTCCTGTGGCGATACGTGTCTCCTCTATGCTTAATGAGTACCATCGTTTAAGTACTGTGATGTTGATTTTACACAACTGATATATCAAATAACATCAATGTGAATATTTTCAATTGATTTTTACGATCCCAAGAATGCGAGTCGATTTCATTTCCATACCTGATCTATTGACATGTGGAGGATTTTGGTCTGTCGATTTGAATTAGGGTTTGTTTCTATCGAATACTATTTAACCTATTCCTTCAGTCCAACAATTTCCTTTACCATTTCATTTCATCATTCATGAGTTTTGATTTGAGCTATGCTAGACTACATGGAGGTTCAATGTCTCGATTTCGTTCAGAAATTCTTCACTGCGTCTTCCATGGCAATTTTACCAGGTATGCGAGAGTGTTCATGTTCTTAATACACTTGTTATGAAATCATGCTTGGTTGCATCTTCATATTGGTATTAAAGTCTAGTGTAACCCTTCTCATTCAATGCTCGTGTTTTTCCTCCATGTCTGGCTATTCTTGATTGCGTTTTACACGATTAGTTCTTGTTCGTTTGTTTTTTTTCTTGTCAGGTTAATTGTTTTCTAGAACCCTTTATTATACATACAAAGAGGATTTACGATTCCTCTAGTTTACTACTATCCATGATTTTTAAAAGAGGCATTCCTCTTATCTTCAAATGATTAGTCTCTTAACGTCTTCAGATAATCGGTTGGACATACCTCCATTATGCTAACTCAACGTTCGCTCTTAACTTGTTTTTAATTATCTGCCTGTTAAGGTCAACTTTTATTTAGTTCGTATGGAAATCAACCGATTTTGATGATTCTTCCTTCTTCGACCTTCAAAAAGATTCGAATGTAAGAGATATACCACTCGTTTCAAAATTTTTTTTTCTTTATATCTCTATGTGTCTATGTGCCATTCAAGATATTTGTTCTCCACAGAACTGCCTTTTTCGTGGGGGTTCTCCATTTTGTTATCAGGTATTGCACTTGCTTGCTTACCGCTTCTCTATAATTATAACTCAATAGTGGTAATTCATCTGATGTATATATATTAAATATATCGTGTTCATGTCATAGATAAATTTTGGTTTTTCGTGTGATGATAATATATACACAGGTAACCATTCGTAACTGGTTTCGCTCGAGTTACTCACCGCAAGCTATTTCACTTTTCTTTGAAGGGTTAGCAACCCATTTTCTTCTAGTACAAGTCGTTACTTCAACCATCGTCTTCGAGAGGGAACTTATATTTTTCCTCAGCAATGATTAGTTTGATATTTAATTCCTACAAGTTAATGTATAATGACATTAGATCCACTGAGATTTGGATAATGCGACTTATCACTTGTATTCCCCATAAGTGTTTTGTATACATAGACTTTGGTATATTTTTCCCAAGCAGGACAATGATTAATTTAATATACTTTTATTATTTTATGAAATTATAATTTTCCATATATTAATCTTCCAGATCTCTATAGTCTCTATATGCATAATTACCATTGTAATTAGTCAATTTTTCCTATCTGGAAATGAAATAATTATATTGATAGTATTAGATTTTACTACCAGTTTATAACATATATATATTTATTTTGAATTTTATAGTTTTCTCCCTATCAATCCTGGTCACTATTTTTTTTTTTTCTAAATTGCGCTATTTTTATTATGAACATAATATTACAAAACTGCCACGGCTCATCTGAGGAAGCCTAAAACCGGGCTTGATATCCACGTTCTGTCTAACTATGGAACTGCCCATTATCGGGAAACCAGTTCTTTTGAAAGTGATTACACCGCCCATGAACTGGGAAACCGGCGAAGAGTCATTTACATTCAACAAAATGAAGCTAGAAAAAAACAAAATATGCATGCAGCTGTGTCTGCTATGAGTGATCATTAGAAACAGAAACTTTGCAAAAAATCTAGTTCAGAGTTCATACTGAAAACTGGTCTTGGAAGAGGGAGAGCACTTAGTCTGAAGCAGGTTGCTCTTCCACAATTCTGCAGCCATACTGTTCTTCCGGTTCTGCTTCAGCAATCTTGTCTTCTTCTTCGCCTGACAGTCCTGCATCCATCTGCAAGTGAGAAGGTCCCAAAGAAGCAGGGATGGGGGCATAGGGGACTCCGAGAGAGTAAATGAACGGAGTAGGTTCAGGACCGGAAGGAGGGTCGAAGGCAGGCACAGAAGGAGTCTGCAAGGGGTCAAGAGGCGGGGCAGGAGGGAGGGTGGTTTCTTCGCGAAGGGTAATCGTGATAAGGGCAGTGATGGAAGGGTGATTAAAGACGCAATCGAAGCGCAACTCAGCTCGTTGTTTGGATTGCCGGAGATAATGACTTCCAGGGCAAGGAGGGGAAGCTGAAGCATGAAGCGGGGGCGAAGACAGAGATGGCATAGCAAGAGCGCGAGGCAGCGGCATGGAATGAGGAGGCGCAGATGCATAGCGGTCATGGAGATGACCAGAACGGTCAATAAAGAACTGAGCGGGACATCCTTCAGAAGGCTCCATGGAAAAGTCGACACTGGAGCTAGGGGGACGTTCACTCATGGATCTGCCTCGAGAGGCACCTCTCCTGCAATTCATTCTCTACCTGAGCCTGGGCATGGTGGAATTCTGAGGAGAATCCGACCAGACACCAGATGGAGCTGCAAGAATAGGATTAAATTGACCAACAAAAATAGGAGAAGTTTGAAAATTGAACATAACAGGGCAGAAATTACTATTCGAGTAATGGTAGCCGGGAATTGTTTCCAAGCAGCAATGAAGAGAGCACCGGCATCCTGTTGCAGTTCGTTCCCCACCTGTAGCACAGCCAACCGGGCAGTGAGAGCTCAGAGGCGACAGAGGGCAGTGGGCAGCATCAAAACAATCGGGAAAGTTCGAGCTGTAATGCTCCATTTGATATCTGATGCACTGAGTAGGGCAGAGCAAGTGACGGCGAGGAGGATTAAATGCCCAACGCCGAGGTTTATTGAAGGCAGCATTAAAGGCACCATGGGGGGCCATGTGGCCACCCCAGGTGAGCCGCCTTGGGACCCGAACCAGGCCTTGAGGCCCCTTAACCCAAATAATCATCCGCATCCGGAACACTCCTAGTCACTATTAAAACACTTGTAATACAACATTTTGTACATATAATGTTCTATATTCACTCTACAGAATTTTAAATTTATTACCTGGTAGGATGTGGTCCTATGTTCATTTGGTTATTATATTCAAATCTACTCATGTACTTGAGTATGTAGTCATAGTTCTACATTTAAGTAAGGTTTTTTACCTTTAGTCTCTCATATATTGAATATCATGATTTTCTAACCGAATCTTGCATAGTTTTGTATACTCACTCAATATATTTGTGATAACACTTTAATTTTTATTCGCTTGTGTAACAGAAATTAAAACTGATATATTTTTTTTCATGGATATTCCGAGTAGAATATAACTCTAAAAGTTAGAAGGGAAGAATGTAGAGTACTTATCTATTTCTTTTCTAGTTTAAACCAACAGGCAGTTATGTCAGAATAGTCATATATATTTTTAATTATAATTACAGATTATACCAGAGTTAACTTGCAAGAGTTTTTATCTGCTAGATACGTCTTTGTGCAACAGTAAAGTATTATTTACCAATAGATTTTCTCTTAAGATGAATTCTTCAACTTATATGTATGCAATCCACCAGTTAGATTTTGCATAAATTAATATTTATTTGTTCTTAATTTAATAGTTGATTTAATGTTTTTTGATTGTAACTTATCCTACTCCATACATAGATATTGTAATGTACCTCTATCAACACAATTTTTTTTTTTTTTTCAGGGCATTAATATCTTATTGACAAGGATGTATTTCCAAAACTTATGTCTCAAATAGGGCCATAACCTTTATATTGAGGTATAATGGACTTACCCAATTATATACTTGGTTTTTGCATATGCTATACATGCATATAATATGATATATGATATAATGTCCCCATATGATAACGATCGTTTCCATCTAATTAATATATAAGAAGACGATATATATATATATATATATATATATATATATTTCTTATATATATACATGTCTATAACTACTCCTCGTATATCATGTACTAACCATAAAAGTGTTAACAGTGACAAACATTTTGGTATGGATTTCTGACCAAGTTATATAAACGTAAGGCCTAATGAAATTGAAACGTTTGTACACAATGATCACACAATCTCAGACAACATATTACACAGATATATTTTCATTTAAGGCCCTAAGGGTTTGCATTTATTTCGATCTCAACTCTGGTCTCATTTTCGAGGTTCATCATTTCGTTTAGCGTACGTTGGTATGGCCAGACCTTGGCGTTTAAAGTCTGGAGTACCACTTTATAAAGGTGATGCCACATCGACTTCGGTTCACATGTTTATACGTTTGAACGATACGCCATTCCCCCCAGTGTTTTCGAGACTGTGACCTATTAAATTGTTCAGCAGTACGCTACCTACTCGGGTTGACAGCTATGGAGAACGTATGTTCGGAATTTAATTATTTTAGTTCAGCCGAGTTTGTCGATCACCATGACCATCGTTGTGATGACAACAAGTGTAGGGCTTGGCGTTTTAGGGTTTGTGGATTATGGTTCCAGTGGTTCTTTAATACCTACCTTGCATAACTCTGTTCTTTTCTCTCTCTCTGAATGAACGATGTGGACATCCCTCGGCTTGGAAAATTTGATGCAGGATGAGCCATTTCCGCAGAGGTTCCTTCATTCTATTCTCCCCAAGCCGTCTCTCCGCCTGTTGAGGTCGTTTTCTCCACAGTCTATGGAAACTCTAAAATTGTGGGTACTTCTCACTTCAACGCAGGTAACTTGTTTGTTTGGGGTTCGTATTTAGTTCGATAGTCATTTTACAGAAATCATTTTACTATTACGAAATCTTTTCAATATTTTCCTCAGGCGTTTGTTCCAGCGTTTATGAAATTTTAAGAGTATAACAATTTCGTTTACAGTGAACTAAAATTTCTTCGGTACGCGGTATAACCTTGGTTACTAAGAGTGTCTTGCGAAAGAGATTTGTCTTGCGAAAGAGATTTCGCTTCGAAATCTCTCGACGTTCAGGTAATACCCTTGAGGATTGATTTTTTTCGTTCCTTCATCTCTGGTTACGTATCCTTTATTGTATGTTAATGGCTGTAATATTTAATTTGGGGAATGGCTTTAACGTTTGTTGGTTTCTAATTAATGATGCCTGAACCTTGACTTCTTTTCCCATTTTCTTAAATTGATATACGCACTTGACTCTTACCGCCATCACATTTTCGCGGATTTATAATACATCTTCTCTGGTATGTGCATGTGCCAGTTCGTACTTACCAAGGTGAAGTCTTTAATCTGTTCACTTCGCTCCCTGTGTATATCCTAGCCACAGCTACGCGGATTTCTCGCACAGGTTGCTTCATGTACTAATTTGAAACTTCTACTTATATTTACAGGTCAGTATTCCTGGCATTCTCCTAACTCAGATATCCTCCAGATGAAATGCTTGATGGCAGGAATTCGGTTCCCGAATTTTTTATGATGGAACGATGCCATCATTACTTGCTATAGACTTCTGGTTTTGTCAATCTCAAACATATAGTGAATAAAATTTTGTTTCTAATTCTCATTGAGAACGGTGTTTATCACCAGCGACAGTCATCTCTGAGTTTTAAGTCTATTGTGGTTAATGATGATTTTATTCGGCATTTATGCCGAGACACGTTATGCTTCTGATGCTACTCTTTGGTCATGGAAACGTTGAGCATATATTCCGGATTGATATATATATATATATATATATATATATATATTGCATATTCTGATTTATATTGATTTTAATTAGTTCTCCGCTTAATATAGCTATTTTGTTGTGATACCGAAGGACAGTGATTGATTGTGTTAATAGCCTTCAGTTATTCATCATGTCCATTTTTGCCTTGTTCTATACCCATAATGTTCACCTCTATTGAGATTATATATCGAAGGTTTCAGTATTTCCAGCCTTACTATAGGAAAGTATGTGAATATCCTGTAGAGTTAGTACATCGAATTTCTTCTGCAGGCTTCTATTTGTTATCTCCCGCATTTAAAAATAGTTAATGTCTGTCAAGTATCTTTTTATATCTACTTAGTTATTACAGTGTCCACTTCTATATTGTTAACATTAACAAATCACAGGCGGCAAGAATAATACATTAAAATTTATGGGCAGCTAGCTATGACTCTCCTATAATGAAACCCCATTTCTAAGTTTGTTATATGAGTATTGTTCAAGTTAATCCTCCATTCTTATTTATAATCAGAATTTCAGGTGACAGTTGTCTACCTCATAGGGTTGTGATTTTTGTCCTATACACATGCATGAAATATATTTCTATGCTGGTTAAGTTTTCACTTGATGCAACTACTGATTTAATAAAAGAAGATTCAGAGTACTTTTTTTTTTTTATGTTGCCAATACTCTTTCATGTATTTACAGAAATATTTCCTTGCTCATTACATGTTCTATTTTTAAATGCATCCATGATACAGTTGACTGGATTTGTCTCCATTGGAGAATCTGTTTCAGGATATCTCAACATCCCTAAATTGTACAGGTAGGAATATTTTTATAATTTTTTTTCTTTAAGACCTAAATTATTTCATTTCAGCAACTGCTTAAATTTTCACTTGAGTCCCTTTTGGGAATTTTCTTTGTACAGTATCTACAGATTTAGACCCAGGTGGGGTTTAGACATTCTGGTGGATAATGTTTCTAGCTACTGTTCTTACTACCATACAGAGGGTAGAAGATTGTCTTCTGCTATCAACTTATGTTAAAATTAAGAACACCATAGACTTCAACCCTTGTCCTTTCTCTTTCCTTTGGGCTGAATGGTTCATTTCTTACTGTTTCTCTCTCTTTTTTTGTTTTTTGAAGCAGATTAAAGTTACAGATAAATTTTTTCTTAATATAATTTCTCTTACTCATACTAGAGACTGATAGACCAGAGTTTCCTACAGTTGAATTTCTTGTCTACAATTACACAGAACCTTGAAGGTGAATTCATGATAACAAATTTTGTGGAAAAGAAACATTTAAACTTCTAATACCTAAGTATTTAATTATATGTAGCCAATTCATACTGCAAGAAATAAAATCCCTGGGTGGTTTAAATACATACCACTCATGCAGTAGACCAACCTCCCAACCGTAGAGTTCCCTTTTCTCCCGGAACTCACCCCCGAGCTGAGACCACCTCCACAATAGATGAACCCTTGATCTGTTTAGGATCAGCCTAATTAATCTAATAGTTCCCCAAAGCCTGTTTCTAATTCTGCGTCTAGAATAGCAGGATGCTTTTCTTCCTGTTTGCCTAGGCTTCCCATTTTTGGGATTCTTTAAAGCTGTTTTATGCTTTCCCTCAGCTTTTCCAGCTTTCACCTCTTCCCAACTACTTTCCTCATCATTGGGGAAATTTAGATTCTTCCTCAAAATCTAAATTAGAAATAATTCCTTTCAAGGATTTTTGAAGGATTGTGGGGAATAGTTGCCTTATCCATCCTCATGGATTTAGCAAGTGATCTCATAATCTCATTTTTGGTCAATATGCACACCAGTATTTTATTCATTTCCTCAACTTAAATATTAAATTACATTCACAATTTATTTATCCTTTGGGGTCCACTCCCCTTAGGATTAAAGTTCAAATGTCTAACTTTGAAATTCCAACACATAAATTGGGGGTGTTACATATTCCCCCTCTGAAAATAAACACCATCCTCGGTGTTGTTATTTAACTACTAGAGTTCATTTTTCAAACAAAAACGGATATCTTTCCATCATTTCAGCTTCTCTTTCCCAGGTAGCTTCTTCAGCAGTAAAGTGCTTCCACTGCACCTTTACTCTGGCTACTGTTCTGTTTCTCAATTCAATTTCTTCCCGCTCCAATACTTGAAGTGGTTCTGGCAGAAACTCCCCTTCTGGTTCCACCTGTACAACATTCCAATCAACTATGTGAGAAGCATCATGCACATATATTTTTAATAACGAAACATGAAACACATCATGAACTCTAACATGGGGTGGCAAGACCAGCTTGTAAGCCACTGGTCCCACCCTTTCTAAGACTTCAAAAGGACCACAAAATCTAGGAGCCAATTTCGCACAACTTCCAGCATAAAGTGTGCTCTTTTTGGGTTTAATACGCAAATACAAATGATCTCCCACTTTGAATTCTCGGTCCACTCGTTTCTTATCAGCATAGCTTTTCTGGCGATCTTGTGCTGTCTTGATGTTTGTTTGTATCTGTTTAACAATTCTTTCCATCTCTTGTAAGGCATCGGGTCCCAACATTATTTTATCCTCTGGTTGACTCCAGCTCAAAGGAGTACGACACTTTCTTCCATACAGTGCCTCAAACGGACTCATTTTGATAGAAGATTGGTAGCTGTTATTATAGGCAAATTCAGCTAAATGCAAATACTCTTCCCACTTTGATGGTCTATCCATCGCATACATTCTCAGCATATCCTCCAAAATTTGATTAGTCCTCTCTTTTTGCCCATCGATCTGAGGGTGATAGGCAGTACTAAAATTCAACTTAGTACCCATCCCTCCAAACAATCCTTTCCAAAAGGCTGCGGTAAACTTAGCATCCCGGTCTGAAACAGTAACTTTTGGAACCCCATGTAACCTTACTATATCTTTTAAAAACACTTCTGCTACTTGGGCTGTCCCAAAAGTAGACTTAACAGGTATAAAGTGGGCAGCTTTTGTTAGAGTGTCTACTACTACCATTATAGAATCATGTTGATATTTGGTTTTGGGTAACCCTGTTATAAAGTCCATGGAAACTGTGTCCCATTTCCATTCTGCAATTGGCAAAGGGTTTAAAAGACCTGCGGGATGTTGATGCTCAACTTTGACTAGTTGACATTCCATGCACCTACTTAAATATTCTGCTATATTTCTCTTCATTCCTGGCCAGAACAATTTTTTTTCCAGGGCTGTTATCATTTTCTGATATCCTGGATGTCCTACATATGGCTGTTTGTGATATTCATCCAAAATTTCTCTTTTTAAGGACTCTACATTGGGAATATACAACCTTTTTTTATAATAGAGCAGCTCTTTTTGGTTTTGAGTGAAATCAATTTTCTCCCTTTTCTGTAGTTTCACCAAGAGTGTTTCATAGTTTGGATCTTGATTTGATGCTTTTCTCACCAACTCTTCTACTTCGATCTGGCACTATTTCCAAGGCTGTTTATATTCTGACAAGCATTCCTGCTTAATGCATCAGCAACTTTATTTTCTTTTCCCTTGATATGTTTTATGTCCATATCAAATTCACTTAAAAAGGACAGCCATCTAGCTTGCCTTGCATTCAGATCAGTTTGGGAAAAGAAATATTTGAGACTAATGTGATCAGTCATCAAGGTAAACTTTTTCCCAAGAAGATAGTGCCGCCACATTTTCAAAGCATGGATAACAGCTGCTAATTCCAAATCATAGGCACTATAATTCTATTCATGTATTTTCAGTTTCTGAGATTCATAGGCAATAACTGAGTTTTCCTGCAACAGGACTCCTCCCAACCCCTCTCTGCAAGAATCTGTACATACAACAAATTATTTATCAGGATCTACAATCTTTAGTATAGGGGCTGAAGTAAGTTTTTGTTTTAATTTCTCGAAACTGATTTGACATTTTCCAGTCCACATGAACTTGACACCCTTTCTTTGCAATGAAGTGATGGGATGTGCTATAGCAGAAAATCTCTCCACAAATCTGCGATAATAGCCTGCAATCCCCATGAATGACCTTACTGTTGAAACATCAGTTGGGATTGGCCATTCTTTGATGGTTTTTATCTTTTCAGGGTCAACTGCAAGGCCTTTTTCATAAATAATATGACCCAGATATTGAATTTTATCTTTATAAAATTCACATTTACTGAACTTGGCATATAATTGGTTTTCTTTTAGAGTCTGCAACACTATTCTCAAGTGTTCTTTATGTTCATCCTCATTTTTGGAGTAGACTAAAATATAATCTATGAACACAAGAACAAATTTATCCAAATACTTATTTAACACACTGTTCATCAGACACATGAATTTGGCAGGGGCATTTGTCAATCCAAAAGGTGACTACAAATTCGTAGTGTCCATACCGAGTTTCAAAAGCTGTTTTGTTGATGTCTTCTTCCTTGATTCTAAGCTGGTGATACCTAGTTCTTAAGTCAATCTTCGAAAAGACTGAGGCCCCTCTCACCTGATCAAAAAGATCATCAATTCTAGGGAGAGGATATCTATTCTTAATGGTCAACTTGTTCAGTTGGCGATAATCAATGCACATCCTAAAAGTTCCATCTTTCTTTTTCACAAATAAGACCGGTGCTCCCCAAGGAGACACACTTGGTCTAATGTAACCTTTATCTAGTAATTCTTGCAATTGCATTTTCAGTTCCATAAGTTCAGGAGGACTCATTCGATAGGGGGCTCGGGAAAAAGGTGTTGCTCCCGGCACCAGATCTATGGTAAACTCAATTTCACTTTTGGGGGGGAGATGAGAAATCTCATATGGAAAGACTTATTTAAATTCCCTTACCACCGGTAATTCATTCAGCAGATCTTCTCCAGTTTTCTGTTCTACTTCCTCCACATGTACTGCATAAACTTGGTATCCTTTTCTAGCTGTTCGTTTTAATTGTAGGGCTGATATTTTTCTTACTGAAATGGATTTTGGTTTTCCTTTTAGAGTAAAAGGTTTCCCTTCTTCATCCACACAATGCAGGGTTTTATCCCAGCAGTTCATCAGGGCTTTCTTCTTTTCCAGCCAATCCATTCCTATCAGCAAGTCATAGGATCCTAACGGCAGTATGTTCAGATTTACTTCTGTTGAAACCATTTAATTGGATTGATGTTTTGAGCAATTTATGTGTTACTTTTCTCTTAGTCCCAGTGGCCAACTGTACCAACCATGACTGCTGAAATTTTTTAGGTTTAATTTTACATTTTTCTACAATTCCAGGACTAATGTAACTCAAAGAAGCACCCGAATCAATCAAAACATTAACATGTAGGTCAGAAATCTTACCCTCCATTTCCACCATGGTTGCTTGATGTTCTGCTTGCCGATTTTCCAAGGCTGCACTGATAGTTGGTATATTTTTGGCTATGTCATTTACTGTTGTCGCTTCTCGCTCTCTACTGATCATATGAATGTTTCGATGAGGACAGTCCCTCAAAATATGGGGTTCTCCACAACCCCAACATTTCAAGGGTTCCTTCATTCTGACTGTCCCTTCCTTTTTATTGTCCCCATCTACTTGTTTTGAAGCCACTTGGGATTGAGCAGTTTGGCTTTCTTTGGGTTTATTAAACTTTTACCGCTGATGATCTCTGCCAAAATTCTTTAAATATGTTGGTTTTTGTCTTTTCCCCTTAACTCACCCTTGTTCAACCAGCTTTTTCCTTGCTCAGCCTTTCCTTTAAACTGCTGATAGCATAATCTTTCTTTTCTAACAGCTTCGTCCATGGCATTTGGGTTGTAAAACTCAATTTTCTCTTTGTATACAGTAGGCAAACAATTCAGAAACCTTTGGAACTTTGCCTTCTCTTCCCTAATATAAGGGACATATCTCAATAAATTTGTAAACTTAGTGAAAAACTCATCGATAGTGAGCTGTCCTAGTCTAAGTTCGTGGAATTCTTTTGCTTTATCATCATAATAACGCTCGTTCAAATAACGATTTTTGAACTTAACCTGGAAATCTTCCCAAGTAACTGTATTTTCATCAATGGCATGCACCATTTTTGTCTCCTCCCGCCACAATGTAGCCTTACCTTGTAGCTGGTAAATAGCTAATCTGGCCTTCAGATTTCTCTCATATTCATAAACTTGGAAATACTTAATCATGTTCAGCAACCAGGCTTCAACATCTTCCTCCTTCTCCCCATCATAGGAGGGAGGTTTGATCTTTCGGAATCCCCCTTGTAATTCTCTTTTCTGTTTATATTGATGTTTAGCAACATCATCATCATCAGACTCATCCATCTTCCTCTTTCCGGAACGTTCGCCTTCTTGGCTGTTCTGAGAAGTTAGTTCTATGATGAGCTTTTCCTGCTCCTTACTGGCTGATGACAACATGTCATTCTGGCTTCTTATTTCAGCCAATTCTCGTTGCAACCTGCGCAACATAGCCATTACCGGGGCATTGGGATCTGGTGTACCAAACTCGTCACGCATATCCACATATATTTCTCCAACTTTCGCCATTTCCACACCACTGTACACACTCATAGCACAGATCAGCAAGAATATAAAAAGAAATTTTTCCAATTATTCATTTATACAACAACACTCAGCAACAGTGGGCACAATAACAACAACCCAGTTTTATAACTTGGGCGCTGATACCATTTGTAATGTACCTCTATCAACACCAAAAAAAAAAAAAAATTTCAGGGCATTAATGTCTTATTGACAAGGATGTATTTCCAAAACTTATGTCTCAAATAGGACCATAACCTTTATATTGAGGTATAATGGACTTACCCAATTATATACTTGGTTTTGGCATATGCTATACATGCATATAATATGATATATGATATAATGTCCCCAATGATAACGATCGTTTCCATCTAATTAATATATAAGCATATGATATATATATATATATATATATATATATATATATATATATATATATATATATATATATATATATATATATATATATATATATATATATATATATATATATATATATATATATATATATATATATATATATATATATATATATATATATATATATATATATATATATATTTCTTATATATATACATGTCTATAACTAGTCCTCGTATATCATGTACTAACCATAAAAGTGTTAACAGTAACAAACATTTTGGTATGGCCTTCTGACCAAGTTATATAAACGTAAGGCCTAATGAAATTGAAACGTTTGTACACAATGATCACACAATCTTGGACAACATATTACACAGATATATTTTCATTTAAGGCCCTAAGGGTTTGCATTTATTTCGATCTGAACTCTGGTCTCATTTTCGAGGTTCATCATTTCATTTAGCGTACGTTGGTATGGCCAGACCTTGGCGTTTAAAGTCTGGAGTACAACTTTAATAAAGGTGATGCCACATCGGCTTTGGTTCACATGTTTATACGTTTGAACGATACGCCATTCCCACCCAGCGTTTTCGAGACTGTGACCTATTAAATTGTTCAGCAGTACGCTACCTACTCGGGTTGACAGCTATGGAGAACGTATATTCAGAATTTAATTATTTCAGTTCAGCCGAGTTTGTCGATCCCCATGACCGTCGTTGTGATGACGACAAGTGTAGGGCTTGGCATTTTAGGGTTTGTGGATTATGGTTCCAGTGGTTCTTTAATACCTACC
This sequence comes from Pinus albicaulis, assembly GCA_034641835.2. NCBI lineage: Eukaryota > Viridiplantae > Streptophyta > Pinopsida > Pinales > Pinaceae > Pinus > Pinus albicaulis. The sequence continues at coordinate 624,332,181 of CM076569.1, forward strand.
TTGCATAACTCTGTTCTTTTCTCTCTCTCTGAACGAACAATGCAGCCATCCCTCGGCTTCGCAAATTTGATGCAGGAGTGTAGCTTCTCAGAGAGGTTCCTTCATTCTATTCTCCCCAAGCCGTCTCTCCGCCTGTTGAGGTCGTTTTCTCCACAGTCTATGGAAACTCTAAAATTGTGGGTACTTCTCACTTCAACGCAGGTAACTTGTTTGTTTGGGGTTCGTATTTAGTTCGATAGTCATTTTACAGAAATCATTTTACTATTACGAAATCTTTTCAATATTTTCCTCAGGCGTTTGTTCCAGCGTTTATGAAATTTTAAGAGTATAACAATTTCGTTTACAGTGAACTAAAATTTCTTCGGTACGCGGTATAACCTTGGTTACTAAGAGTGTCTTGCGAAAGAGATTTGTCTTGCGAAAGAGATTTCGCTTCGAAATCTCTCGACGTTCAGGTAATACCCTTGAGGATTGATTTTTTTCGTTCCTTCATCTCTGGTTACGTATCCTTTATTGTATGTTAATGGCTGTAATATTTAATTTGGGGAATGGCTTTAACGTTTGTTGGTTTCTAATTAATGATGCCTGAACCTTGACTTCTTTTCCCATTTTCTTAAATTGATATACGCACTTGACTCTTACCGCCATCACATTTTCGCGGATTTATAATACATCTTCTCTGGTATGTGCATGTGCCAGTTCGTACTTACCAAGGTGAAGTCTTTAATCTGTTCACTTCGCTCCCTGTGTATATCCTAGCCACAGCTACGCGGATTTCTCGCACAGGTTGCTTCATGTACTAATTTGAAACTTCTACTTATATTTACAGGTCAGTATTCCTGGCATTCTCCTAACTCAGATATCCTCCAGATGAAATGCTTGATGGCAGGAATTCGGTTCCCGAATTTTTTATGATGGAACGATGCCATCATTACTTGCTATAGACTTCTGGTTTTGTCAATCTCAAACATATAGTGAATAAAATTTTGTTTCTAATTCTCATTGAGAACGGTGTTTATCACCAGCGACAGTCATCTCTGAGTTTTAAGTCTATTGTGGTTAATGATGATTTTATTCGGCATTTATGCCGAGACACGTTATGCTTCTGATGCTACTCTTTGGTCATGGAAACGTTGAGCATATATTCCGGATTGATATATATATATATATATATATATATATATATTGCATATTCTGATTTATATTGATTTTAATTAGTTCTCCGCTTAATATAGCTATTTTGTTGTGATACCGAAGGACAGTGATTGATTGTGTTAATAGCCTTCAGTTATTCATCATGTCCATTTTTGCCTTGTTCTATACCCATAATGTTCACCTCTATTGAGATTATATATCGAAGGTTTCAGTATTTCCAGCCTTACTATAGGAAAGTATGTGAATATCCTGTAGAGTTAGTACATCGAATTTCTTCTGCAGGCTTCTATTTGTTATCTCCCGCATTTAAAAATAGTTAATGTCTGTCAAGTATCTTTTTATATCTACTTAGTTATTACAGTGTCCACTTCTATATTGTTAACATTAACAAATCACAGGCGGCAAGAATAATACATTAAAATTTATGGGCAGCTAGCTATGACTCTCCTATAATGAAACCCCATTTCTAAGTTTGTTATATGAGTATTGTTCAAGTTAATCCTCCATTCTTATTTATAATCAGAATTTCAGGTGACAGTTGTCTACCTCATAGGGTTGTGATTTTTGTCCTATACACATGCATGAAATATATTTCTATGCTGGTTAAGTTTTCACTTGATGCAACTACTGATTTAATAAAAGAAGATTCAGAGTACTTTTTTTTTTTTATGTTGCCAATACTCTTTCATGTATTTACAGAAATATTTCCTTGCTCATTACATGTTCTATTTTTAAATGCATCCATGATACAGTTGACTGGATTTGTCTCCATTGGAGAATCTGTTTCAGGATATCTCAACATCCCTAAATTGTACAGGTAGGAATATTTTTATAATTTTTTTTCTTTAAGACCTAAATTATTTCATTTCAGCAACTGCTTAAATTTTCACTTGAGTCCCTTTTGGGAATTTTCTTTGTACAGTATCTACAGATTTAGACCCAGGTGGGGTTTAGACATTCTGGTGGATAATGTTTCTAGCTACTGTTCTTACTACCATACAGAGGGTAGAAGATTGTCTTCTGCTATCAACTTATGTTAAAATTAAGAACACCATAGACTTCAACCCTTGTCCTTTCTCTTTCCTTTGGGCTGAATGGTTCATTTCTTACTGTTTCTCTCTCTTTTTTTGTTTTTTGAAGCAGATTAAAGTTACAGATAAATTTTTTCTTAATATAATTTCTCTTACTCATACTAGAGACTGATAGACCAGAGTTTCCTACAGTTGAATTTCTTGTCTACAATTACACAGAACCTTGAAGGTGAATTCATGATAACAAATTTTGTGGAAAAGAAACATTTAAACTTCTAATACCTAAGTATTTAATTATATGTAGCCAATTCATACTGCAAGAAATAAAATCCCTGGGTGGTTTAAATACATACCACTCATGCAGTAGACCAACCTCCCAACCGTAGAGTTCCCTTTTCTCCCGGAACTCACCCCCGAGCTGAGACCACCTCCACAATAGATGAACCCTTGATCTGTTTAGGATCAGCCTAATTAATCTAATAGTTCCCCAAAGCCTGTTTCTAATTCTGCGTCCAGAATAGCAGGATGATTTTCTTCCTGTTTGCCTAGGCGTCCCATTTTTGGGATTCTTTAAAGCTGTTTTATGCTTTCCCTCAGCTTTTCCAGCTTTTTATCTCTTCCCAACTACTTTCCTCATCATTGGGGAAATTTATATTCTTCCTCAAAATCTAAATTAGAAATAATTCCTTTCAAGGATTTTTGAAAGATTGTGGGGAATAGTTTCCTTATCCATCCTCATGGATTTAGCAAGTGATCTCAAAATCTCATTTTTGGTCAATATGCACACCAGTATTTTATTCATTTCCTCAAATTAAATATTAAATTACATTCAAAATTTATTTATCCATTGGGGTCCACTCCCCTTAGGATTAAAGTTCAAATTTCTAACTTTGAAATTCCAACACATAAATTGGGGGTGTTACAGATATGTTTGTACATTTACAGAAGTAGATTAAAGTTACAACTCAAATGATTTATGGGAGTAGTATGTATCTCCAGATTTAGACCATTAGCAGGTTTAGAGATTCTAGATGATTTCCCCCATTAATTCCCATTCCTACAACTATACAGAATTGAGAGGATTAATTTCTTCTAACCAGTTCTGTTAAATGTAAGGAATAAGAACTTCATAATTTTAATTTAAAATAACATCTACAACAATTAACCATATTGCACAGTGACATGTATTTTAACCATTCCTAAAAATTGTGGACATACCACTTTTGCAGATGTCCAACCTCCCAACATTAGAGTTCTTCTGTCTCCAGAACTCACCCCCGAGCTGAGATCATCTCCTAGAATAGACCAATCCCAATCTGTTTTGGAGTAGCTTATTTAAGCTTATGCTCCCTAAAGCTTGTTTCTAATTCTGCGTCCAGAATTACAGGATGATTTTATTCATGTTTGCCTAGGCTTTCCTTATTTAGGGACTTTAAAACTGCTTTATGCTTTTGCAGCTTTTTACCTCTTCCCAACTACTCTCCACATCATTGGGGAAATCTAGATTTTTCCTCAAAAATATAAATTAGAAATAAATTCTTTCAAGGCTTTTTGAAATGTTTTTGGGGAAAGTCTTAGCCTCTTTCCATACCTCATGGATTTGGCAAGTGATCTCAAAAATCTCATTTGGTCTATATGCACAAAATATTTTATTTACTTTTTTCATAAATAATTAATAAATTACATCCACACACTAATTATCCATTGGGGTCCACTCCCTTTTGGATTGATGTTCAAATTTATAACTTGAAAAAAACATAAAACTAGGGGTGTTACATATTCCCCCTCTGAAAACAAACATCGTCCTCGGTGTTAACAACTAACTACTAGAGTTTATTTTGAAAATAGATATGGATATTTTTCCATCATCTTAGCTTCTCTTTCCCACGTAGCTTCTTTAGTAGTAAAGTGCTTCCATTGCACCTTTACTCTTGCTACTGTTCGGTTCCTCAATTCAATTTCTTCCCGATCCAACATTTGAAGTGGTTCTGGAAGGAACTCCCATTTTGGTTCCACTTGTATCACATTCTAATAAACAATATGAGAAGCATCATGTACATATCTTTCTAATAATGAAAAATGAAACACATCATGCACTTTAACATGAGGAGTTAAGGCCAGCTTATAAGCCACTGGTCCCACCCTTTCTAACACCTCGAAAGGCCCACAATATGTAGGAGCCAGTTTTGCACAATTTCCAGCATAAAGTGTGATGTTTTGGGGTTTAATGCGCAGGTACATAGGATCACCCACTTTGAACTCTCGATGAGCTCTCTTCTTATCAACATAGTTTTTCTGTCGATCTTGTGTTGTCTTGATGTTTCTCTGTATTTCTTTGACAATCCTTTCCATTTCTTGTAGAGTATCAGGCCCCAATATTACCTTATCTTCAGCTTGGCTCCAACTTAAAGGAGTGAAACACTTTCTTCCATAGAGTGCTTCAAATGGACTCATTTTGATGGAGGATTTTTTGGACATTGGGTTCAACGCTCCCCATGTGTTTTGCGACATGGACTAACCGCCTCTCGTGGATCCTAACTCTGGTGATTGTAGCGGAGACTAATGCCTGCGGAATTTGGTCTAATGGCAATCGTGATCTCAACATTTGGTATCAGAGCTGGTTCCTTTGGTGCACGCCTAATAGCTTGAAGGAGATCTGGTTAAGTCATGGAATATCAAAATGTACCTGTGTTAAATGCAACAAACTTTCCTGAATGGAGAGATAAGGTTAAAACAGGTTTAATGGCCTATGAACTTGAGGTATGGAAGCTTGTATGTGATGGTTACTGCACAGACTCCCCCATGGTGAAATAACAACAGAGGAATGCCAAAGAAAAATGTGTGATATATAACAGTCTTCATAACAAGGACCTTGAGTTGACAATGGATTTAACCTTTGCAAAATAAATCTGGGATAGATTGCACCTCATGCATGGAGTAAACACTAAGGACTGCACTGACAAGAAGGATAAGAGAATTAAGAAGAAGAAAAATTCATGTCAATAGGAAAACATTCAATCAAATGAAGTACCTGCCAGTGTGAATGGAGATAAGAACCATGAAGAAATTATAGCTAAAGAAAAAGCCAAGCATGGCACTGCTTTGACTGAAATAGAAAAATTGAAAAATGAAAACAAAGACCTTAAGACAGTGGTGCAAATATGTGATGAGAGAGAATATAAATATAGGAAAGAAATTATTGGCCTGAAGACACAGCTTGAAGAGGAAAAGAAAGTAGAAGACACTCTGATGCAACAAATGAGAGAGAAAAATTTGGAATGTGAAAAATTGGAAGAAGAAGTAGTGAGCCTAAGAAATAATTTAGAAAAATCCCAAAGAGAATTATTAATGAATACACCTCTAATGAAAAGCTCTGAAAAACTGGACCAAATTCTAAATTCTCAAAGGTCTCCTCTCATAAAGGCTGGGATAGGATAGGAAGGAGAAACCAGTACGTCCAAGGCAGAAGATAACAAGAAAATCATTTTTGTAAAAGATATAAATAAAAGTGAAACAACTCAGCAAATTCCTATAGAAGAAGAAGCCAACAAGAACATGAGTTGCAGAGAAACAAATAGAATCAAGCAGCAACATGAAAGAACAAAGAATGAGAAGATGAAATAATCAACTGCTAAAGGCTCATATGCTCCTAAGGATGAATTGAACAAATTCAGAAGATGTCAAAGGAGGTTCCTCCCTCCTATGAAAAATAGCACATGTTTCTCTTGTCATAAACCATGACATAATTCAGCATATTGTAAGACAAAGCCAATCTAGTCCAACTAGCAAAGGATGCAGTAAAAGAGAGGAACCCCTCAAGCAAGAAAATGGACAAGACAATATTTCACCAGGTACACAAATCATTTCCATGCCTATTGTTATGCATGCAATAATTTTGGACATAAAATTGTTGATTGTAAAATGTATTCAAGAAGAGGAACAAAATATTATACATCATCTCAAATGCACCTTGGTCAAATAAGATGTTATGTATGCCTTAAGCGTGGTCACAAAGAAAAATACTGTAAACTTCCATATATATTAAATAACTACAGAAATATGATGAAGTCCAATCCAATCAAACAAAACTATGAATTGGAAAGGAGTGAAGACATTATGATGAACCCCAATAGAGTATGGAAGGAAAAAAGAAAAGGGGAGCCTATTATCTCCATAACATAATGAATACATCCTAGTCTCACGGGGAGCTGCTCTAGGAAACAAAGAAAATATCCAACCCGTGATAAATATGAAGCAACATCCCACGGGTAGAGCAGTTCATATGTAGTCCCCACAAAAACTAGTCTAAGAAGAGCTCCATGAAATGAGAATAGCTATGAGATCAGGAAGTGAAAGGAAATTCCTCTAACATAGAACTATAGAGGAAGAGGATTATCTGATGTTTTAATTAGCTGATAGATTGATGGAAGAAGAGAAGGCAACAAGAAGCCATGGTAATAGAAATAAAACATCATCACCTTAAATGATGATCACATTGTGCATCATATTGCTAGAATTGACAATGAATCACATTAAGAAGAATGAGTAAGAAAAGTCATGTCATCATTAATATCATTACATCACTCATCTATAAAAAGTACCCTTGGAGGAGTACAATCAAGTAAGTGATAAATTTCAGAGTGATATGTCCATGAAGAGTCCTAGGAAAGAAATTGAAGATGTATTCCCTAAGATCACTATTTTAGAACAGTTGAATTGTTTGTAAAGCAGCAATGGTTCTGGAGCAGTCCTAGAAAAGAAAATTATGTGACTTCCTCTGAATAAAATGACAGAAAAAGAAAAACATTAATGAGGCCAAGATCAGATTCAGTATATTGATGATTGTTGTTGAACAAGTGGAAATATCAATAGTAGAAACTATGGGTTCATGTGCAAGCTAAAGTTAAATATCTTCACGGTTTATCAAAGTAATATCAATTGGTGTTTAGGTACAAGAAGCATGCTTATCAACAGATTACCAAGCATTGTCAGTGAAGTAGCAGTATGATACAGGTCCACAAGATCAAAGGACTATGGAAAGAATACATCAAGTTCAAATTCCCAGGGTTATCTGCATTCAGCATGAAAAGGTCAGTAGTAGTGCTAAAGGATCAGTATCTAGTTTACACTTGAAGGATTATATTGAGAATTGAAGCAGTATCTACTTCTATGCATAACTACATGCCTTCCAGAAGACAACACATGCATATCTTCAAGGCCTTTGTCTTAAGATCATTCATAAAACTGTGTGAATTATGTTTGCTGAGATTTCAATAAAACAACTTGAAGATGTTTATGCTGAAGATCATCATGATAGAATAGCTGTGTCAATCTAACAGTTGAAGCCCAAAAGTCTATTATTGATTCATCACAAGCATACTTCAGCAGAAAGGAATTGTTGATGTTTAACCATTGAAAATAAGTTGATCATTAAAGAGAGATTGATCATTGACATACATAACCTCCTTATGTCATAAAGGAGAGTGCATGATTGATAAGTGAGACTGACTAATACACTGAATGTATCTAGTTTCAAGGTTTTGGTTTGAAAGTACATTATGCAAGCAATAAAAGCATTTGATCTCTTAGATAAAATTCTTGTTGATTCATTGATCATATTAGTAACAAGGACCTGCACCTATTAAGTGTAATATTATTATCAACATCCTAGCTCAAATCATCACCAATAGGAAAAAAAAGTGAACCAAAAGTATAAAAGACATATTGGCTTCATCACAATTGAACAAATGATGTACTATAGATGAGTATTGCAGAAGAATACATATTCCATCCACAATATTCCTCAACATAAATGTATTAGCGCACTACATTAGATAGAGACTGAAGTATATTTGAAGCATTCTAAGTATTTTAGGTTTAATCCAGTAATGCATCCTTGATTAGATAAATCTGGTACAATGTGTTCTATGAAGTGTCATTATCCTCACTTTCAGCTTTATACAGGTGAAAGGAGTTAGTGCTTTGGGACTCTATCAACTTGCAGTGTGCATTCAAGATCAATAGTCCTCAAAGTGTTTTCTCAACAACTCTTTTACACTAGTTTGGAGCAGCAGGGTACAAAGTCAGAAGAAGAAGGCTTAAACACATCTCAGAGAGAAGAAATGCAGAGATAGAAGCTACACTGAGAGATGTGCAACCCTTTTCCATTGATGTCAAAGGGGGAGGAAAAGCAGATAGGAAAAGGAAGCATTGGATTATTGGTGGATGTGTTGCCATCAATGCCAAAGGGGGAGACTGTTGGAAATGTTGTCATTGATGGCAAAGGAGATGGCAAAGGAGGAGCACTTCAAACATCAACAAGTGGTATCAGAGCGACAGGTCTCGAGTTTGAAACTCACCCGGCTCGCGTTGGGGGGGAGATTGTTGGACATTGAGTTCAATGCTCCCAGTGTGTTTCACGACATGGACTAACCGCCTCTCATGGATCCTAACTCTGGCGATTGTAGCGAAGAATAATGCCTGCAGATTTTGGTCTAACGGCAATTGTGATTCCAACAGGATTGATAGTTGTTTTTGTAACTAAATTCGATTAAATTCAAGTAGTCTCCCCATTTTGATGGCCTATCCATCACATACATTCTCAGCATATCCTCTAAAATCTGATTTTTTCTCTCTGTTTAACCATCTGCCTGAGGGTGATAAGCAGTACTAAAATTTAATTTAGTGCCCATGCCCCCAAACAGACCTTTCCAAAAGGCAGCTATGAACTTAGCGTCTCTATCTGAAATAATGATCTTTGGGACCCCGTGTATCCTTCTTATTTCTTTTAGGAACACATATGCTACTTGGGCTATCCCAAAAGTATATTTTACAGGGATAAAGTGTGCAACCTTTGTTAAGGTGTCTACCACTACCATCACTGAGTCATGCTGGTACTTTGTTCTAGGTAACCCGGTTATGAAATCTATAGAAACAGTGTCCCATTTCCACTCTGCAATTGGAAAGGGATTTAAAAGACCAGCTGGATGTTGATGCTCAACTTTAACTAGTTGACATTCCATGCATCTAGCTAAATATCCTACTACATCCTTTTTCATTCCTGGCAAAAACAATTTCTTTTTCAAAGCTGTTAGAATTTTCTGATATCCAGGATGTCCTGAATATGGCTGTTTATGATATTCATCTAGGATCTCTTTTTTCAAAGACTCTACATTGGGGATATACAATCTGTTTTTATAGCACATCAACCCTTTCTAGTTTTTCGTATATTCTGCCATTTCTTTCTTCAGCATTTTCACTTGTAGATTCTCATAGTTTGGATCTTGGTCTACTACCTTTTTTACTAGTTCTTCTAAATCAAAACTAACACTACTCCCAATGCTGCTTACGTTTTGTCAAGCATTTCTGCTTAGCACATCAGCAATTTTTTTTTCTTTCCCTTTGATATGTTTTATGTCCATGTAAAATTCACTTAGAAAAGACAACCATCTGGCTTTTTGAGCATTCAAATCGGTTTGAGAAAACAAATACTTGAGACTAATATGATCTGTCATCAATGTAAATTTTTTCCCTAGAAGATAGTGTTGCCACATCTTCAAGGCATGAATTACAGCAGCCAATTCCATATCATATACACTGTAGTTATGTTCATGTTTTTTAAGTTCTCTAGATTCATATGCAATAACAACATTTTATTGCAACAACACTCCTCCCAATCCCTCTCGACATGCATTAGTACACACAACAAACTCTTTGTCAGGATCTGCAATCTTCCGTATAGGGGTTCTAGTGAGTTTAATTTTAGTTCTTCAAAGCTATTTTGGCATTTTCCAGTCCACTCAAATTTGGTGCCTTTTCTCTGTAGTGAAGTTATGGGATATGTTATTGCAAAAAATCTTTCCAAAAACCTTCGATAGTAGCCTACAATTCCCATAAATGATCTCACTGATGAAACATCAGTTGGCACTGTCCATTCTCTAATAGCCTTTATTTTATCAGGGTCCACAACCAATCCTTGTTCAGAAATAATATGCTCCAAGTATTGAATCTTGTTTTTATACAATTCACATTTACTGAATTTGGCATATAGCTGGTTTTCCTTCAAAGTCTGAAAAACTATCCTTAAATTTTCTTGGTGTTCTTCCTCACTTTTTGAATAGACCAGAGTATCATCTATGAACATTAGTACGAATTTATCTAAGTAATTGTTCAAAACAATGTTCATTAGGTACATAAAAGTGGTAGGGGAATTTGTAAAACCAAAAGGTAGGACTACAAATTCGTAGTGACCATACCTGGTTCGAAAAGTAATTTTACTGATGTCTTCCTCCTTAATTCTGAGTTACTATCAAATAACACATGCATGCTAAGGTGTTGTTTGCAGAAAATTGTAGCAAGATGTTGCTAGGGATTGGTCCCAGGACAAAGAAAAGCCAAGCACAGGAGGAGAAGATGAATTTTAATGAATGAACAGTGTGAAGGATTGTGGGGAAGTGGCGTAAATGAAGTCCACACGTGAACAGAGGCAGTTCACAGAGGAGGAAAAGGTGACTGTTGATAGTCATTTTCGGAGATCCGATGAAGAGTATGAGCAGGAGAAGGCCGAGATAACAATTCACCTTGAATTTTTAATGAAGTTGTTGTAGGAAAATATGAGAAACCTGACACATGGTTGGACCATGAGAAGGAAGGTGAAGTGGCAGAAGTTACACGCAAGAAGGGAAAATCAGGTAAACATACAGTTGATGGAGGAGCTCAGGAAGCTCGAGCAGATGTTGAGTTGTGAAGAACTCAGAGAGGCTGAGTTGAAAGTGGATGTTTGCATTTGTGGCCCGGAACATGGCAAAATTCTGGGTGAAGAGATCTGTGAGGAAGATCTCATGAACTATTGGGATATTTCAGAAGCATCTGAAGAGGTAATGGTGAGAGAAACAGATGAGGCCATGAAGCCTTACATATTTTCTCACAGTTCATGTATGTTTGCAGGATATGCGAAAGACGGTGAACAGTCTGATGGAACTGTCACAAAGGAGAATGAAATTCTTGAGTTAAAGTCTGGTAGAGAATTCCTTTTAGAGAAGGAATGTGTTGGTTGGTTACAACAGGAAGAAATTACAAATGACTTCTTGTTTGGGGTAAGACCACAAGTCGGAACTGTTATGGAATAGGAACAAAGTGGAAATGCTGAAGGAAAATTCCAAGGAGGTAAAAAAGTGTATTTGTTTAATGGGATTAGTGAAAAAGTTTTACAATGTAATGATGTTGAAACCAGGAAAATTCAAGAAGATTACCAGAAGAAGAAGGGACATAGTGATGAGACAGAAGGGAAATATACATAAGAACTGAATCAAATGAAGAATTCACAACAACAAAGAGAGATGTCGACTGAAGCATCTAGTGAGATCACAAGGTCTTATGTTTTTAAGACTAATGATTTGAGTGTGATGACAAGTATATCACAGAGTGTTAAACAAACTGTGAAGTTTGTTAAAGAAGAAGAGTTGAATCTGAAATTTGTTCAGAATGATACTGAGATAGCAAGATCTCAAGAAGAAATGAAGACAGAGGGGTCTTATGGAAATATTCGGCAGAATATTGAAGCAGGGGAAGAAGGACCATATGATGATTGCTCAAAAGCAAGTGAAGGTATGGAAAGTTGTGCAAAATTTCCAAGTTCTACTCCAGTTGAGATTGTTCAGTTATATCGGAAGTTAGGTCTTCAGAGGAGAGAGTTGGAAAAGCAGAGGATCTATGTTCAGGAAGAGTTACTGAAAGAGATAGAACAAGGAAACATTTTTCAAATAGATGATGTGGAGGAGGGACTAACTGATAGTCTCACAGAGGATTTAAATCAACATACTGATCTGCTAATGGACAAGGTAATTTTAGAGCAGCATACTGAAATGTTGCCAGCAGCGGAAGGGGCACTGAAGCCTTATGTTTTTTTTTTCTAACAATTGTTTTGTGAGTACAGGTTTTATTGCAGATGCTGGAGGAAATATATTGGATCGAGAAATTGAACTGATGAGGCAGATGATGATGAAAGTATTTCGGAAGAGGCCAGCAGTAGTAAAACAAAGAAAAAGCAGCAAAAGAAAGACATCAGAATATTGTGAAAGCATAGTCAGTGGGGCAATGCAGCATAAAGTGTGGAGACCTGGAAAAGAACAACAGATAGAAGCAACAACAAGTGGGAAGTTGCAACACAATATATGGGATCCAGGCAAACAGAGATCCGAACACATGATCAGGCGATCATGATTAATTTCAACCTTGGGAGTCTGATGCAGGAGCATTAAGGCCAATTTTCATTTTTAAATATGTAATAAAGGGGGGTGTGACATTTTATTTGTTTTATTAATTAATTTTTTATTTTTAAATAAAATAGGAGATAAATTATAAAAGTGAGGATTTTGTAAATATTCTTTTATTAATTAAAAGGATATGAGAGAAAATAGAATTAGGTAGCAAAATTAGGGAGTAGAAATTCTATGTACGGGACTTTGTTGAGTCCACACCTAAAATGAATTTAAATTAGATTTAGTTGAGGATTAGGTGGAGAGATTTTTGGGGTGAATTAAATTCATTATTTATGTATAAATATGAGTGGTTTTTGTGAGGAGAACACACTTGAATAGTTGAAGAGTTGAGATAGTTAAGAGTGGAGTGAGTGAGGAGTGGTTTAAAGGGCCAAGAGCCAAGAGGCCGCCCAATGTAATATCTAGCCACAAAATTTTAATATAGTTAAGGGAGTTGATTTGTATGGCTCTTTTCTCCTTCATGTTTAATTGAGCTGGATGTTTTTCATGATTTTATTATAGAAACTTTGAGTATTTTCAGAGTTCGTAAAGCAATTGTGTATATGCGGGATCTTCTTTCTAGAAGAATTCCTGCATCAATAATAAGCTTATATATCTCAATACATGAAAATTTCATCAAAATGTCTTTCATATCAATGTGCAACACAAAGAAAAGAGTTAAATAAAATAAGAAACATTACAAGTTTCTTCATACACAAGGATTGGAATCACATATTTAGAAAATTAGTGCAATTTCGTTGTATTAAAAAAATATATAGATATATAAATTCATATCAATATTAAATTATTGGGCGGATCACATTTTTTCATAAAATTAATTACAAAAATGAAACTCAAAATCAACAACTTAAACGTTGCAATAATTCAAACAATGGATAACTCTTTATATTATTCCATTCCTCTATATTGGGAAGTAAATCCTCTCATGTATGGTGTCAAAGGGATGCTAAGTAACCATAGATTTTGTGGTTAGTTTTTGTAGACATTTTATCTGAAGGAAGATTGTGGCAAAACCTCTGATGGCATAGGAGATATAGAAAAATACCATTGAAATTAATTGTAAGGGTGTGGTATACAAAAATATGGTAGCTATCAAGAAAAATATGACAAATATGGTAGTGGTTTGTGGATCTCTTTAGCTTGGAATATTTTGAAACCTTTCTCGCCATGTAGACATATCTCCCTCCATAGTCTATATTCCCCTAACAATGTTACTAAGTCAATCATAGTGCATTCTCCTAAGTCATTATAATCACATTCTCACAATTTCAGAGGCTTTGCTAGTGGGTAATGCGTTGAATTATTCATCCACTTTGCATCGGTGAACCAATTCTCCATGGGAGGGGCACATCTGCTATGGGTGAGTTTCGTGGATGGAAAAAAAATTGCCATATTCTAATCAGAAACGTGTAGAGGAAGATGGTAGGAAGAATAAGCTATGGGCACCAGATGAGAATTAAGAAGAGAATGTGCACAGGATGGTGGTTATAGGATTTTTCTAGAGGTATATATCATTAAACCAACACCCTACAGTGGTGAGAACTTACTACGGTGCATGCTCCACATATGTGAATCTATATTCAACATATACTCCACCACTAAGAGGCTCAACGTGTCTAGGCTGCATTGCCACTATCAACATGGACTATTATCTCATACCTTCAAGTTGTGTTACAGAAAGGAGATGAAAATAATGCATCCTTGGCAGAAATGGCTATGTAAATTTACATCATGTTTTGCATGCTCCACATATGTGAATCCATACCTAGCATATACTTCACCACTCTAAGGCTTGACTCGTCTCAACTACACTGCCACTATTTGCATTGCTTGGTATATCAAACCTTCAAATTTCATTAAAAAATTGTATAAAAATGGTGCATCCTCGACAACAATATTTGTGTGTAAATGTGCATCATGTTCATTAAAAAACTAATAGGAGAAATGATCAAGAAAGTGAAGCTCACCCACATATGTGACTCCTCGGGATGAAGCACCAAAAGCGGCTCGGGTGAAGCGAACTTTATGACATCGGTTCCACATGTTCGCTTTTCTTTAGAGGGAGGATGAAAAAATAAAACAATCTTTTTGGCTTAGATCTTGAGGGAAAGTTGAGAGTCGACCACGAAAAAAAATAAAAAATTGGATAGATCTTCTTAGCCAATGCATGCAAAGGAACACCTTCAGTGTATTGATCGAAGCCACAGTTGGTTCGAGTGAATTATCTGCCATAAAGTGAATATCACAATTAAATTAAATTGTCATAATTCCACATTTGGAAGTTTGTGTTGGCTTGCAATAAAATAATTAGTGATGGAATTAGACTTTTGAATTCCCGAAAAATATTTAAACATATTTAGTCTTTTGAAATCCTCGGAATAAAATATTTTTAATCGCGAAGTCGTGTATCCTATAAAAGGAAACTAAGAGTTCAATAAGGTCCACTGTAATATGAAGGATTTATATACACTATAATGGTAATATACTTGTCTTTCAATACTAGCGTCTCTATTTAAATCTGAAACATTAATGCATGATATTATATACTTATTCGGAGTAGTGCATTCTACCTCCAATTGTGGAAAACAATTCCCTGAGGTTTTTCAATCTAAGGAGAGAGAACTAATGAGGAGGCTTTTAGAAATATCTAAATCAATCAAAATCATGAACCCTAATTCAACTAAAGATAATTTTTGCTAATGAATTGAACAAGGTGTCACATTACCCATCTTTTAAATGCCAATAGTCCTCGACCTGTCTTTCATTTCAATGTAATTGACGTCGGGTTCTTAGATTTCAAAATAAATGATTCCATCTAACTGGTTAAAAATAATCTCAAGTTAATTTACTCCACCTAGGTTTGTTGGTATAACTTTGAATAGTTGATCAGTGTTAATTTTAATAGTGAAAACGTTGATTGTCAGCCATCAACTTTAGAAAATTGAATTAAAAACAATAAAGTTATGGTGCAGTAATGTTGATGCCCTACCTGAAGGCAAAATTGTGAATACAATATGCATGTAACGAGGTAATGCCAGTGAATCAAACATGAAAAATATTTGAAATTCTATCTCGTAGAATTCAATGACATAAGTGGGCCTTCACGCATATATTGACGAGGAATGTGACTGTGTGAGCGAACACCGGCTGGGGAAAGTTAGGATAGTAATTTAATTGCATATCTAGGTCTCAGATAATCCAGTGAATTCATAGTGATTTATTTGAATATTGACAATATTTTTATTTTATATATATTATTTATCAAGCTTTTCATGTTATTTGAATGCCATAAATTAGGAAAAGATTCATATATTAAAGCTATTGAGTTATACTCATATATTAAAACTATTAAGTTATATCGAAACTATTAATACCACACCAATATATTAAAGCTTTACATTACATGTAAATGTATAATTGTGTGTGACAGACTTTGACATTTAGATATTGCTGGAGTTGATAATAAAAAAATTTAAATATTGTCTACATTAAGAATAATAATAATAATAATAACTAAATTTAAGTGGCTGAAGATAAATTAAAATAGATTTATGAATATTTACAAATAATTACCAAATTTAATAAAAATAAAATTAAAAAATATTTATTTTTAAAGATATAAATATTTAAAATATTAATAAACATAAATATATAAGAAATGTTAAAGTAAACTTATTTTCTTAATCAACTTTAAAATATAAAAAAATGCAGTAAAAATGCTTTCAAATGATTTCAATTAATTATTAATTAGACGGCAGTGATTGTACCAAAAATACATTAATAACTTTGACATTTTATGAATGACCCAAACAAAGTGTCAATTTCAATATAAAAATGACTTCAAACTAAACCAGTCATTCCACTGGAAGGGAATTCTTATTTAACACAATCAAAAAAAGAAAACCAAACCACTCATTCCACTGGAAACACCAGGACTACAAGGACACAATGATGTTTTCATGGACGCGGAAGGGCCGGAAGGCGGCGCTGGTCTCTGGGTTTCTCTTCTTCCCACGGAGAATGGGGGCTATTCACCAGCCGCTGGTCCACATTATTGATTATATATAAAGTAGACAAAGATATAGTTCAAGCACAACAACTATTGTTCTTACAAAGTAGAGTACTGTAACCTAACGTGGGTGCTTGGTCTTCTGGCGTAGAGATTTTTGTGTGAGATCAGATAAGAAAGTCAAAATTTTTATAGAAAATGACAAAACCGTGTGATCCTATCAAAATTATTATGGTTTCCAAAAGCCAAAAAGTGACAGAAATTCTATTTACGATGTTGTGCTCGTGGTGGTGGAGGTGGAGGAGGACAGCCGTCGCTGAGCCCACAGCTAGGCGCCGAAATCAGCTCTCCTCCATTTTTGGGTTTCGTTTCGTCCCCTGCGGAATCTGATAGGCCGGAAGGCGGCACTGGTCCTTTCTTTATTTCTTTCCATGTAGAAATATTCACGTGGTCCTGCTCCACCTGCAGGTTATAGGGAGATCGCGCAGCAGCAGCAGCATGATTGAGAATTGGCATGAACACGATGAGCATGCAATGTTATCAAAATAGATTATTTATAGGAATTAAAATGTATTATTTAAAAGAAGTAAATGGAAAAATATTATTAGGAACTTATGTTGATTGTAGATTTTCAAAATATTAAAGAAACTAGCTATTAGATGCGAGTTAAATGACGTCTCGCCTAGTAGTTTAATTTTGAAATATTTTTAGAATCTTCAATCGACATAAGAATGCTCAGAAAACCAAAACATTATATAAAAAAGACAAAGACTAATGTAATTATGCAAATTATGGTCGTACGGAATGACGCCTTGGCGGTGGTGGTGGACAGCCATAGCCATCGCTGGTGCACGGTGAAGGGCCGGAAGGCGGCACTGGTCCTTTCTCTTTCTGTTCTTCCCATCGAGAATGGGTGACCCGCCGCTGCTCGACCTGCAGGTAGGGAGACCGCCCAGCAGCAGCAGCATGATTGACAATGAACGTGAACACGATGAGCATGCAAAGTGTCACATTATAAACCTTTGTGGCCTCCATCATCAATTATCAATATCTTCCCAGAAAACGACTTCCCAGACTCAGTATAGAAGATGAGAAATGCCTGCAATACACATGAGTATGGTTGAGGCCCTTCAATATATGTACAATGAGTGTTAACATCCATACCGGCACGGAGGCCCAAAATACATATAGTTTGTTACGGTTGTCTGAAATAGCGGTCTGTTTTCTGCCATTCCTCTGAAATACAAGATTTAATGATGGGCTTCCAGGTATTTCTTTCTATTAATTGATAACTGCAGTTAGAGAAGCCCGCGTTCCCATATCTTGCAATGGTTTATCTTTAGTAGTTAGTTGTAATTTAGTTAGTAATAGATTAAGTGGCAGAGATGAGATGAGATCTTGGACTCATAGGAAATGTTGTAGTAAACTTTTTTTTATTAGATATAAACATTATGCCATAAAAATTATTTTAAATTACTTCTACTCACTTGAAAATACATTATAAAATTAATTATTTCTACAACTTTATGTATGACAAACAAAGATATTTAAAAGTTAAAAAACATAAAATAAGGAGACATTTTCAATATAAATAGCACAACTATATTAAAAATTTTAATGTGTTTGATATAACTCAAGGCTTCATTTTTATCTACAACAAAATTAGAATTAAAAAAAAATACTATTACCATAATAAAATTTAGAATACAAAAAAATACTATTGCCATAAAATATTATTATGACCATTAAAATTAGTACTAATTACTTCTATATAATAATAATTTATTTATTATAATTATTATTTTATATTAAATATTTTTTATTATTATTAAAAAAATGATGTAATATAAATTGAACTTTTATATTAATAAACCCAATAAATTAAGCCAAGAGAATAATAAATTAAAGGGGTTAATACTGAAATTCGAAGGCATTATAAACCTAAATGAATAATATTAATCCAACGGACAATAAACCAAATGGATTAATACTAAAAATGCAAGGGTTTACTACTAAAAACTCTAGAGAATAAAACTAAGAGAATATAAACTAGAACTTTTTTAGTATAAATCTCTTGGTTTAATATTATTCCCTTGGGTTTATAATCTCTTGAGGTTTTAGTATTAACACCTTGGGTATATGAAATTCCCATGTATTCATAAGATCAATCCCTCAAGTTTATTAATCCAACATTCATATTCCAAGGGTATAATATTTGTAACATATCTCTATTTCCCAATTTTTTTTTTCCAAGTTTTTTTTTCTTTCAGTTATAGATGCATTTATATATATGTCACTTCCATACTTAAAAACATTCATTTTTTCATCCCAAAATAAGGTTGGCTTAATGATCCATTGTTATACAGAATTGTGATATAACATTTTGGGTGGACAATTATCTCTCCATTCATAGCGATGTTATGGTATAGCTCTACGCCTTCAATTATAATGTTGTATGAAATTTATACGGAAAAAACCTTATTCTTATAGGAAATGTTATACTAAACTTGTTAGAATAACTGAAGGCTTCATTTGTATCTACAATTAAAATTAGAATACAAAAAAATACTATTGCCATAAAAATATTATTATCATCATTAAAATTAATATTAATTATTTCTATATAATAATTATTTATTTATAATTATTATTATTTTATATTAAATGTTTTTTATTATTCTTAAAAAAATGATGTAATATAAATTCAACCCTTATATTAATAAACCCAATTAATTAAGTATAGATAATAATAAATCAAAGGGGCTAATATTGAAACTCCAAAGCATTATCAACCTAAGAGAATAATATTAATCCAAGGGACAATAAATCCAATGGATTAATACTAAAAATGCAAGGGTTTACTTCTAAAAACGCTAGAGAATAAACCCAAGGGAATATAAACTCTAGCTTTTTTAGTATTAATCTCTTGGGTTAATATTATTACCTCGGGTTTATAATCTCTTCAGGTTTTAGTATTAGTCCCTTGGATATATGAAATTCCCATGGGATCATAACATCAATCCCTCACGTTTATTAATCCAAAGGTTCATATTGTGAGGGTATAATATTTGTAATAGATCTCTATTTCCCATTTTTTTTTCTTTCTCTTACAGATGCATTTATATATATGTTACTTCCATAGGTAAAAACCCTAATTTTTTTTCGTCCCAAAATAAGGTTGGCCTAGTCTAATGACTCATTGTTGTACGGTATTGTGATATAACATTTTTGGTGGACATAATTATCTCTCCAATCATAGTGTTGTTATGGTATAGTTCTACGCCTTAATTATAATGTTGTATGAAAGTATAATGAAAAACCTTATTATTATAACATGTACACATTTATAACATTTTTGGGTTGATGACCCTAGTTTCTATGATTGGGACAAGTACTCGTGTTTGCAGTATTTGGATTACTTTATAGAGTATATAAATTGCATGGTAATGTTTAACTAAACACATGTATGCATTTTGAAGTGGTAAATTTTATTTCAATGCCCCTCCTAAATTCATTGAAGGTTTGGAAGCAGTGTATTTGTTTAAATTGTATTGATAATTACCACCTAGACATTTTCTTGGGGTTTCATTCTTTTGATTTAACCCAACTCGAGTTGTTAGCTCTTTGGAGGATTGCTTCGAACCTTGCATCGAATGGTGTCGTGCCACATACCAAAAGCCCATGTGAAAATCACGTGGCTTGAAGTGTTGTCTCCTCATCAACGGTGGTTGTGATTTGTTGATAATCCAACAATAAGTACGCTTGGTACAATTTTTACCCTAACGAAGAGGTGGAACACATGGATCATTCAAGAACATTGTCCTTTGCCACATTTGGGTGCTTTTGGTTACAATGCCACCATGAGAGATTAAGAATAACAACACTATTTCAATTTTCCCTTTGCAGTGGCGTTCACATCATCGCGATACCTTTTATATGACATTGGTTATGGGCATGCTCCTATAATCCAACAATTCTACGATTAATTCTAGCCCAATTTTGCTCTGCCTTCCATGTACCCACAAAGTTCTTGGTCTGGTGTGTATGGAATAGGAAACCCACAAAGTACATGTCCTTCAAGGCTTTCCTCTCACTATGAGTTGCTCAGCCCAGTTTCCAGGTTCTAGAGGGTAAGGTTTCTTTCAATTGCTGATATTCTCCAGTTATATGCATTTATTTATATTTTATTTTAAGAATTCATACTTTATTTGTTTTTCTAAAGGTTCGTATAATAGGTAAAGTTCTTAATACCTTTCCACGCAAGTGGGTTCGCATGGATATGTTTATTTCTAATGGTAATTCAACAGATAAATTCACTCTATATCCTCTAGCAAAAACAATTACAAAAATAGAAAATGAAAAATGGATGGATGATGACAAGATATATAACCTCTTTTTACTATTTCTCATATTAGTGAAGAGAGTCAAATTTTAAATTCAACATAAAGTTTCGAAAAATATTCACAATGTGAAGCTGATAATAATTTTCAAGTACAATGTAATATTGAATATTTTTCATTCAGACATATGTATTTATATTCTATGGAACAATTTGGTAACTATTGAAAAATTCCAACAAGAAGAGTTAATCAAAACATTACAAAAACATTCTTCTACATATGCATGGGAGTACACTCACATGAAGTGAATTAATCGTGAGACTTGCGGTGATAACTTGCGGTGATAATTTCCTTTTATTTATATTTTCATTCAAAGTGATAATGAATTGTCTAGTATTAATAATATATAAAGAATGTTACCAATAAATGAATAGACAACAAGGCTAAATATTTTTATATTTTTATCCAATATGAAGGTGTAAAAATTATGTGCTAAATAGAAAAAGAGTGTGGGCTATAATTAAAAGAGATATAAATATGCTCTAAATTTATTAAAATTAAAAATAAATGAATGTGTGAATTAGATATTTAAATCTTATACTTTTCAAAAACATTTTAACAAAATATTTCAATAAACTATTTCAAGATATAAGTTAACTAATTTATGTTGATATCAAATTAATATATATCTATATATATATGTAACACCTCCTCATTCCACAATTTTTTTTTCTAAGTGTTAAGTATATATATAAATTTATAACACCAATCTTGCCTCTTTTATACAATTCTTGAATTGATATTGTTTTATAATTCTCATAAACAATATCTTCTTAACCCCCTTTTTTTTTTACTATACATCTATAACAGAGTAATACCTTTATTATGTTATATAAAGTACTATCTCAACGTCTTTAAATAAATATTATTTTCTATTTATTTTCTTAATTCCATATTTCTATGTTTTAATATTTTTTTTTACGGATAACTCTTCAAAGTAATTGGGTGAATCTAAGACCCCACCAACTCTATCTCGCTATTTTGTAACTCCTAGATTTATATATATATATATATATATATATATATATATATATATATATATATATACCATTTCTTTTTAAAGTACAAGGGCATTCAAATTCGTGAGGTATATCAACCTGCAAATGTACTATAATATATTCAAAGCCTTCCTTTACTCAGAGAATGGATTTTTATTAACTCAGCTAAGACCTGATTATATCACGGTAATTATGAAGGACAATTTGGTCGGTATCATTTCTTGCACGCTTTTCTATTTGTTTTAATACTACCATATGTTGCTACCCACTCTCTGTCCTGTGGCGATATGTGTCTCCTCTATGCTTAATGAGTAGCATCGTTTAAGTACTGTGATGTTGATTTTACGCAACTGATATATCAAATAACATCAACGTGAATATTTTCAATTGATTTTTACGATCCCAAGAATGTGAGTCGATTTCATTTCCATACCTGATCTATTGACATGTGGAAGATTTTGGTTTGTAGATTTGAATTAGGGTTTGTTTCTATCGAATCCTATTTAACCTATTCCTTCAGTCCAACAATTTCCTTTACCATTTCATTTCATCGTTCATGAGTTTTGATTTGAGCTATGCTAGACTACATGGAGGTTCAATGTCTCAATTTCGTTCACCAATTCTTCACTGCGTCTTCCATGGCAATTTTACCAGGTATGCGAGAGTGTTCATGTTCTTAATACACTTGTTATGAAATCATGCTTGGTTGCATCTTCATATTGGTATTAAAGTCTAGTGTAACCCTTCTCATTCGATGCTCGTGTTTTGCCTCCATGTCTGGCTATTCTTGATTGCGTTTTACACGATTAGTTCTTGCTCGTTTGTTTTTTTTCTTGTCATGTTAATTGTTTTCTAGAACCTTCTATTATACATACAAAGAGGCTTTACGATTCCTCTAGTTTACTACTATCCATGATTTTTAAAAGAGGCGTTCCTCTTATCTTCAAATGATTAGTCTCTTAACGTCTTCAGATGATCGGTTGGACATACCTCCATTATGCTAACTCAACGTTCGCTCTTAACTTGTTTTTAATTATCTGCCTGTTAAGGTCAACTTTTATTTAGTTTGTATAGAAATCAACCGATTTTGATGATTCTTCCTTCGCCGACCTTCAAAAAGAATCGAATGTAAGAGATATACCACTCGTTTCAATTTTTTTTTTTATTTATATATCTCTATGTGTCTATGTGCCATTCAAGATATTTGTTCTCCACAGAACTGCCTTTGTCGTGGGGGTTCATTTTGTTATCAGGTATTGCACTTGCTTGCTTACCGCTTCTCTATAATTATAAATCAATAGTGGTAATTCATCTGATATATATATATTAAATATATCGTGTTCATGTCATTGATAAATTTTGGTTTTTCATGTGATGATAATATATACACAGGTAACCATTCGTAACTGGTTTCGCTCGAGTTACTCACCGCAAGCTATTTCACTTTTCGTTGAAGGGTTAGCAACCCGTTCTCTTCTAGTACAGGTCATTACTTCAACGATCGTCTTCGAGAGGGAACTTATATTTTTCCTCAGCAATGATTAGTTTGATATTTACTTCCTATAAGTTAATGTATAATGGCATTAGATCCATTGAGATTTGGATAATGCGACTTATCACTTGTATTCCCCATAAGTGTTTTGTATACATAGACTTTGGTATATTTTTCCCAAGCAAGACAATGATTAATTTAATATACTTTTATTATTTTATGAAATTATAATTTTCCATATATTACTCTTCCAGATATCTATAGTCTCTATATGCATAATTACCATTGTAATTAGTCAATTTTTCCTATCTGGAAATGAAATAATTATATTGATAGTATTAGATTTTACTACCAGTTTATAACATATATATATTTATTTTGAATTTTATAGTTTTCTCCCTATCAATCCTGGTCACTATTAAAACACTTGTAATACAACATTTTGTACATATAATGTTCTATATTCACTCTACAGAATTTTAAATTTATTGCCCGACAGGATGTGTTCCTATGTTCATTTGGTTATTATATTCAAATCTACTCATGTACTTGAGTATGTAGTCATAGTTCTACATTTAAGTAAGGTTTTTTACCTTTAGTCTCTCATATATTGAATATCATGATTTTCTAACCGAATCTTGCATAGTTTTGTATACTCACTCAATATATTTGTGATAACACTTTAATTTTTATTCGCTTGTGTAACAGAAATTAAAACTGATATATTTTTTTTCATGGATATTCCGAGTAGAATATAACTCTAAAAGTTAGAAGGGAAGAATGTAGAGTACTTATCTATTTCTTTTCTAGTTTAAACCAACAGGCAGTTATGTCAGAATAGTCATATATATTTTTAATTATAATTACAGATTATACCAGAGTTAACTTGCAAGAGTTTTTATCTGCTAGATACGTCTTTGTGCAACAGTAAAGTATTATTTACCAATAGATTTTCTCTTAAGATGAATTCTTCAACTTATATGTATGCAATCCACCAGTTAGATTTTGCATAAATTAATATTTATTTGTTCTTAATTTAATAGTTGATTTAATGTTTTTTGATTGTAACTTATCCTACTCCATACATAGATATTGTAATGTACCTCTATCAACACAATTTTTTTTTTTTTTTCAGGGCATTAATATCTTATTGACAAGGATGTATTTCCAAAACTTATGTCTCAAATAGGGCCATAACCTTTATATTGAGGTATAATGGACTTACCCAATTATATACTTGGTTTTTGCATATGCTATACATGCATATAATATGATATATGATATAATGTCCCCATATGATAACGATCGTTTCCATCTAATTAATATATAAGAAGACGATATATATATATATATATATATATATATATATTTCTTATATATATACATGTCTATAACTACTCCTCGTATATCATGTACTAACCATAAAAGTGTTAACAGTGACAAACATTTTGGTATGGATTTCTGACCAAGTTATATAAACGTAAGGCCTAATGAAATTGAAACGTTTGTACACAATGATCACACAATCTCAGACAACATATTACACAGATATATTTTCATTTAAGGCCCTAAGGGTTTGCATTTATTTCGATCTCAACTCTGGTCTCATTTTCGAGGTTCATCATTTCGTTTAGCGTACGTTGGTATGGCCAGACCTTGGCGTTTAAAGTCTGGAGTACCACTTTATAAAGGTGATGCCACATCGACTTCGGTTCACATGTTTATACGTTTGAACGATACGCCATTCCCCCCAGTGTTTTCGAGACTGTGACCTATTAAATTGTTCAGCAGTACGCTACCTACTCGGGTTGACAGCTATGGAGAACGTATGTTCGGAATTTAATTATTTTAGTTCAGCCGAGTTTGTCGATCACCATGACCATCGTTGTGATGACAACAAGTGTAGGGCTTGGCGTTTTAGGGTTTGTGGATTATGGTTCCAGTGGTTCTTTAATACCTACCTTGCATAACTCTGTTCTTTTCTCTCTCTCTGAATGAACGATGTGGACATCCCTCGGCTTGGAAAATTTGATGCAGGAGTGTAGTTTCTCAGAGAGGTTCCTTCATTCTATTCTCCCCACGTCGTCTCTCGGCCTGTTGAGGTTGTTTTCTTCACAATCTATGGAAACTCTGAAATTATGGGTACTTCTGGCTTCAACGCAGGTAACTTGTTTGTTCGGGGTTCATATTTAGTTCGATAGTAATTTTACAGAAATAATTTTACTATTACGAAATCTTTTCAATCTTTTCCTCAGGCGTTTGTTCCAGCGTTTATGAAATTTTAAGAGTATAACAATTTCGTTTACAGTGAACTAAAATTTCTTCGGTACGTGGTATAACCCTGGTTACTGAGAGCGTCTTGCGGAAGAGCTTTTGCTTCAAAATCTCTCGGCGTTCAGGTAATACCATTGAGGATTGATTTTTTTCGTTCCTTCATCTCTGGTTACGTATCCTTTATTGTATGTTAATGGCTGTAATCTTTAATTTTGGGAACAGATTTAACTTTTGTTGGTTTCTGATTAATGATGCCTGAACCTTGACATCTTTTCCCATTTTCTTGATTTGATATACGCACTTTACTCTTACCACCATCACATTTTCGCGGATTAATAATACATCTTCTCTGGTATGTGCAGGTGCTAGTTCGTACTTACCAAGGTGAAGTCTTTCATCTGTTCACTTTGCTCCCTGTGTATATCCTAGCCACAGCTACGCGGATTTCTCGCACATGTTGCTTCATGTACTAATTTAAAACTTCTACTTATATTTACAGGTCGGTATTCGTGGCATTCTCCTAACTCAGATAGCCTCCAGATGAAATGCTTGATGGTAGGAATTCGGTTCCCAAATTTTTCGTGATGGAACGATGCCATCATTACTTGCTATAGACTTCTGGTTTTGTCAATCTCAGACATATAATGGATAAAATTTTGTTTCTAATTCTCATTGAGAATGGTGTTTATCACCGGCGACAGTCATCTCTGAGTTTTAAGTCTGTTGTGGTTAATAATGATTTTATTCGGCATTTATGCCGAGACACCTTATGCTTCTGATGCTACTCTTTTCGTTGAAGGGTTACCAACCCGTTCTCTTCTAGTACAGGTCGTTACTTCAACGATCGTCTTCGAGAGGGAGCTTATATTTTTCCTCAGCAATGATTAGTTTTATATTTACTTCCTATAAGTTAATGTATAATGACATTAGATCCACTGAGATTTGGATAATGCGACTTATCACTTGTATTCCCCATAAGTGTTTTGTATACATAGACTTTGGTATATTTTTCCCAAGCAGGACAATGATTAATTTAATATACTTTTATTATTTTATGAAATTATAATTTTCCATATATTACTCTTCCAGATCTCTATAGTCTCTATATGCATAACTACCATTGTAATTAGTCAATTTTTCCTATCTGGAAATGAAATAATTATATTGATAGTATTAGATTTTACTACCAGTTTATAACATATATATATTTATTTTGAATTTTATAGTTTTCTCCCTATCAATCCTGGTCACTATTAAAACACTTGTAATACAACATTTTGTACATATAATGTTCTATATTCACTCTACAGAATTTTAAATTTATTGCCCGACAGGATGTGGTCCTATGTTCATTTGGTTATTATATTCAAATCTACTCATGTACTTGAGTATGTAGTCATAGTTCTACATTTAAGTAAGGTTTTTTACCTTTATCTCTCATATATTGAATATCATGATTTTCTAACCGAATCTTGCATAGTTTTGTATACTCACTCAATATATTTGTGATAACACTTTAATTTTTATTCGCTTGTGTAACAGAAATTAAAACTGATATATTTTTTTTCATGGATATTCCGAGTAGAATATAACTCTAAAAGTTACAAGGGAAGAATGTAGAGTACTTATCTGTTTATTTTATAGTTTAAACCAACAAGCAGTTATGTCAGAATAGTCATATATATTTTTAATTATAATTACAGATTATACCAGAGTTAACTTGCAAGAGTTTTTATCTGCTAGATACGTCTTTGTGCAACAGTAAAGTATTATTTACCAATATATTTTCTCTTAAGATGAATTCTTCAGCTTATATGTATGCAATCCACCAGTTAGATTTTGCAGAAATTAATATTTATTTGTTCTTAATTTAATAGTTTATTTAATGTTTTCTGACTGTAACTTCTCCTACTCCATACATAGATATTGTAATGTGCCTCTATCAACACAATTTTTTTTTTTTTTTTTTTTTTTTTTTCATGGCATTAATATCTTATCGTATGGATGTATTTCAAACTTATGTTCCAAATATTGAATAACCTTTATACCGTATAATATTGAGAATGGACTTACCCAATTATATAGATGGTTGGCATATGCTATACATGCATATAATATGATATATTTTATAATGTCTCATATGATAACGATCGTTTCCATCTAATTAATATATAAGCAAGATGATATATATATATTTCTTATATATATACATATGTCTATAACTAGTCCCTCGTATACTATGTACTTCGACCATAAAAGTGTTAAATAAGAATAAACATTTGGGTACATGGCTCTTCCACTAAGTTATATAAACGTAAGGCCTAATGAAATTGAAACGTTTGTACACAATGATCACACAATCTTGGACAACATATTACACAGATATATTTTCATTTAAGGCCCTAAGGGTTTGCATTTATTTCGATCTGAACTCTGGTCTCATTTTCGAGGTTCATCATTTCGTTTAGCATACGTTGGTATGGCTAGACCTTGGCATTTAAAGTCTGGAGTACCACTTTAATAAAGGTGATGCCACATCGACTTCGGTTCACATGTTTATACGTTTGAACGATACGCCATTCCCCCCCAGCGTTTTCGAGACTGTGACCTATTAAATTGTTCAACAGTACGCTACCTACTCGGGTTGACAGCTATGGAGAACGTATGTTCGGAATTTAATTATTTCAGTTCAGCCGAGTTTGTCGATCCCCATGACCGTCGTTGTGATGACGACAAGTGTAGGGCTTGGCGTTTTAGGGTTTGTGGATTATGGTTCCAGTGGTTCTTTAATACCTACCTTGCATAACTCTGTTCTTTTCTCTCTCTCCGAACGAACGATGCGGCCATCCCTCGGCTTGGAAAATTTGATGCAGGAGTGTAGTTTCTTAGAGAGGTTCCTTCGTTCTATTCTCCCCACGCCGTCTCTCGGCCTGTTGAGGTTTTTTTCTCCACAATCTATGGAAACTCTGAAATTGTGGGTACTTCTGGCTTCAACGCAGGTAACTTGTTTATTCGGGGTTCGTATTTAGTTCGATAGTCATTTTACAGAAATCATTTTACTATTACGAAATCTTTTCAATCTTTTCCTCGGGCGTTTGTTCCAGCGTTTATGAAATTTTAAGAGTATAACAATTTCGTTTACAGTGAACTAAAATTTCTTCAGTACGTGGTATAACCCTGGTTACTGAGAGCGTCTTGCGGAAGAGCTTTCGCTTCGAAATCTCTCGGCGTTCAGGTAATACCATTGAGGATTGATTTTTTTCATTCCTTCATCTCTGGTTACGTATCCTTTATTGTATGTTAATGGCTGTAATATTTAATTTGGGGAACGGCTTTAATGTTTGTTGGTTTCTGATTAATGATGCCTGAAGCTTGACATCTTTTCCCATTTTCTTGAATTGATATATGCACTTGACTCTTACCGTCGTGGATTAGTAATACATCTTCTCTGGTATGTGCAGGTGCCAGTTCGTACTTACCAAGATGAAGTCTTTCATCTGTTCACTTTGCTCCTTGTGTATATCCTAGCCACATCTACGCGGATTTTTCGCACAGGTTGCGTCATGTACTAATTTAAAACTTCTACTTATATTTACAGGTCGGTATTCGTGGCATTCTCCTAACTCAGATAGCCTCCAGATGAAATGCTTGATGGCAGGAATTCGGTTCCCGAATTTTTCGTGATGGAACGATGCCATCATTACTTGCTATAGACTTCTGGTTTTGTCAATCTCAGACATATAATGGATAAAATTTTGTTTCTAATTCTCATTGAGAACGATGTTTATCACCGGCGACAGTCATCTCTGAGTTTTAAGTCTGTTGTGGTTAATGATGATTTTATTCGGCATTTATGCTGAGACACGTTATGCTTCTGATGCTACTCTTTGGTCATGGAAACGTTGAGCATATATTCCAGATTGATGTATATATATATATATATATATATATATATATATATATTCTTATTTATATTGATTTGAATTAGTTCTCCGCTTAATATAGCTATTTTGTTGTGATACCGAAGGACAGTGATTGATTGTGTTAAAAGCCTTCAGTTATTCATCATGTCCATTTTATCCTTGTTCTATACCCATAATGTTCACCTCTATTGGGATTATATATCGAAGGTTTCAGTATTTCCAGCCTTACTATAGGAAAGTATACGAATATCATGTAGAGTT
Source organism: Pinus albicaulis (assembly GCA_034641835.2). Lineage (NCBI taxonomy): Eukaryota > Viridiplantae > Streptophyta > Pinopsida > Pinales > Pinaceae > Pinus > Pinus albicaulis. Next base: position 624,362,004 of record CM076569.1, read on the forward strand.
AGTACATCTAATTTCTTCTACAGGCTTCTATTTGTTATCTCCCACATTTAAAAATAGTTAATGTCTGTCAAGTCTCTTTTATATCTACTTAGTTATTACAATGTCCACTTCTGTATTTTTAACATTAACTAATCACAGGCGGCAAGAATAATACATTAAAATTTATGGGCAGCTAGCTATGACTCTCCTATAATGAAACCCCATTTCTAAGTTTGTTATATGAGTACTGTTCAAGTTAGTCCTCCATTCTTATTTATAACCAGAATTTCAGGTGACAGTTGTCTACCTCATAGGGTTGTGATTGCTGTCCTATACACATGTATGAAATATATTTCTGTGCTGGTTAAGTTTTCACTTGATGCAACTACTGATTTAATAAAAGAAGATTCAGAGTACTTTTTTTTTTTTATGTTGCCAATACTCTTTCATGTATTTACAGAAATATTTCCTTACTCATTACATGTTCTATTTTTAAATGCATCCATGATACAATTGACTGGATTTGTCTCCATTGGAGAATCTGTTTCAGGATATCTCAACATCCCTAAATTGTACAGGCAAGAATATTTTTATAATTTTTTTTCTTTAAGACCTAAATTATTTCATTTCAGCAACTGCTTAAATTTTCACTTGAGTCCCTTTTGGGAATTTTCTTTGTACAGTATCTCCAGATTTAGACCCAGGTGGGGTTTAGACATTCTGGTGGATAATGTTTCTAGCTACTGTTCTTACTACCATACAGAGGGTAGAAGATTGTCTTATGCTATCAACTTCTGTTAAAAGTAAGAACACCACAGACTTCAACCCTTGTTCTTTCTCTGTCCTTTGGGCTGAATGGTTCATTTCTTACTGTTTCTCTCTTCTTATTCTTTTTTTTGAAGCAGATTAAAGTTACAGATAAAATTTTTCTTAATATAATTTCTCTTACTCATACTAGAGACTGATAGACCAGAGTTTCCTACAGTTGAATTTCTTGTCTACAATTACACAGAACCTTGAAGGTGAATTCATGATAACAAATTCTGTGGAAAAGAAACATTTAAACTTCTAATACATAAGTAGTTAATTATATGTAGCCAATTCATACTGCAAGAAATAAAATCCCTGGGTGGTTTAAATACATACCACTCATGCAGTAGACCAACCTCCCAACCGTAGAGTTCCTTTTTCCCCCGGAACTCACCCCTGAGATGAGACCACCTCCACAATAGATCAACCCCTGATCTATTTAGGAGCAGTTTATTTAAGCTAATAGTTCCCCAAAGCCTGTTTCTAATTCTGCGTCCAGAATAGCAAGATCCTTTTCTTCCTGTTTGCCTAGGCTTCCCGTTTTTGGGATTCTTTAAAGCTGTTTTATGCTTTCCCTCAGCTTTTCTAGCTTTTTACCTCTTCCCAACTACTTTCCTCATCATTGGGGAAATTTAGATTCTTCCTCAAAATCTAAATTAGAAATAATTCCTTTCAATGATTTTTGAAGGATTGTGGGGAATAGTTGCCTTATCCATCCTCATGGATTTAGCAAGTGATCTCAAAATATCATTTCTGGTCAATATGCACACCAGTATTTTATTCATTTCCTCAAATTAAATATTAAATTACATTCACAATTTATTTATCCGTTGGGGTCCACTCCCCTTAGGATTAAAGTTCAAATGTCTAAATTTGAAATTCCAACACATAAATTGGGGGTGTAACATATTCCCCCTCTGAAAATAAACACCGTCCTCGGTGTTGTTATTTAACTACTAGAGTTCATTTTTCAAACAAAAATGGATATCTTTCCATCATTTCAGCTTCTCTTTCCTAGGTAGCTTCTTCAGCAGTAAAGTGCTTCCACTGCAACTTTACTCTGGCTACTATTCTGTTTCTCAATTCAATTTCTTCTCGCTCCGATACTTGAAGCGGTTCTGGCAGAAACTCCCCTTCTGGTTCCACCTGTACAACATTCCAATCAACTATGTGAGAAGCATCATGCACATGTATTTTTAATAACGAAACATGAAACACATCATGAACTCTAACATGGGGTGGTAAGGCCAGCTTGTAATCCACTGGTCCCACCCTTTCTAAGACTTCAAAAGGACCACAATATCTAGGAGCCAATTTTGCACAACTTCCAGGATAAACTGTGCTCTTTTTGGGTTTAATACGCAAATACACATGATCTCCCACTTTGAATTCTCGGTGCACTTGTTTCTTATCACCATAGCTTTTCTGGCGATCTTGTGCTGTCTTGATGTTTCTTTGTATCTGTTTAACAATTCTTTCCATCTCTTGTAAGGCATCGGGTCCCAACATTAGTCTATCCTCTGGTTGACTCCAGCTCAAAGGAGTACGACACTTTCTTCCATACAGTGCCTCAAACGAACTCATTTTGATAGAAGATTGGTAGCTGTTATTATAGGCAAATTCAGCTAAATGCAAATACTCTTCCCACTTTGATGGTCTATCCATCACATACATTCTCAGCATATCCTCCAAAATTTGATTAGTCGTCTCTGTTTGCCCATCGGTCTGAGGGTGATAGGCAGTACTAAAATTCAACTTAGTACCCATCCCTCCAAACAATCCTTTCCAAAAGGCTGCGGTAAACTTAGCATCTCGGTCTGAAACAATAACTTTTGGAACCGCATGTAACCTTACTATTTCTTTTAAAAACACTTCTGCTACCTGGGCTGTCCCAAAAGTAGACTTAACAGGTATAAAGTGGGCAGATTTTGTTAGAGTGTCTACTACTACCATTACAGAATCATGCTGATATTTGGTTTTGGGTAACCCTGTTATAAAGTACATGGAAACTGTGTCCCATTTCCATTTTGCAATTGGCAAAGGGTTTAAAATACCTGCGGGATGTTGATGCTCAACTTTGATTAGTTGACATTCCATGCACCTACTTAAATATTCTGCCACATTTCTCTTCATTCCTGGCCAGAACAATTTTTTTTCCAGGGCTATTATCATTTTCTGATATCCTAGATATCCTTCATATGGCTGTTTGTGATATTCATCCAAAATTTCTCTTTTTAAGGACTCTACATTGGGAATATACAACCTGTTTTTATAATAGAGTAGCCCTTTTTGGTTTTGAGTGAAATCAGTTTTCTCCCTTTTCTGTAGTTTCACCAAGAGTGTTTCATAGTTTGGATCTTCATTTGCTGCTTTTCTCACCAACTCTTCTACTTCGATCTGGCACTACTTCCAAGGCTGTTTATATTCTGACAAGCATTCCTGCTTAATGCATCAGCAACTTTATTTTCTTTTCCCTTGATATGTTTTATGTCCATATCAAATTCACTTAAAAAGGACAACCATCTGGCTTTCCTTGCATTCAGATCAGTTTGGGAAAAGAAATATTTGAGACTAATGTGATCAGTCATCAAGGTAAACTTTTTCCCAAGAAGATAGTGCCGCCACATTTTCAAAGCATGGATAACAGCTGTTAATTCCAAATCATAGGCACTATAATTCTGTTCATGTATTTTTAGTTTCCGAGATTCATAGGCAATAACTGAGTTTTCCTGCAACAGGACTCCTCCCAACCCCTCTCTGCAAGCATCTGTACATACAACAAATTCTTTATCAGGATCTGCAATCTTTAGTATAGGGGTTGAAGTAAGTTTTTTTTTTAATTGCTCGAAATTGATTTGAAATTTTTCAGTCCACATGAACTTGACACCCTTTCTTTGCAATGAAGTGATGGGATGTGCTATAGCAGAAAATCTCTCCACAAATCTGCGATAATAGCCTGCAATCCCCATGAATGACCTTACTGCTAAAACGTTAGTTGGGACTGGCCATTCTTTGATGGCTTTTATCTTTTCAGGGTCAACCGCAAGGCCTTTTTCATAAATAATATGACCTAGATATTGAATTTTATCTTTATAAAATTCACATTTACTGAACTTGGCATATAACTGGTTTTCTTTTAGAGTCTGCAACACTATTCTCAAGTGTTCTTTATGTTCATCCTCATTTTTGGAGTAGACTAAAATATCATCTATGAACACAAGAACAAATTTATCCAAATACTTATTTAACACACTGTTCATCAGACACATGAATGTGGCAGGGGCATTTGTATATCCAAAAGGTAAGACTACAAATTCGTAGTGTCCATACAGAGTTCGAAAAGCTATTTTGCTAATGTCTTCTTCCTTGATTCTGAGCTGGTGATACCCAGTTCTTAAGTCAATCTTCGAAAAGACTGAGGCCCCTCTCACCTGATAAAAAATATCATCAATTCTAGGGAGGGGATATCTATTCTTAATGGTCAACTTGTTCAGTTGGCGATAATCAATGCACATCCTAAAAGTTCCATCTTTCCTTTTCACAAATAAGACCGGTGCTCCCCAAGGAGACACACTTGGTCTAATGTAACATTTATCTAGTAATTCTTGCAATTGAATTTTCAGTTCCATAGGTTCAGGAGGACTCATTCGATAGGGGGCTCGGGAAATAGGTGTTTTTCCCGACACCAGATCTATGGTAAAGTCAATTTCTCTTTTGGGGGGGAGATAAGGAATCTCATCTGGAAATACTTCTTTAAATTCCCTTACCACCGGTAATTCATTCAGCAGATATTCTCCAGTTTTCTATTCTACTTCCTCCACATGTACTGCAAAAACTTGGTATCCTTTTCTAGCTGTTCGTTTTAATTGTAGGGTTGATATTTGTCTTACTGAAATGGATTTTGGTTTTCCTTTTAGAGTAAAAGGTTTCCCTTCTTCATCCACACAATGCAGGGTTTTATCCCAGCAGTTCATCAGGGCTTTCTTCTTTTCTAGCCAATCCATTCCTATCAGCAAGTCATAGGATCCTAATGGCAGTATGTTCAGATTTACTTCTGTTGGAAAACCATTTAATTGGATTGCTTTTTTGGGCAATTTATGTGTTACTTTTCTCTTAGTCCTAGTGGCCAGCTGTACCAAACATGACTGCTGAAATTTTTCAAGTTTAATTTTACATTTTTCTACAATTCCAGGACTAATGTAACTCAAAGAAGCACCCGAATCAATCAAAACAGTAACAGGCAGGTCATAAATCTTACCCTCCATTTCCACCATGGTTGCTTGATGTTCTGCTTGCCTATTTTCCAAGGCTGCACTGATGGTTGGTATATTTCTGGCTATGTCATTTACTGTTGTCGCTTCTCGCTCTCTACTAATCATATGAATGTTTCGATGAGGACAGTCCCTCAAAAGATGGGGTTCTCCACAGCCCCAACATTTCAAGGGTTCCTTCATTCTGACTGTCCCTTCTTTTTTATTGTCCCCATATACTTGTTTTGAAGCCACTTGAGATTGAGCAGTTTGGCTTTCTTTGGGTTTATTAAAATTTTTCCGCTGATGATATCTGCCAAAATTCTTTAAATATGCTGGTTTTTGTCTTTTCCCCTTGAACTCACCCTTGTTCAACCAGCTTTTTCCTTGCTCAGCCTTTCCTTTAAACTGTTGATAGCATAATCTTGCTTTTCTAACAGCTTCGTCCATTGTCTTTGGGTTGTCAAACTCAATTTTCTCTTTGTATACAGTAGGCAAACAATTCAGAAAACTTTGGACCTTTGCCTTCTCTTCCCTAATATAAGGGATATATCTCAATAAATTTGTAAACTTAGTGACAAAATCATCGATAGTGAGCTGTCCTAGTCTAAGTTCGTGGAATTCTTTTGCTTTATCATCATAATAACGCTCGTTCAAATAATTAATTTTGAACTTAACCTGGAAATCTTCCCAAGTAACTGTCTTTTCATCAATGGCATGCACCATTTTTGTCTCCTCCCACCACAAGGTAGCTTTACCTTGTAGCTGGTAAACAACTAATCTGGCCTTCAGATTGCTCTCATATTCATAAACTTGGAAATACTTAATCATGTTCAACAACCAGGCTTCAGCATCTTCCTCCTTCTCCCCATCATAGGAGGGAGGTTTGATCTTTCGGAATTCCCCCTGTAATTCTCTTTTCTGTTTATATTGATGTCTAGCAAGATCACTATCATCACTTCTACCATCCATCTTCCTTCTCCCGGAACCTTCGCCTTCTTGGTCATTCGGCGTTGCCCTTCCGATGAGCGCCCCGCTTCCTTAAATCGATGATGAACATGTCATTCTGGCTTCTTAGTTCAGCCAATTCTCGTTGCAACCTGTGCAACATAGCCATTACCGAGGCATTGGGATCTGGTGTACCAAACTCATCATGCAGATGCACATAAATTTCTCCAACTTCCGCCATTTCCGCACCACTGTACACACTCATAGCACATATCAGCAAGAATATAAAAAGAAATTTTTCCAATTATTCATTTATACAACAACACTCAGCAACAATGAGTACAATAACAACAACCCAGTTTTATAACTTGGGCTCTAATACCATTTTTAATGTACCTCTATCAACACAACACAAAAAAAACAAAAATTTCAGGGCATTAATATCTTATTGACAAGGATGTATTTCCAAAACTTATGTCTCAAATAGGGCCATAACCTTTATATTGAGGTATAATGGACTTACCCCATTATATACTTGGTTTTGGCATATGCTATACATGCATATAATATGATATATGATATAATGTCCCCATATGATAACGATCGTTTCCATCTAATTAATATATAAGCAGATGATATATATATATTTCTTATATATATACATGTCTATAACTACTCCTCGTATATCATGTACTAACCATAAAAGTGTTAACAGTGACGAACATTTTCGTATGGCCTTCTGACCAAGTTATATAAACGTAAGGCCTAATGAAATTGAAACGTTTGTACACAATGATCACATAATCTTGGACAACATATTACACAAATATATTTTCATTTAAGGCCCTAAGGGTTTGCATTTATTTCGATCTGAACTCTGGTCTCATTTTCGAGGTTCATCATTTCATTTAGCGTACGTTTGTATGGCCAGACCTTGGCGTTTAAAGTCTGGAGTACCACTTTAATAAAGGTGATGCCACATCGACTTTGGTTCTCATGTTTATATGTTTTAACGATACGCCATTCCCCCCTAGTGTCTTCGAGACTGTGACCTATTAAATTGTTCAGCAGTACGCTACCTACTTGGGTTGACAGCTATGGAGAACGTATGTTCGGAATTTAATTATTTCAGTTCAGCCGAGTTTGTCGATCCCCATGACCGTCGTTGTGATGACGACAAGTGTAGGGCTTGGAGTTTTAGGGTTTGTGGATTATGGTTCCAATGGTTCTTTAATACCTACCTTGCATAACTCTGTTTTTTTCTCTCTCTGCGAACGAACGATGCGGCCATCCCTCGGCTTGGCAAATTTGACGCAGGAGTGTAGTTTCTCAGAGAGGTTCCTTCGTTCTATTCTCCCCACACCGTCTCTCGGCCTGTTGAGGTCGTTTTCTCCACAGTCTATGGAAACTCTGAAATTGTGGGTACTTCTGGCTTCAACGCAGGTAACTTGTTTGTTCAGGGTTCGTATTTAGTTCGATAGTCATTTTACAGAAATCATTTTACTATTACGAAATCTTTTCAATCTTTTCCTTGGGCGTGTGTTCTAGCGTTTATGAAATTTTAAGAGTATAACAATTTTGTTTACAGTGAACTAAAATTTCTTCGGTATGTGGTATAACCCTGGTTACTGAGAGCGTCTTGCGGAAGAGCTTTCGCTTCGAAATCTCTGGGCCTTCAGGTAATACCATTGAGGATTGATTTTTTTCGTTCCTTCATCTCTGGTTACATATCCTTTATTGTATGTTAATGGCTGCAATCTTTAAGTTGGGGAACGGCTTTAACGTTTGTTGGTTTTTTATTAATGATGCCTGAAGCTTGACATCTTTTCCCATTTTCTTGAATTGATAGACGCACTTGACTCTTACCGCCATCACATTTTTGCGGATTAATAATACATCTTCTCTGGTATGTGAAGGTGCCAGTTCGTACTTAACAAGGTGAAGTCCTTCATCTGTTCACTTCGCTCCCTGTGTATATCCTAGCCACAGCTACGCAGATTTCTCGCACAGGTTGCTTCATGTACTAATTTAAAACTTCTACTTATATTTACAGGTCGGTATTCGTGGCATTCTCCCAACTCAGATAGCCTCCAGATGAAATGCTTGATGGAAGGAATTCAGTTCCCGAATTTTTCATGATGGAACGATGCCATCATTACTTGCTATAGACTTCTGGTTTTGTCAATCTCAGACATATAATGGATAAAATTTTGTTTCTAATTTTCATTGAGAATGGTGTTTATCACCGGCGACAGTCATCTCTGAGTTTTAAGTCTGTTGTGGTTAATGATGATTTTATTCGGCATTTATGCCGAGACACGTTATGCTTCTGATGCTACTCTTTGGTCATGGAAACGTTGAGCATATATTCCAGATTGATATATATATATATATATATATATATATATTGATTTGAATTATTTCTTCGCTTAATATAGCTATTTTGTTATGATACCGAAGGACAGTGATTGACTGTGCTAAAAGCCTTCAGTTATTCATCATGTCCATTTTCGCCTTGTTCTATACCCATAATGTTCACCTCTATTGGCATTATATATCGAAGGTTTCAGTATTTCCAGCCTTACTATAGGAAAGTATGTGAATATCCTGTAGAGTTAGTACATCTAATTTCTTCTGCAGGCTTCTATATATTATCTCCCGCATTTAAAAATAGTAAATGTCTGTCAAGTCTCTTTTTATATCTACTTAGTTATTACAGTGTCCACTTCTGTATTGTTAAAATTAACTAATCACAGGCGGCAAGAATAATACATTAAAATTTATGGGCAGCTAGCTATGACTCTCCTATAATGAATCCCCATTTCTAAGTTTGTTATATGAGTACTGTTCAAGTTAATCCTCCATTCTTATTTATAACCATAATTTCAGGTGACAGTTGTCTACCTCATAGGGTTGTGATTGTTGTCCTATACACATGTATGAAATATATTTATGTTCTGGTTAAGTTTTCACTTGATGCAACTACTAATTTAATAAAAGAAGATTCAGAGTACCTTTTTTTTTTATGTTGCTAATACTCTTTCATGTATTTACAGAAATATTTCCTTGCTCATTACATGTTCTATTTTTAAATGCATCCATGATACAGTTGACTGGATTTGTCTCCATTGGAGAATCTGTTTCAGGATATCTCAACATCCCTAAATTGTACAGGCAGGAATATTTTTATAATTTTTTTTCTTTAAGACCTAAATTATTTCATTTCAGCAACTGCTTAAATTTTCACTTGAGTCCCTTTTGGGAATTTTCTTTGTATAGTATCTCCAGATTTAGACCCAGGTGGGGTTTAGACATTCTGGTGGATAATGTTTCTAGCTACTGTTCTTACTACCATACAGAGGGTAGAAGATTGTCTTCTACTATCAACTTCTGTTAAAAGTAAGAACACCACAGACCTCAACCCTTGTCCTTTCTCTGTCCTTTGGGCTGAATGGCTCATTTCTTACTGTTTCTCTCTCTTTTTTTTTTTTTGAAGCAGATTAAAGTTACAGATAAATTTTTTCTTAATATAATTTCTCTTACTCTACTAGAGACTGATAGACCAGAGTTTCCTACAGTTGAATTTCTTGTCTACAATTACATAGAACCTTGAAGGTGAATTCATAATAACAAATTCTGTGGAAAAGAAACATTTAAACTTCTAATACATAAGTAGTTAATTACATGTAGCCAATTCATACTGCAAGAAATAAAATCCCTGGGTGGTTTAAATACATACCACTCATGCAGTAGACCAACCTCCCAACCGTAGAGTTCCTTTTTTTCCCGGAACTCACCCTCGAGCTGAGACCACCTCCACAATAGATCAATCCCTGATCTGTTTAGGAGCAGCTTATTTAAGCTAATAGTTCCCCAAAGCTTGTTTCTAATTCTGTGTCCAGAATAGTAGGATGCTTTTCTTCCTGTTTTCCTAGGCTTCCCATTTTTGGGATTCTTTAAAGCTGTTTTATGCTTTCCCTCAGCTTTTCCATCTTTTTACCTCTTCCCAACTAATTTCCTCATCATTGGGGAAATTTATATTCTTCCTCAAAATCTAAATTAGAAATAATTCCTTTCAAGGATTTTTGAAGGATTGTGGGGAATAGTTGCCTTATCCATCCTCATGGATTTAGCAAGTGATCTCAAAATCTAATTTTTGGTCAATATGCACACCAGTATTTTATTCATTTCCTCAAATTAAATATTAAATTACATTCACAATTTATTTATCCATTGGGGTCCACTCCCCTTAGGATTAAAGTTCAAATGTCTAACTTTGAAATTCCAACACATAAATTGGGGGTGTTACAGATATGTTTGTACATTTACAGAAGTAGATTAAAGTTACAACTCTAATGATTTATGGGAGTAGTATGTATCTCCAGATTTATACCATTAGCAGGTTTAGAGATTCTAGATGATTTTCCCCATAATTCCCATTCCTACAACTATACAGAATTGAGAGGATTAATTTCTTCTAAACAGTTCTGGTAAATGTAAGGAATAACAACTTCATAATTTTAATTTAAAATAACATCTACAGCCATTAACCATATTGCAGAGTGACATGTATTTTAACCATTCCTAAAAATTGTGGACATACCACTTCTGCAGATGACCAACCTCCCAACCTTAGAGTTCTTCTCTCTCCAGAACTCACCCCCGAGCTGAGATCATCTCGTAGAAAAGACCAATCCCAATCTATTTTGGAGTAGCTTATTTAAGCTTATGCTCCCCAAAGCATGTTTCTAATTTTGTGTCCAGAATTACAGGATGATTTTATTCCTATTTGCCTAGGCTTTCCTTATTTAGGGACTTTAAAACTGCTTTATTCTTTTCCATCTTTTTACCTCTTCCCAACTACTCTCCACATCATCGGGGAAATCTAGATTTTTCCTCAAAAATATAAATTAGAAATAAATTCTTTCAAGGCTTTTTGAAATGTTTTTGGGGAAAGTCTTAGCCTCTTTCCATACCTCATGGATTTGGCAAGTGATCTCAAAAATCTCATTTGGTCTATATGCACAAAATATTTTATTTCGTTTTTTCATAAATAATTAATAAATTACATCCACACACTAATTATCCATTGGGGTCCACTCCCTTTTGGATTGAAGTTCAAATTTATAACTTGAAAAACAAATAAAACTAGGGGTGTTACATATTCCCCCTCTGAAAACCAAAATCATCCTCGATGTTAACAACTAACTACTAGAGTTTATTTTGAAAATAGATATGGATATTTTTCCATCATCTTAGCTTCTATTTCCCGCGCAACTTCTTCAACAGTAAATTGCTTCCATTGCACCTTTACTCTTGCTACTGTTCAGTTCCTCAATTCAATTTCTTCCTGATCCAACATTTGAAGTGGTTCTGGAATGAACTCCCCTTTTGGTTCCACTTGTATCAAATTCTAATAAAAAATATGAGAAGCATCATGTACATATCCTTTTAATAATGAAACATGAAACACATCATGCACTTTAACATGAGGAGGTAAGGCCAGCTTATAAGCCACTGGTCCCACCCTTTCTAACACCTCGAAAGGCCCACAATATGTAGGAGCCAGTTTTTCACAATTTCCAGCATAAAGTGTGATGTTTTTGGGTTTAATGCGTAGGTACATAGGATCACCAACTTTGAAATCACGATGAGCTCTCTTCTTATCAACATAGTTTTTCTGTCAATCTTGTGATGTCTTGATGTTTCTCTGTATTTCTTTGACAATCCTTTCCATTTCTTGTAGACTATCAGGCCCCAATATTACCTTATCTTCAGCTTGGCTCCAACTTAAAGGAGTGAGACACTTTCTTCCATAGAGTGCTTCAAATGGACTCATTTTGATGGAGGATTTGTTGGACATTGGGTTCAATGCTCCCCATGTGTTTTGCGACATGGACTAACCGCCTCTCGTGGATCCTAACTCTGGTGATTGTAGTGGAGACTAATCCCTGCAGATTTTGGTCTAATGGAAATCGTGATCTCAACAATTGGTATCAGAGCTGGTTCCTTTGGTGCATGCCTAATAGCTTGAAGGAGATCTGGTTAAGTCATGGAATATCAAAATGTACCTGTGATAAATGCAACAAACTTTCCTGAATGGAGAGATAAGGTTAAAAAATGTTTAATGGCCTCTGAACTTGAGGTACAGAAGCTTGTATGTGATGGTTACTGCACACACTCCCTCATGGTGAAATAACAACAGAGGAATGCCAAGGAAAAATGTGTGATATATAACAGTCTTCATAACAAGGAACTTGAGTTGACAATGGATTTAACCTCTGCAAAAGAAATCTGGGATAGATTGCACCTCATGCATGGAGTAAACACTAAGGACTGCACTAACAAGAAGGATAAGAGAATTAAGAAGAAGAAAAATTCATGTCAATAGGAAAACATTCAATCAAATGAAGTACCTACTAGTGTGAATGGAGATAAGAACCATGAAGAAATTATAGCTGAAGAAAAAGCCAAGCTTGACACTGCTTTGACTGAAATAGAAAATTTGAAAAATGAAAACAAAGACCTTAAGACAGTGGTGCAAATATGTGATGAGAGAGAATATGAATATAGGAAAGAAATTATTGGCCTGAAGACACAGTTTGAAGAGGAAAACAAAGTAGAAGACACTCTGCTGCAACAAATGAGAGAGAAAAATCTGGAATGTGAAAAATTGGAAGAAGAAGTAGTGAGCCCAAGAAATAATTTAGAAAAAGCCCAAAGAGAACTATTAATGAATACACCTCTAATGAAAAGCTATGAAAAACTGGACCAAATTCTAAATGCTCAAACGTCTCCTCTCAATAGGAATTAAAATGTATTATTTAAAAGAAGTAAATGGAAAAATATTATTAGGAACTTATGTTGATTGTAGATTTTCAAAATATTAAAGAAACTAGCTATTAGATGCGAGTTAAATGACGTCTCGCCTAGTAGTTTAATTTTGAAATATTTTTAGAATCTTCAATCGACATAAGAATGCTCAGAAAACCAAAACATTATATAAAAAAGACAAAGACTAATGTAATTATGCAAGTGTAGTGCAAATGGAATGGCATGCGCGGTGGTGAGTAGACGACCATACTATGTTAATTACTGGTGAAAATTAGGAAAAGCGTATTGGTCCTTTCATTTGTTCTTCCTTGAGAATGGTAACCGTAGATTGCTGCGACTATGCGGAGTGAGAGACCCTTGACGTGACGACATGATTGTGACCAAACGTGAATACGATGAAGCATACGTGTCACATTATAAACAGCAACACCACTCCATCATCAGTGTCAATATCTTTAGAAAAGCAGCTTCCAGACTAGGTATGAAGATGAAAATACTGTCTTATGGTATGGTTGGCTGATATATACAGTAGTGTTAACATCCACTCTTTAAACACGGAAACCCAAAATACATATAGTTTGTTATGGTTATGCAAAATAGCGATCCTTTTACCATTCTAATAAAGTTGTTGAGCTTCCAGGTATTTCTTTATTAATGCTTCCGCGATTAGAAAACCCGCGTTCCCATATCTTGCAATGGTTTATCTTTAGTAGTTAGTTGTAATTTAGTTAGTAATAGATTAAGTGGCATAGATGAGATGAGATCTTGGACTCATAGGAAATGTTGTAGTAAACTTTTTTTTATTAGATATAAACATTATGCCATAAAAATTATTTTAAATTACTTCTACTCACTTGAAAATACATTATAAAATTAATTATTACTACAACTTTATGTATGACAAACAAAGATATTTAAAAGTAAAAAAACATAAAATAAGGAGACATTTTCAATATAAATAGCACAACTATATTAAAAATTTTAATGTGTTTGATATAACTCAAGGCTTCATTTTTATCTACAACAAAATTAGAATAAAAAAAAATACTATTACCATAATAAAATTTAGAATACAAAAAAATACTATTGCCATAAAATATTATTATGACCATTAAAATTAGTACTAATTACTTCTATATAATAATAATTTATTTATTATAATTATTATTTTATATTAAATATTTTTTATTATTATTAAAAAAATGATGTAATATAAATTGAACTCTTATATTAATAAACCCAATAAATTAAGCCAAGAGAATAATAAATCAAAGGGGTTAATACTGAAATTCGAAGGCATTATAAAACTAAATGAATAATATTAATCCAACGAACAATAAACCAAATGGATTAATACTAAAAATGCAAGGGTTTACTACTAAAAACTCTAGAGAATAAAACTAAGGGAATATAAACTATAACTTTTTTAGTATAAATCTCTTGGTTTAATATTATTCCCTTGGGTTTATAATCTCTTGAGGTTTTAGTATTAATACCTTGGGTATAGGAAATTCCCATGTATTCATAAGATCAATCCCTCAAGTTTATTAATCCAACATTCATATTCCAAGGGTATAATATTTGTAACAGATCTCTATTTCCCAATTTTTTTTTCCAAGTTTTTTTTTCTTTAAGTTATAGATGCATTTATATATATGTCACTTCCATACATAAAAACATTCATTTTTTCATCCCAAAATAAGGTTCGCTTAATGATCCATTGTTATAAAGAATTGTGATATAACATTTTGGGTGGACAATTATCTCTCCATTCATAGCGATGTTATGGTATAGTTCTACGCCTTCAATTATAATGTTGTATGAAATTTATACGGAAAAAACCTTATTCTTATAGGAAATGTTATACTAAACTTGTTACAATAACTGAAGGCTTCATTTGTATCTACAATTAAAATTAGAATACAAAAAAATACTATTGCCATAAAAATATTATTATCATGATTAAAATTAATATTAATTATTTCTATATAATAATTATTTATTTATAATAATTATCATTTTATATTAAATGTTTTTTATTATTATTAAAAAAATGATGTAATATAAATTCAACCCTTATATTAATAAACCCAATTAATTAAGCATAGATAATAATAAATCAAAGGGGCTAATATTGAAACTCGAAAGCATTATCAACCTAAGAGAATAATATTAATCCAAGGGACAATAAATCCAATGGATTAATACTAAAAATGCAAGGGTTTACTTCTAGAAACCCTAGAGAATAAACCCAAGGGAATATAAACTCTAGCTTTTTTAGTATTAATCTCTTGGGTTAATATTATTAACTCGGGTTTATAATCTCTTCAGGTTTTAGTATTAGTCCCTTGGATATATGAAATTCCCATGGGATCATAACATCAATCCCTCACGTTTATTAATCCAAAGGTTCATATTGTGAGGGTATAATATTTGTAACAGATCTCTATTTCCCATTTTTTTTCTTTCTGTTACAGATGCATTTATATATATGTTACTTCCATAGGTAAAAACCCTAATTTTTTTTCGTCCCAAAATAAGGTTGGCGTAGTCTAATGACTCATTGTTGTACAGTATTGTGATATAACATTTTTTGTGGACATAATTATCTCTCCAATCATAGTGTTGTTATGGTATAGTTCTACGCCTTAATTATAATGTTCTATGAAAGTATAATGAAAAACATTATTATTATAACATGTACACATTTATAACATTTTTGGGTTGATGACCCTAGTTTCTATGATTGGGACAAGTACTGGTCTTTGCAGTATTTGGATTACTTTATAGAGTATATAAATTGCATGGTAATGTTTAACTAAACACATGTATGCATTCTGAAGTGGTAAATTTTATTTCAATGCCCCTCCTAAATTCGTAGAAGGTTTGGAAGCAGTGTATTTGTTTAATTTGTATTGATAATTACCACCTAGACATTTTCTTGGTGTTTCATTATTTTGATTTAACCCAACCCAAGTTGTTAGCACTTTGGAGGATCGCTTTGAACCTTGCATCGAATGGTGTCATGCCACATACCAAAAGCCCATGTGAAAATCACGTGGCTTACAGTGTTGTCTCCTCATCAACGATGGTTCTGATTTGTTGATAATCCAACAATAAGTACGCTTGGTACAATTTTTACGCTAACGAAGAGCTAGAACACATGGATCATTCAAGAACATTGTCCTTTGCCACCTTTGGGTGCTTTTGGTTACAATGCCACCATGAGAGATTAATAATACCAACACCTATTTCAATTTTCCCTTTGCAGTGGAATTCACATCATCGCGATACCTTTTATATGACATTGGTTATGGGCATGTTCCTATAATCCAACAATTCTATGATTAATTCTAGCCCAATTTTGCTCTACCTTCCATGTACCCACAAAGTTCTTGGTCTGGTGTGTATGGAATAGGAAACCCACAAAGTACATGTCCTTCAAGGCTTTCCTCTCACTATGAATTGCTCGGCCCAATTTCCAGGTTCTAGAGGGTAAGCTTTCTTTCAATTGTTGATATTCTCCAGTTATATGCATTTATTTATATTTTATTTTAAGACTTCATACTTTATTTGTTTTTCTAAAGGTTCCTATAATAGGTAAAGTTCTTAATACCTTTCCACGCAAGTGGGTTCGCATGGATATGTTTATTTCTAATGGTAATTCAACAAATAAATTCACTCTATATCCTCTAGCAAAAACAATTACAAAAATAGAAAATGAAAAATGGATGGATGATGACAAGATATATAACCTCTTTTTACTATTTCTCATATTAGTGAAGAAAGTCAAATTTTAAATTCAACAGAAAGTTTCGAAAAATCTTCAGAATGTGAAGCTGATCATAATTTTCAAGTACAATGTAATATTGAATATTTTTCATTCAGACACATGTATTTATATTCTATGGAACAATTTGGTAACTATGTAGATGAAAACCTTCCAGGAAAATCTTTAAACATAATAAAAACTTGGAAAAATTCCAACAAGAAGAGTTAATCAAAACATTACAAAAACATTCTTCTACATATGCATGGGAGTACACTGACATGAAGGGAATTAATCATGAGACTTGCATATGGAAAACTCTAGGCCTATCAGACAACCTCAAATAAGGACGAGTCTAAATCTTAGGGAAATTGTGCAAGAAGAATTGCAAAAATTGTTGAATGTAGACTTCATTTAAACAATTTCAGACAGTGAGTGGGTTTCTCCCTTGGTGATTTCCCCTCAAAAGAATGGTAAATGGAGGTGATGTATTGATTATCGATAATTGAATAAGGCTACTCTAAAATATCATTTCACATTGTCTTCCATAGATCAAGTTTTGAATACATTAGCAGGGAAGAAATATTTCTCATTCTTGGACAATTTTAGTGGTTACAATCAAATTCAAGTAGCACCTGAAGACCAAGACAAAACCACATTCACCTTTCCATAGGTAACCTACCAAGTATATCCTTTTGGATTGTGTAATTCACTTTCAACATTCCAAAGAGTAGTATTAGAAATTTTTTATGATCTAATACATTATTGTGTTAGTGCTCTCGAAAAAGAGCATGTTGTTTTTTTCTTAGTTATTTGCATTATTCTTGCATGAAAGAGGAAGTTATTATGTTAGCTTAATTTTAGAAAGAGACTTGAATTTCCATACATAATAATAATATCTATTGTGCTAGAAGATTACATAGGTACATGGATAAGAAAATACCTGAGGGGTAGTTTCTTTGAATAAATTTTATTATATTACATGCACAAAGATCAGGGACAATTGTAGTGGTTTTCCTCTTGGAAAGGAACATGTGATTGTGTAGAGGGAATATTAGCTAATGAGGTATTTATTCTCTAGTGATGCTTTGATGGTTATCTTATTATAAGTATTGCATATGTAGGCTTTTTAAAAGAAAGATGTCATGATATTTTGTATGCATTTTGTGAATGTACATGAATATTTGATGAAGCTTGACTAGCATAAATTTATGAATTGGTTAATTAGTACTTGATTTAATCATGATATAAAACATTGGTAATAGTAGTAGTTGCAGGAGAAGGCTACGACATATTCAAAGTTGGATTATTTTTACTGTAATGACATGTAATAAGTTAGGGGTTCGTGCAAGTTAAAGGAATTTCAATTGGAGGTTAATACACCATTGCAAATAATTATGTTGTAAAGACACAATCCACAAGGGTTTCTGGGTAAATGAGATCATGACATGATTGTAATAGTTTATAATGAGTTATAGTGTTTCTAATAGCCTATGAAAATGGTGAATGGATGGACTCCCTTAAAACCATTGACTGATGAGTGACTAGAGCATTTAATAATAAAATTAAACATTTTTTCGTTTTCACCCTACAATGTTTCTAGGTTATATCACTATCTAATGGTGTGGTTTCCTATTGTGCTACTTATATCATGTGGATTCGTTGCATGAGCTGATTTTTATAATATCAAGTATGTGATTACTAATCTAGTTAAAGGAATCATGAAAATGATGGAAGGTTATGTGAGAAAATTTGTCTTTATATTCTACAAAAATGGTTGTTAATGGTTATGTAACTTATTATTCCTTTTTAAATTTACTCTATGTAATGATGATGATTCTATCTAACAGTTAATGAAGAATCTAGACTACTAATTTGGATAGCTACCTGTGTGTAAATTGGGTATTTTTTTTTTAACTTTGTTTATTTTCATGGAATGTTATGAGGGATGTCACAATTAGGTTTAAACAATTGAGATGGGAACAAAGTAGATACAAGAAGCTCTATCAAGCTCAAAAGGATACACATAATGAAAAGAGTTTGGAACTTATTAAGAGGGAGAGGATTGGGTAGATTTAGTAGCAATCAACCATTTTCTTATTCACCATGCTTTTAATTTCCTTTTATTTATATTTTCAGTTAATTTTTTACGGTTGGGTAGATTTAGTAGGAGACAATAATTTCTTTATTCAATATGATTTTACTCTCTTTTTAAAATTCTCCAAAATATTTGGGCATACTTGAAATAGAATTTATATTTAATGTTCAATTTTGAGCATATCTGTGGAATGGTTTTCTAAGTTTAGTTTGTGTGTGTATTGTTTTATTTTACCTAAAATTAAAATACAATGCAACATAAATGATGGACTATTTAAGTATTTTGGACCACTCTTGAATAATTTTCATTCGAAGTGATAATGAATTGTCTAGTATTAATAATATATAAAGAATGTTACCAATAAATGAATAAACAACAAGGCTAAATATTTTTATATTTTTATCCAATATGATGGTGTAAAAATTATGTGCTGAATAGAAAAATATTGTGGGCTATAATTAAAAGAGATATAAATATGCTCTAAATTTATTAAAATTAAAAATAAATGAATGTGTGAATTAGATATTTAAATCTTATACTTTTCAAAAACATTTTAACAAAATATTTCAATAAACTATTTCAAGATATAAGTTAACTAATTTATGTTGATATCAAATTAATATATATCTATATATATGTAACACCTCCTCATTCCACAATTTTTTTTTCTAAGTGTTAAGTATATATATAAATTTATAACACCAATGTCGCCTCTTTTATACAATTCTTGAATTGATATTGTTTTATAATTCTCATAAACAATATCTTCTTAACCCCCCCCCCTTTTTTTTACTATACATCTATAACAGAGTAATACCTTTATTAATATAATAAAGGCCTATCTCAACGTCTTTAAATAAATCTTATTTTCTATTTATTTTCACCCCATATTTCTATGTTTTAATATTTTTTTTTTACGATAATTCTTCAAAGTAATTTGGTGAATCTAAGACCACCAACTCTATCTGCTCTTTCATAACCCTAGACGCATATATATATATATATATATATATATATATATATATATATATACCATTTCTTTTTAAAGTACAAGGGCATTCAAATTCGTGAGGTATATCAACCTGCAAATGTACTATAATATATTCGAAGCCTGCCTTTACTCAGAGAATGGATTTTCATTAACTCAGCTAAGACTTGATTATATCACGGTAATTATGAAGGAAGATTTGGTTGGTATCATTTCTTGCACGCTTTTCTATTTGTTTTAATACTACCATATGTTGTTACCCACTCTCTGTCCTGTGGCGATACGTGTCTCCTCTATGCTTAATGAGTACCATTTTTTAAGTACTGTGATGTTGATTTTATGCAACTGATATATCAAATAACATCAATGTGAATATTTTCAATTGATTTTTACGATCCCAGGAATGCGAGTCGATTTCATTTCCATACCTGATCTATTGACATGTGGAGGATTTTGGTCTGTCGATTTGAATTAGGGTTTGTTTCTATCGAATACTATTTAACCTATTCCTTCAGTCCAACAATTTCCTTTACCATTTCATTTCATCATTCATGAGTTTTGATTTGAGCTATGCTAGACTACATGGAGGTTCAATGTCTCGATTTCGTTCACCAATTCTTCATTGCGTCTTTCATGGCAATTTTACAAGGTATGCGAGAGTGTTCATGTTCTTAATACACTTGTTATGAAATCATGCTTGGTTTCATCTTCATATTGGTATTAAAGTCTAGTGTAACCCTTCTCATTCGATGCTGGTGTTTTGCCTCCATGTCTGGATATTCTTGATTGCGTTTGACATGATTAGTTCTTGTTCATTTGTTTTTTTTCTTATCAGGTTAATTGTTTTCTAGAACCCTCTATTATACATACAAAGAGGCTTTACGATTCCTGTAGTTTACTACTATCCATGATTTTTAAAAGAGGCATTCCTCTTATCTTCAAATGATCAGTCTCTTAACGTCTTGAGATAATCAGTTGGACATACCTCCATTTATCTAACTCAGCGTTCGCTCTTAACTTGTTTTCAATTATCTGCCTGTTAAGGTCAAATTTTATTTAGTTCGTATGGAAATCAACCAATTTTGATGATTCTTCCTTCGCCGACCTTCAAAAAGAATCAAATGTAAGATATATACCACTCGTTTCAATTTTTTTTTTGTTTATATCTCTATGTGTCTATGTGCCATTCAAGATATTTGTTCTCCACAGAACTGCCTTTCTCGTGGGGGTTCTCCATTTGTTATCAGGTATTGCACTTGCTTGCTTACCGCTTCTCTATAATTATAACTCAATAGTGGTAATTCATCTGATATATATATATTAAATATATCGTGTTCAAGTCATTGATAAATTTTGGTTTTTCGTGTCATGATAATATATACACAAGTAACCATTCGTAACTGGTTTCGCTCGAGTTACTCACCGCAAGCTATTTCACTTTTTGTTGAAGGGTTAGCAACCCGTTTTCTTCTATTAAAGGTCGTTACTTCAATGATCGTCTTCGAGAGGGAACATATATTTTGCCTCAGCAATGATTAGTTTGATATTTACTTCCTATAAGTTAATGTATAATGACATTAGATCGACTGAGATTTGGATAATGTGACTTATCACTTGTATTCCCCATAAGTGTTTTGTATACATAGACTTTGGTATATTTTTCCCAAGCAAGAAAATGATTAATTTAATATACTTTTATTATTTTATGAAATTATAATTTTCCATATATTACTCTTCCAGATCTCTATAGTCTCAATATGCATGATTACCATTGTAATTAGTCAATTTTTCCTATCTGGAAATGAAATAATTATATTGATAGTATTAGATTTTACTACCAGTTTATAACATATATATATTTATTTTTAATTTTATAGTTTTCTCCCTATCAACCCTGGTCACTATTAAAACACTTGTAATACAACATTTTGTACATATAATGTTCTAAATTCACTCTACAGAATTTTAAATTTATTGCCTGGCAGGATGTGGTCCTATGTTCATTTGGTTATTATATTCAAATCTACTCATGTACTTGAGTATGTAGTCATAGTTCTACATTTAAGTAAGGTTTTTTACCTTTAGTCTCTCATATATTGAATATCATGATTTTCTAACCAAATCTTGCATAGTTTTGTATACTCACTCAATATATTTGTGATAACACTTTAATTTTTATTCGCTTGTGTAACAGAAATTAAAACTGATATATTTTTTTTCATGGATATTCCGAGTAGAATATAAATCTAAAAGTTACAAGGGAAGAATGTAGAGTACTTATCTGTTTATTTTCTAGTTTAAACCATGAAGCAGTTATGTCATAATAGTCATATATATTTTTAATTATAATTACAGATTATACCAGAGTTAACTTGCAAGAGTTTTTATCTGCTAGATACGTTTTTGTGCAATAGTAAAGTATTATTTACCAATAGATTTTCTCTTAAGCCCAATTCTTCAGCTTATATGTATGCAATCCACCTGTTAGATTTTGCAGAAATTAATATTTATTTGTTCTTAAGTTAATAGTTGATTTAATGTTTTCTGACTGTAACTTCTCCTACTCCATACATAGATATGTTTGTACATTTACAAAAGTAGATTAAAGTTACAACTCTAATGATTTATGGGAGTAGTATGTATCTCCAGATTTAGACCATTAGCAGGTTTAGAGATTCTAGATGATTTTCCGCATAATTCCCATTCCTACAACTATACAGAATTGAGAGGATTAATTTCTGCTAACCAGTTCTGTTAAATGTAAGGAATAACAACTTTATAATTTTAATTTAAAATAACATCTACAACAATTAACCATATTTCACAATGACATGTATTTTAACCATTCCTAAAAATTGTGGACATACCACTTTTGCAGATGACCAACCTCGCAACCTTAGAGTTCTTTTGTCTCAGAAACTCACCCCCAAGCTAAGATCACCTCCTAGAACAGACCAATCCCAATCTGTTTTGGAGTAGCTTATTTAAGCTTATGCTCCCCAAAGCTTGTTTCTAATTCTGCGTCCAGAATTACAACATGATTTTATTCCTGTTTGCCTAGGCTTTCCTTATTTAGGGACTTTAAAACTGCTTTATGCTTTTCCATCTTTTTACGTCTTCCCAACTACTCTCCACATCATTGGGGAAATCTATATTTTTTCTCAAAAATATAAATTAGAAATAAATTCTTTCAAGGCTTTTTGAAATATTTTTGGGGAAAGTCTTAGCCTCTTTCCATACCTTATGGATTTGGCAAGTGATCTCAAAAATCTCATTTGGTCTATATGCACAAAATATTTTATTTAATTTTCTCATAAATAATTAATAAATTACATCCACACACTAATTATCCATTGGGGTCCACTCCCTTTTGGATTGAAGTTCAAATTTATAACTTGAAAAAAACATAAAACTAGGGGTGTTACATATTCCCCCTCTGAAAACAAACATCGTCCTCGGTGTTAACAACTAACTACTAAAGAAGCATCATGTACATACCTTTTTAATAATGAAACATGAAACACATCATGCACTTTAACATGAGGAGGTAAGGCCAGCTTATAAGCCACTGGTCCCACCCTTTCTAACACCTCGAAAGGCCCACAATATGTAGGAGTTAGTTTTGCACAATTTCCAGCATAAAGTGTGATGTTTTTGGGTTTAATGCGCAGGTACACAGGATCACCCACTTTGAACTCTCGATGAGCTCTCTTCTTATCAGCATAGTTTTTCTGTCGATCTTGTGCTGTCTTGATGTTTCTCTGTATTTCTTTGAAAATCCTTTCCATTTCTTGTAGAGTATCGGGCCCCAATATTACCTTATCTTCAGCTTGGCTCCAACTTAAAGGAGTGCGACACTTTCTTCCATAGAGTGCTTCAAATGGACTCATTTTGATGGAGGATTTGTTAGACATTGGGCTCAATGCTCCCCATGTGTTTCGCGACATGGACTAACCGCCTCTCGTGGATCTTAACTCTAGCGATTGTAGCGGAGACTAATTCCTGCGGATTTTGGTCTAACGAAAATCGTGATCTCAACAACTGGTATCAGAGTTGGTTCCTTTGGTGCATGCCTAATAGCTTGAAGGAGATATGGTTAAGTCATGGAATATCAAAATTTACCTGTGATAAATGCAACAAACTTTCCTGAATGGAGAGATAAGGTTAAAACAAGTTTAATGGCCTATGAAATTGAGGTATGGAAGCTTGTATGTGATGGTTACTGCACAGACTCCCCTATGGTGAAATAACAACAGAGGAATGCCAAGGAAAAATGTGTGATATATAACAGTCTTCATAACAAGGACCTTGAGTTGACAATGGATTTAACCTCTGCAAAAGAAATCTGGGATAGATTGCACCTCATGCATGGAGTAAACACTAAGGACTGCACTGACAAGAAGGATAAGAGAATTAAGAAGAAGAAAATTTCATGTCAATAGGAAAACATTAAATCAAATGAAGTACCTGATAGTGTGAATGGAGATAAGAACCATGAAGAAATTATAGCTGAAGAAAAAGCCAAGCTTGACACTGCTTTGACTGAAATAGAAAAAATTGAAAAATGAAAAAAAATACCTTAAGACAGTGGTGCAAATATGTGATGAGAGAGAATATGAATATAGGAAAGAAATTATTGGCCTGAAGACACAGCTTGAAGAGGAAAAGAAAGTAGAAGACACTCTACTGTAATATATGAGAGAGAAAAATCTAGAATGTGAAAAATTGGAAGAAGAAGTAGTGAGCCTAAGAAAGAATTTAGAAAAAGCCCAAAGAGAACTATTAATGAATACACCTCCAATGAGAAGCTCTGAAAAACTGGACCAAATTCTAAATTCTCAAAGGTCTCCTCTCATAAAGGCTGGGATAGGATAGGAAGGAGAAACCAATACGTCCAAGGCAGAAGATAAAAAGAAAATCAATTTTGTAAAAGATATAAAGAACAGTGAAACAACTCAGCAAATTCCTACAGAAGAAGAAGCCAACAAGAACATGAGTTGCAGAGAAACAAATAGAATGAAGCAGCAACATGAAAGAACAGAGAATGAGAAGATGAAATAATCAATTGCTAAAGGCTCATATGCTCCTAAGGATGAATTGAAAAAATTTGGAAGATGTCAAAGGAGGTTCCTCCCTCCTATGAAAAATAGCACATGTTTCTCTTGTCATAAACCAGGACATAATTCAACATATTGTAAGACAAAGCGAATCTAGTCCAACTAGCAAAGGATGCAGCAAAAGAGAGGAACCCCTCAAGAAAGAAAATGGAAAAGACAATCTTTCACCAGGTACAAAAAGCATTTCCATGCCTATTGTTATGCATGCAATAATTTTGGACATAGAATTGTTGATTGTAAAATGTATTCAAGAAGAGGAACAAAATATTATACATCAGCTCAAATGCACCTTGGTCAAATAAGATGTTATGTATGCCTTAATCGTGGTCACAAAGAAAAAGACTATAAACTGCCATATATAGTAAAGAACTTTAGAAATATGATGAAGTCCAATCCAATAAAAAAAAACTATGAATCGGAAAGGAGTGAAGACATTATGATAAACCCCAATAGAGTATGGAAGGAAAAGAGAAAAGGGGAGCCTATTATCTCCATAACATAATGAATACATCCTAGTCTCATGGGGAGCTGCTCTAGGAAACAAAGAAAATATCCAACCAGTGATAAATATGAAGCAACATCCCAGGGGTAGAGCAGTTCATATGTAGTCCCCACAAAAACTAGTCTAAGAAGAGCTCCATGAAATGAGAACAACTATGAGATCAGGAAGTGAAAGGAAATTCCTCTAATAGAGAACTACAGAGGAAGAAGATTATATGATGTTTTAATTAGCTGATAGATTGATGGAAGAAGAGAAGGCAACAAGAAGCCATGGTAATAGAAAGAAAACATCATCACCTTAAATGACGATCACATTGTGCATCATATTGCTAGAATTGACAATGAATCACATTAAGAAGAATGAGTAAGAAAAGTCATGTCATCATTAATATCATTACATCACTCATCTATAAAAATTACCCTTGGGGGAGTACAATCAAGTAAGTGATAAATTTCAGAGTGATATGTCCATGAAGAGTCCTAGGAACGAAATTGAAGATGTCTTCCCTAAGATCACTATTTTAGAACAGTTGAATTGTTTGTAAAGCAGCAATGGTTCTGGAGAAGTCCTAGAAAAGAAAATGTTGTGACTTCCTCTGAATAAAATGACAGAAAAAGAAAAATATTAATGAGGCCAATATCAGATTTAGTATATTGATGATTATTGTTGAACAAGTGGAAATATCAATAGTAGAAACTATGGGTTCATGTGCAAGCTAAAGTGAAATCTCTTCACGGTTTATCAAAGTAATATCAATTGGTGTTTAGGTACAAGAACCATGCTTATCAACAGATTACCAAGCATTGTCAGTGAAGTAGCAGTATGATACAGGTCCACAAGATCAAAGGACTATGGAAAGAATACATCAAGGTAAAATTCCTAGGGTTATTTGCATTCAGTATGAAAAGGTCAGTAGTAGCGCTAAAGGATCAGTATCTAGTTTACACTTGAAGGATTATATTGAGCATTGAAGCAATATCTACTTCTATACATAACTACATGCCTTCCGGAAGACAACACATGCATATCTTCAAGGCCTTTGTCTTTAGATCATTCATAAAACTTTGTGAAGTCTGTTTGCTGAGATTTCTATCAAACAACTTGAAGATGTTTATGCTGAAGATCATCATGAAAGAATAGCTATGTCAATCTAATAGTTGAAGCCCAAAAGTCTATTATTGATTCATCACAAGCATACTTCAGCAGAAAGGAATTGTTGATGTTTAACCATTGAAAATAAGTTGATCATTAAAGAGAGATTGATCATTGACATACATAACCTCCTTATGTCATAAAAGAGAGTGCATGATTGATAAGTGAGACTGACTAATACACTGAATGTATCTAGTTTCAAGGTTTTGGTTTGAAAGTACATTATGCAAGCAATAAAAGCATTTGATCTCTTAGATAAAATTCTTGTTGATTCATTGATCATATTAGTAACAAGGACCTGCACCTATTAAGTGTAATATTATTATCAACATCCTAGCTCAAATCATCACCAATAGGAAAGAAAAGTGAACCAAAATTATAAAAGACATATTGGCTTCATCACAATTGAACAAATGTTGTACTATAGATGAGTATTGCAGAAGAAGACATATTCCATCCACAATATTCCTCAACAGAAATGTATTAGCACACTATATTAGATAGAGACTGAAGTATATTTGAAGCATTCTCAGTATTTTAGGTTTAATCCAGTAATGCATCCTTGATTATATAAATCTGGTACAATGTGTTCTATGAAGTGTCATTATCCTCACTTTCAGCTTTATACAAGTGAAAGGAGTCAGTGCTTTGGGACTCTATCAACTTGCAGTATGCATTCAAGATCAATAATCCTCAAAGTGTTCTCTCAACAACTCTTTTACACCAGTTTCGAGAAGCAAGGTACAAAGTCAGAAGAAGAATGCTTAAACACATCTCAGAGAGAGGAAATGCAGAGATAGAGGCTACACTGAGAGATGTGCAACCCTTTTCCATTGATGTCAAAGGGGGAGGAAAAGCAGATAGGCAGAGGAAGCATTAGATTATTGGTGGATGTGTTGCCATCAATTCCAAAGGGGGAGACTGTTGGAAATGTTGTCATTGATTGCAAAGGAGATGGCAAAGGAGGAGCACTTCAAACATCAACAAGTGGAATCAGAGCGATAGGTCTCGAGTTCGAAACTCACCCGGCTCGCATTGGGGGGGAGATTGTTGGACATTGGGTTCAATGCTTCCCGTGTGTTTCACGACATGGACTAACTTCCTCTCATGGATCCTAACTCTGGCGATTGTAGAGGAGACTAATGCCTGCGGATTTTGGTCTAACGGCAATTGTGATTCCAACAGGATTGATAGCTATTGTTGAAAGTAAATTTGATTAAATGCAAGTAGTCTTCCCATTTTGATGGCCTATCCATCACATACATTCTCAGCATATCCTCCAAAATATGATTTTTTCTCTCTATTTAACCATCTTCCTGAGGGTGATAAGCAGTACTAAAATTCAATTTAGTGCCCATGCCCCCAAGTAGACCTTTCCAAAAGGCAGCTATGAACTTAGTGTCTCTATCTGAAATAATCATCTTTGGGACCCTGTGTATCCTTATTATTTCTTTTAGGAACATATCTGCTACTTGGGCTATCCCAAAAGTATATTTTACAGGGATAAAGTGCGCAACCTTTGTTAAGGTGTCTACAACTACCACCACTGAGTCATGCTGGTACTTTGTTCTATGTAACCTGGTTATGAAATCTATAGAAATAGTGTCCCATTTCCACTCTGCAATTGGCAAGGGATTTAAAAGACCAGCTGGATGCTGATGCTCAACTTTAACTAGTGGACATTCCGTGCATCTAGCTAAATATCCTGCTACATCCTTTTCCATTCCTGGCAAAAACAATTTCTTTTTCAAAGCTGTTAGAATTTTCTAATATCCAGGATGTCCTGAATATGGTTGTTTCTGATATTCATCTAGGATCTCTTTTTTCAAAGACTCTACATTGGGAATATATAATCTGTTTTTATAGCACATCAGCGCTTTCTGGTTTTTCGTATATTCTGCCATTTCTTTCTTCAGCATTTTCACTTGTAGATTCTCATAGTTTGGATCTTGGTCTACTACCTTTTTAACTAGTTCTTCTAAATCAAAACTAGCACTACTCCCAATGCTGCTTACGTTTTGGAAAGCATTTCTGCTTAGCACATCAGCAATTTTGTTTTCTTTCCCTTTCATATGTTTTATGTCGATATAAAATTCACTCAGAAAAGACAACCATCTGGCTTTTCGAGCATTCAAATCGGTTTGAGAAAACAAATACTTGAGACTAATATGATATGTCATCAATGTAAATTTTTTCCCTAGAAGATTGTGTCGCCACATCTTCAAGGCATGAATTACAGCAGCCAATTCCAGATCATATACACTGTAGTTTTGTTCATGTTTTTTAAGTTTTCTAGATTCATATGCAATAACAACATTTTCTTGCAGCAACACTCCTCCCAATCCCTCTCGACATGCATTAGTACACACAACAAACTCTTTGTCAGGATCTGCAATATTCAGTATAGGGGTTGTAGTGAGTTTAATTTTAGTTGTTCAAAGCTGTTTTGGCATTTTTTAGTCCACTCAAATTTGGTGCCTTTTCTCTGTAGTGAAGTTATGGGATATGTTATTGCAGAAAATCTTCCCAAAAACCTTCGATAGTAGCCTACAATTCCCATAAATGATCTCACTGCCGAAACATCAGTTGGCACTATCCATTCTCTAATAGCCTTTATTTTATCAGGGTCCACAGCCAATCCTTATTCAGAAATAATATGCTCCAAGTATTGAATATTGTTTTTATAAAATTCACATTTACTGAATTTGGCATATAGCTGGTTTTCCTTCAAATTCTGAAAAACTATCCTTAAATGTTCTTGGTGTTCTTCCTCACTTTTTGAATAGACCAGAATATCATCTATGAACATTAGTACGAATTTATCTAAGTAATTGTTCAAAACAATGTTCATTAGGTACATAAAAGTGGCAGGGGAATTTCTAAAACCAAAAGGTAGGACTACAAATTCGTAGTGACCATACCTGGTTCGAAAAGTTGTTTTACTGATGTCTTCCTCCTTAATTCTGAGTTACTATCAAATAACACATGCATGCTAAGGTGTTGTTTGCAGCAAATTGTAGCAAGAGGTTGCTAGGGATTGGTCCCAGGACAAAGAAAAGCCAAGCACAGGAGGAGAAGTTGCATTTTAATGAATGACAAGTGTGAAGGATTGTGGGGAAGTGGCGTAAATGAAGTCCACACGTGAACAGAGGCAGTTCAAAAAGGAGGAAAAGGTGACTGTTGATAGTCATTTTCGAAGATCAGATGAAGAGTATGAGCAGGAGAAGGCTGAGATAACAATTCACCTTGAATTGTTAATGAAGTTGTTGTAGGAAAATATGAGAAACCTGACACATGGTTGGACCATGAGAAGGAAGGTGAAGTGGCAGAAGCTACACGGAAGAAGGGAAAAGCAGGTAAACATACAGTTGATGGAGGAGCTCAGGAAGCTCAAGCAGATGTTGAGTTGTGAAGAACTCAGAGAGGCTGAGTTGAAAGTGGATGTTTCCATTTGTGGCCCGGAACATGGCGAAATTTTGGGTGAAGAGATCAGTGAGGAAGATCTCATGAACTATTGGGATAGTTCAGAAGAATCTGAAGAGGTAATGGTGAGAGAAATAGATGAGGCCATGAAGCCTTACATATTTTCTCACAGTTCATGTATGTTTGCAGGATATGCGAAAGACGGTGAACAGTCTGATGGAACTGTCACAAAGGAGAATGAAATTCTTGAGTTAAATTTTGGTAGAGAATTCCTTTTAGAGAAGGAATGTGTTGGTTGGTTACAACAGGAAGAAATTACAAATGACTTCTTGTTTGGGGTAAGACCGCAAGTCGGAACTGTTATGGAACAGGAACAAAGTGGAAATGCTGAAGGAAAATTCCAAGGAGGTAAACAAGTGTATTTGTTTAAGGGGATTAGTGAAATTTTTTTACAATGTAATGATGTTGAAACCAGGAAAATCCAGGAAGATTACCATAAGAAGAAGGGACATAGTGATGAGACAGAAGGGAAATATACATAAGAACTGAATCAAATGAAGAATTCACAACAACAAAGAGAGATGTCGACTGAAGCATCTAGTGAGATCACAAGGTCTTATGTTTTTAAGACTAATGATTTGAGTGTGATGACAGGTATATCACAGAGTGTTAAACAAACTTTGAAGTTTGTTAAAGAAGAAGAGTTGAATATGAAATGTGTTCAGAATGATACTGAGATAGCAAGATCTCAGGAAGAAATGAAGACAGATGGGTCTTATGGAAATATTTGGCAGAATATTGAAGCAGGGGAAGAAGGACCATCTGATGATTGCTCAAAAGCAAGTGAAGGTATGGAAAGTTGTGCAAAATTTCCAAGTTCTACTCCAATTGAGATTGTTCAGTTATATCAGAAGTTAGATCTTCAGAGGAGAGAGTTGGAAAAGCAGAGGATCTATGTTCAGGAAGAGTTACTGAAAGACACAAAATAGGGAAACATTTTTCAAATAGATGATGTGGAGGAGGGACTAACTGATAGTCTCACAGAGGATTTAAATCAACATACTGATGTGCTGATGGACAAGGTAATTTTAGAGCAGCATA
Source organism: Pinus albicaulis (assembly GCA_034641835.2). NCBI lineage: Eukaryota > Viridiplantae > Streptophyta > Pinopsida > Pinales > Pinaceae > Pinus > Pinus albicaulis. Next base: position 624,392,975 of record CM076569.1, read on the forward strand.
CTGAAATGTTGCCAGCAGCGGAAGGGGCACTAAAGCCTTATGTTTTTTTTTTCTAACAATTGTTTTGTGAGTACAGGTTTTATTGGAGATGCTGGAGGAAATATATTGGATCGAGAAATTGAACTGATGAGGCAAATGATGATGAAAGTATTTCGGAAGAGGCCAGCAGTAGTAAAACAAAGAAAAAGCAGCAAAAGAAAGACAGCAGAATATTGTGAAAGCATAGTCAGTGGGGCAATGTAGCATAAAGTGTGGAGACCTGGAAAAGAGCAACAGACAGAAGCAGCGACAAGTGGGAAGTTGCAACACAAGATATGGGATCCAGGCAAACAGAGATCCGAACACATGATCAGGCGATCATGATTAATTTCAACCTTGGGAGTCTGATGCAGGAGCATCAAGGCCAATTTTCATTTTTAAATATGTAATAAAGGGGGGTGTGACATTTTAATTATTTTATTAATTAATTTTTTATTTTTAAATAAAATAGGAGATAAATTATAAAAGTGAGGATTTTTTAAATATTCTTTTATTAATTAAAAGGATATGAGAGAAAACAGAATTAGGTAGCAAAATTAGGGAGTAGAAATTCTATGTACGGGACTTTGTTGAATCCACACCTAAAATGAATTTAAATTAGATTTAGTTGAGGATTAGGTGGAGAGATTTTTGGAGTGAATTAAATTCATTATTTATGTATAAATATGAGTAGTTTTTGTGAGGAGAACACACTTGAATAGTTGAATATTTGAGATAGTTACGAGTGGAGTGAGTGAGGAGTAGTTTAAAGGGCCAAGAGCCAAAAGGCCGCCCAATGTAATATCTGGCCACAAAATTTTAATATAGTTAAGGGAGTTGATTTGTATGGCTCTTTTCTCCTTCATGTTTAATTGAGTTGGATGTTTTTCATGATTTTATTATAGAAAATTTGAGTATTTTCAGAGTTCGTAAAGCAGTTGTGTTCTTCTATGCGGGATTTGCTTTCTAGCAGAATTCCTGCATCAATAATAAGCTTATATATCTCAATTCATGAAAATTTCATCAAAATGTCTTTCATATGAATGTGCAACACAAAGAAAAGAGTTAAAGAAAATAATAAACATTACAGGTTTCTTCACACACAAGGATTGGAATCACATATTTATAAAATTAGTGCAATTTCGTTGTATTAAAAAAATATATAGATATATAAATTCATATCAATATTAAATGATTGGGCGGATCACAATTTTTCATTAAATTAATTACAAAAATGGAACTCAAAATCAACAACTTCAACGTTACAATAATTCAAACCATTGATAACTCTTTATATTATTCCATTCCTCTATATTGGGAAGTAAATCCTCTCATGTATGGTGTCAAAGGGATGCTAAGTAACCATAGATTTTGTGGTTATTTTTTGTAGACATTTTATCTGAAGGAAGATTGTGGAAAAACCTCTGATGGCATAGGAGATATAGAAAAATATCATTGAAATTAATTGTAAGGGTGTGATATACAAAAATATGGTAGCTATCAATAAAAATATGAAAAATATGGTAGTGGTTTGTGGATCTCTTTAGCTTGGAATATTTTGAAACCTTTCTTGCCATGTAGACATATCTCCCTCCATAGTCTATATTCCCCTAACAATGTTACTAAGTCAATCATAGTGCATTCTCCTAAGTCGTTATAATCACATTCTCACAATTTCAGAGGCTTTGCTAGTGGGTAATGCGTTGAATTATTCATCCACTTTGCATCGGTGAACCAATTCTCCATGGGAGAGGCACATCTGCTATGGGTGAGTTTCATCGATGGAAACAAAATTGCCATATTCTAATCAGAAACGTGTAGAGGAAGATGGTAGGAAGAATAAGCTATGGGCACCAGATGATAATTAAGAAGAGAATGTGCACAGGATGGTGGTTACAGGATTTTCCTAGAGATATATATCATTAGACCAACACCCTACAGTGGTGAGAACTTACTACGGTGCATGCTCCACATATGTGAATCCATATTCAACATATACTCCACCACTAAGAGGCTCAACGTGTCTAGGCTGCATTGCCACTATCAACATGGACTATTATCTCATACCTTTAAGTTGTGTTACAGAAAGGAGATGAAGATAATGCATCTTTGGCAGTAATGGCTATGTAAATTTGCATCATGTTTTGCACGCTCCACTGTGACACCCCCCAATTCATGTGTTTGAATTTCAAAGTTAGACATTTGAACTTTAATCCTAAGGGGAGTGGACCCCAAAGGATAAATATTTTGTGAATGTAATTAAATAATTATTTGAAGAGATGAATAAAATGATTTTTCTGCAGATTGACCAAAATGAGATGTATGAGATCACTTGCTAAATCCATGAGGATGGACAAAGCAAATAATCCCCAAAATCTTTCAAAAATCCTTGAAAGAAAATATTTCTAAATTAGATTTTGAGGTAGAATATAAATTTCCCCAATGATGAGGAAAGTAGTTGGGAAGAGGTAAAAAGCTGGAAAAGCTGAGGAAAAGCATAAAACAGCTTTAAAGAGTCCCTAAAATGGAAAGCCTAGGAAAACAGGAAGAAACGCATCCTGATATTCTGGACGCAGAATTAGAAACAGGCTTTGGGGAGTGAAAGCTTAAATAAGCTGCACTAGAACAGATTGGGGTGGTCTGTTCTAGGAGAATGATCTCAGCTCGGGGGTGAGTCCTGGGAGACAGAAGGATTCTAAGGTTGGGAGGTTGGTCATTTGCAGGAGTGGTATGTCCCTAATTTTACAAATGTTTTACTTCATATAGTATGAATTGGCTACATATAAAATTGTCATTGTATATTAGAATATAAATTCTACATTTAATAGAATTGTTTATAAGGAATTTATCCTTGCCACTCTGTATGGTTGTGGAATTCAATCTGTGAAGTAGAATCCCACAGAATCTCTAAACCAGTGAATGGTTTAAATCTGAGGATACTTATATTTTCACAGAACAAGAATCTATGACTTAAATTTAATCTGCTTCTGTTTCTTAGAATGATTTTAGTATAGGCATATATGTGAATGAGAATCTGAAGTTCTTGTTTTATATTGGAAAGCAATAGAAAATGAGTTGCAATTTACCCTGTCCATGAAAGAATGACAGGATAGATTTCATAAATCTGGAGACAGAGTACAAGTTCTCTAGTGGGGTCAATGAAACTTTATTGGCTTCTAAATTTTAGTCTAGAGGAAACTTTCATGTAAAATTTGGAGTAACCAGAATTAAAGCCATTAGAGTTCTGAAAACAAAACAAGCTTTAGAAAGATACTACTAGACCCTAGAACATAAGCCAGATTTTAAATTTGTTTATGTAACAGAGAGTCTATGCTACACAAATACCACAACGAACTAATTATGTAAACAAAGAGATAAATTATAGTGGGTTAACAGTTAATCTTTCACTAGATTGTTTTGAACTATGCCAAAGTCTAGTTAAGAAACATGTATAACCCTTCGTATATAAATGAAAATTTAAAAAGCTGCCAAGTATTGACTTAATATTATAAGTTATATGTCCTAGAATTTCCACAGAAATACGAGGGAAATCTAGATAAGAACATTTGAAATTAATATGCAACATAAAAATTTTAGGGTGTTATAAACTGTCACGGTTGCCAAATCAAATTCAAAAAAAGAATTTACAATTATTAAATGAATTGCTAACATACAGTTGTACAGTGCCTGTATATGTATGCTGAATCAACATATTTAAAATAAATAAAACTTCATTGGCATCATTTAAATCTTCATTAAATATCAGTCGTAGACGAACATTAACATACTCCTTTAGCATTAAGAGAATAAGTATGTTCTGAGTTGATAACTATTAACTCAAAAATAAAAGAGATTTCTGTGCATAATATATTCGAACAAAAAGGGAGGATTCAGATGAAAACCATAAAAAAAAACCCCATTCCATACTACATCTATTTACACTTTAAAACCAAACCAAAGGAACACGAAGCAAGATGCAATTATTCATACGACTCAGTTCAGAGAATTGATGCTAACTCATCCTGAAACAAGGCTGTATGCGTATCAACAGTAGTAATGAGTGCCAAATTTGAATAGAAATTCCATGAGTCACTTCAGAGATTCACTTCGCCCTTAGTCGGCTGAGCTCAGGAATAAACACGCATAGATGAAACGAAACTGAGCGAGCTTAGTCGCAACGTTCAGCGTGGAACTCATAATGTGTAAACGTCCCTACACTAACCGCATGTCCACGGCTATTGGAAAAAAAAACAAATTTAAATACTTTCTATAGAAACAAGAGAAAATCCATACAAAGATTGTTGGAAAAATTTGGAGAACCTGTGCAATAACGAGTGAAGGAAATAAGTCGAATGAAGTCGCCAGAAACAACGAAAATGATTGTAACCTCTTAGCTACCATAGCAGAATTTATATACCTGCAAGGAACAGAGAATGTTTCTATTAGTAAATTTCTGGTCCATAATAGAAAGTATTCACCGAACGATTGGAAAAAAAAAAACGAAGTATACCGTATACCTGGGGTAACGCGATGAACGCCAGATCAACACTCCCTGAAACGAACATAGCGAGAAGGGGAGAGTTAAATGCATTTGCTCATGAGAAGATATAAGCCAACCCTTACAAACTCCAAGTTGCGTTTCAAACTTGATGGCTATCTTGTCACAACAAGAGTCGACCAGGCCTTTCGCCTTCCTAAGAAAGCCCCCTATTCTTCATCGTGAGTTCTGTAAGAACAACTGAGTCATTGGGGTTAATAGAAAATTTTACCCGAGAAATAGGAGCAAATAGAAATGGTATTAGCCGAACCATATACTCTTTCAGAGTTCTCCATTCAACCCAAATCAAACGAAAAGGTGTAAGACAGAGAGAAGAAAACCATTGAATAAAAACAATAATACCTATTTTACGAATTTCGCTGTAATAGCGTTGTGAATAAATTCCGGAACGCCATCTTGAGGGTTCCAATCCTACACGATTGCAGTAGAGTGAAACCAGAACTGAGGAAACAAGCTGAGTAGAATCGTTCACTGAAATTGCTCCATAATAGAATGAAGATTTAACAAGCACTATGCATAGAAACTGATAGGCAGATGAAAAACAAATCATACCTATTTTGATCGAATGAACGAGCGCTTGGTAGAAAACCTCGACATTTCTATCCTGTGCAAAAATAGTCCAAAGGGAAATGACGAATGCCACCCAGACAAGATGAAGTTCTGGAATGAAAAATAGGAGCTAATAACGGAATAGGAAACCCTAACTCCATTAAAATCGAGTCGTCCACATGTAGGGATAATCGTATGAATGAACTCGGATTTGGGATTTGTGACCGAATAAGATTTAAGGGAGAGTACATCCAAAAATCCCGAGAGGGATTGTAACATTAAATTCATACATAGCGTGATCTTAAAGAAATATTAATCAAACCCAAGGGTAATATTGTAAATTATGTATTCAAACCCATCGTACACAAATAGCGTGATCGGTATTCAGAGTTCAGAATCGTAGTACTTCGCATCAAACAAAATTTTTGGAGAAGCAAGAAATTGAATGCAGGTAGGCCACAACGTCCCATTTGACAAATCGAAATTCAAATCCTACCTGATGTGCCAGAAAATTATCGCCCATATACGAAAGAATAGTACAGGAGTGGTTGAAACACTAAAGAAAAACATAAAGTCCCCAACTGGCATCAGAAAGGAAATGATCCGGGAATAAAAGAAAAGCGTATCAAATTGAGCAATACGTAGTTGAAAAAAAAAAACGTTGACCTATGGAATTCATTAAAGGGTCGATCCATGTTTATCGATCACATTTGATTTAAAAATAAAATGAGTGGTTCGATTTTATACTATACAAAATTCAAGACCTCGATTTATTCCTATATAACGTCCAATGGTTAAATAAAATGAAAAAAAATTAATGGAGAGGCATTATATGTTTCGCCTTCTATGGGAATCATCATATGATTAGTTGCATCTAGGAATAAGTAAAATGGGATGAAACGGAACGATAAATGTATATAGTTAACTTTGTCAATGTGTTAGAAGTTTATTGTGTTCCTATTTAATTTTATGTCTTTCCTCCAAAGGAAGGAGATGAAGGTGGAAAAGTAAAGATGAACCAAGTTAAATTTCACCTGCGGGAAAAAAAAAAAAATTGTTTGGAGTACGAGAGAGGGAGATGTGACATCCACATATTTGAATCCATACCTAGCATATACTTCACCACTCTAAGGCTTGACTCGTCTCAACTGCACTGCCACTATTTGCATTGCTTGGTATATCAAACCTTCAAATTTCATTAAAAAATTGTATAAAAATAGTGCATCCTCGACAACAATATTTGTGTGTAAATGTGCATCATGTTCATTAAAAAAACTAATAGGAGAAGTGATCAAGAAAGTGAAGCTCACCCACATATGTGACTCCTCGGGATGAAGCACCAAAAGCGGCTCGGGTGAAGCGAACTTTATGACATCGGTTCCACATGTTCGCTTTTCTTTAGAGGGAGGATGAAAAAAATAAAACAATCTTTTTGGCTACATCTTGAGGGAAAGTTGAGAGTCGACCACGAAAAAAAATAAAAAATTGGATAGATCTTCTTAGCCAATGCATGCAAAGGAACACCTTCAGTGTATTGATTGAAGCCACAGTTGGTTCGAGTGAATTATCTGCCATAAAGTGAATATCACAATTAAATTAAATCGTAATAATTCCACATTTGGAAGTTTGTGTTGGCTTGCAATAAAATAATTAGTGATGGAATTAGACTTTTGAATTCCCAAAAAATATTTAAACATATTTAGTCTTTTGAATTCCTCGGAATAAAATAATTTTAATCGCCAAGTAGTGTATCCTATAAAAGGAAACTAAGAGTTCAATAAGGTCCACTATAATATGAAGGATTTATATACACTATAATGGTAATATAGTTGTCTTTCAATACTGCGTCTCTATTTAAATCTGAAACATTAATGCATGATATTATATACTTATTCGGAGTAGTGCATTCTACCTCCAATTGTGGAAAACAATTCCCTGAGGTTTCTCAATCTAAGGAGAGAGAACTAATGAGGAGGCTTTTAGAAATATCTATATCAATCAAAATCATGAACCCTAATTCAACTAAAGATAATTTTTGCCAATGAATTGAACAAGGTGTCACATTACCCATCTTTTAAATGCCAATAGTCCTCGACCTGTCTTTCATTTCAATGTAATTGAAATTGGGTTCTTAGATTTCAAAATAAATGATTCCATCTGACTGGTTAAAAATAATCTCAAGTTAATTTACTCCACCTAGGTTTGTTGGTATAACTTTGAATAGTTGATCAGTGTTAATTTTAATAGTGAAAACGTTGATTGTCAGCCATCAACTTTAGAAAATTGAATTAAAAACAATAAAGTTATGGTGCAGTAATGTTGATGCCCTACCTGAAGGCAAAATTGTGAATACAATATGCATGTAACGAGGTAATGCCAGTGAATCAAACATGAAAAATATTTGAAATTCTATCTCTTAGAATTCAATGACATAAGTGGGCCTTCACGCATATATTGACGAGGAATGTGACTGTGTGAGCGAACACCGACTGGGGAAAGTTAGGATAGTAATTTAATTGCATATCTAGGTCTCAGATAATCCATTGAATTCATAGTGATTTATTTGAATATTGACAATATTTTTATTTTATATATATTATTTATCAAGCTTTTCATGTTATTTGAATGCCATAAATTAGGAAAAGATTCATATATTAAAACTATTAAGTTATATGGAATTATTAATACCACACCAATATATTAAAGCTTTACATTACATGTAAATGTATAATTGTGTGAGACAGACTTTGACATTTAGATATTGCTGGAGTTGATAATAAAAAAATTTAAATATTGTCTACATTAAGAATAAAAATAATAATAATAACTAAATTTAAGTGGCTGAAGATAAATTAAAATAGATTTATGAATATTTACAAATAATTACCAAATTTAATAAAAATAAAATTAAAAAATAAAACATAAATATATAAGAAATGTTAAAGTAAACTTATTTTTTAATCAACTTTAAAATATAAAAAAATGCAGTAAAAATGATTTCAAATTAATTATTAATTAGACGGCAGTGATTGTACCAAAAATACATTAATAACTTTGACATTTTATGAATGACCCAAACAAAGTGTCAATTTCAATATAAAAATGACTTCAAACTAAACCAGTCATTCCACTGGAAGGGAATTCTTATTTAACACAATGAAAGAAAGAAAACCAAACCACTCATTCCACTGGAGAAGAATTCTTATTTACGGGTCATAGATACTCGAAACACCAGGACTACAAGGACGCAATGATGTTTTCATGGACGCGGAAGGGCCGGAAGGCGGCGCTGGTCTCTGGGTTTCTCTTCTTCCCACGGAGAATGGGGGCTATTCACCAGCAGCTGGTCCACATTATTTATTATATATAAAGTAGACAAAGATATAGTTCAAGCACAACAACTATTGTTCTTACAGAGTAGAGTACTGTAACCTAACGTGGGTTCTTGGTCTTCTGGCGTAGAGATTTTTGTGTGAGATCAGATGAGAAAGTCAAAATTTTTATAGAAAATGACAAAACCGTGTGATCCTATCAAAATTATTATGGTTTCCAAAAGCCAAAAAGTGACAGAAATTCTATTTACGATGTTGTGCTCCTGGTGGTGGAGGTGGAGGAGGAGGACAGCCGTCGCTGAGCCCACAGCTAGGCGCCGAAATCAGCTCTCCTCCATTTTTGGGTTTCGTTTCGTCCCCTGCGGAATCTGATAGGCCGGAAGGCGGCACTGGTCCTCTCTTTATTTCTTTCCATGTAGAAATATTCACGTGGCGCTGCTCCACCTGCAGGTTATAGGGAGATCGCCCAGCAGCAGCAGCATGATTGAGAATTAGCATGAACACGATGAGCATGCAATGTTATCAAAATAAATTATTTATAGGAATTAAAATGTATTATTTAAAAGAAGTAAATGGAAAAATATTATTAGGAACTTATGTTGATTGTAGATTTTCAAAATATTAAAGAAACTAGCTATTAGATGCGAGTTAAATGACGTCTCGCCTAGTAGTTAAATTTTGAAATATTTTTAGAATCTTCAATCGACATAAGAATGCTCAGAAAACCAAAACATTATATAAAAAAGACAAAGACTAATGTAATTATGCAAATTATGGTACGTAAAGAATGACATGCGTGATGATGATGGTAATACTATATGTTGGTGCTGATGAAGAAAGCGGAAGCATGCTGGCAATCCTTCTGTTGTTCTTCCATAAAATGGGTAACCGCTTGTTGCTAAACTGTGATGTAGAGACTTACTTGGTGGTAATGACGCAATTTAATGATAAACGTGAACCGCGATGAGCATGCAAAGTGTCACATTATGCAAGCCTTTGTGGCCTCCATCATCAATTATCAATATCTTCCCAGAAAGCAGCTTCAGGACCTAAATTATGAAGATGAAAATGCTATGATATACATGAAGTATGGTTGAAACCCTTGATATATGCAATGCAGGTATATATCTCACTTTGTTAAAATACATATAGTTTGTTACGGTTGTCTGAAATAGCGGTCTGTTTTCTGCCATTCCTCTGAAATACAAGATTTAATGATGGGCTTCCAGGTATTTCTTTCTATTAATTGATAACTGCAGTTAGAGAAGCCCGCGTTCCCATATCTTGCAATGGTTTATCTTTAGTAGTTAGTTGTAATTTAGTTAGTAATAGATTAAGTGGCATAGATGAGATGAGATCTTGGACTCTTAGGAAATGTTGTAGTAAACTTTTTTTTATTAGATATAAACATTGTGCCATAAAAATTATTTTAAATTACTTCTACTCACTTGAAAATACATTATAAAATCAATTATTACTTCTACTCACTTGAAAATACATTATAAAATCAATTATTTCTACAACTTTATGTAGGACAAACAAAGATATTTAAAAGTAAAAAAACATAAAATAAGGAGACATTTTCAATATAAATAGCACAACTATATTAAAAATTTTAATGTGTTTGATATAACTCAAGGCTTCATTTTTATCTACAACAAAATTAGAATAAAAAAAAATACTATTACCATAATAAAATTTAGAATACAAAAAATTACTATTGCCATAAAATATTATTATGACCATTAAAATTAGTACTAATTACTTCTATATAATAATAATTTATTTATTATAATTATTATTTTATATTAAATATTTTTTTTTATTATTAAAAAAATGATGTAATATAAATTGAACTCTTATATTAATAAACCCAATAAATTAAGCCAAGAGAATAATAAATCAAAGGGGTTAATACTGAAATTCGAAGGCATTATAAACCTACATGAATAATATTAATCCAACGGACAATAAACCAAATGGATTAATACTAAAAATGCAAGGGTTTACTACTAAAAACTCTAGAGAATAAAACTAAGGGAATATAAACTAGAACTTTTTTAGTATAAATCTCTTGGTTTAATATTATTCCGTTGGATTTATAATCTCTTGAGGTTTTAGTATTAACACCTTGGGTATATGAAATTCACATGTATTCATAAGATCAATCCCTCAAGTTTATTAATCCAACATTCATATTCCAAGGGTATAATATTTGTAACAGATCTCTATTTCCGAATTTTTTTTTTGCCAAGTTTTTTTTTCTTTCAGTTATAGATGCATTTATATATATGTCACTTCCATACGTAAAAACTTTCATTTCTTCATCCCAAAATAAGGTTCGCTTAATGATCCATTGTTATACAGAATTGTGATATAATATTTTGGGTGGACAATTATCTCTCCATTCATAGCGATGTTATGGTATAGTTCTACATCTTCAATTATAATGTTGTATGAAATTTATACGGAAAAAACCTTATTCTTATAGGAAATGTTATACTAAACTTGTTAGAATAACTGAAGGCTTCATTTGTATCTACAATTAAAATTAGAATACAAAAAATACTATTGCCATAAAAATATTATTATCATCATTAAAATTAATGTTAATTATTTCTATATACTAATTATCTATTTATAATAATTATTATTTTATATTAAATGTTTTTTATTATTATTAAAAAAATGATGTAATATAAATTCAACCCTTATATTAATAAACCCAATTAATTAAGCATAGATAATAATAAATCAAAGGGGCTAATATTGAAACTCCAAAGCATTATCAACCTAAGAGAATAATATTAATCCAAGGGACAATAAATCCAATGGATTAATACTAAAAATGCAAGGGTTTACTTCTAAAAACCCTAGAGAATAAACCCAAGGGAATATAAACTCTAGCTTTTTTAGTATTAATCTCTTGGGTTAATATTATTACCTCGGGTTTATAATCTCTTCACGTTTTAGTATTAGTCCCTTGGATATATGAAATTCCCATGGGATCATAACATCAATCCCTCACGTTTATTAATCCAAAGGTTCATATTGTGAGGGTATAATATTTGTAACAGATCTCTATTTCCCATTTTTTTTTCTTTCTCTTACAGATGCATTTATATATATGTTACTTCCATAGGTAAAAACCCTAATTTTTTTCGTCCCAAAATATGGTTGGCCTAGTCTAATGACTCATTGTTGTACGGTATTGTGATATAACATTTTTGGTGGACATAATTATCTCTCCAATCATACTGTTGTTATGGTATAGTTCTACGCCTTAATTATAATGTTGTATGAAAGTATAATGAAAAACCTTATTATTATAACATGTACACATTTATAACATTTTTGGGTTGATGACCCTAGTTTCTATGATTGGGACAAGTACTGGTGTTTTCAGTATTTGGATTACTTTATAGAGTATATAAATTGCATGGTAATGTTTAACTAAACACATGTATGCATTCTGAAGTTGTAAATTTTATTTCAATGCCCCACCTAAATTCGTTGAAGGTTTGGAAGCAGTGTATTTGTTTAATTTGTATTGATAATTACCACCTAGACATTTTCTTGGTGTTTCATTCTTTTGATTTAACCCAACCCGAGTTTTTAGCTCTTTGGAGGATCGCTTCGAACCTTGCATCGAATGGTGTCGTGCCACATACCAAAAGCCCATGTGAAAATCACGTGGCTTGCAGTGTTGTCTCCTCATCAACGGTGGTTGTGATTTGTTGATAATCCAACAATAAGTACGCTTGGTACAATTTTTACCCTAACGAAGAGGTGGAACACATGGATCATTCAAGAACATTGTCCTTTGCCACATTTGGGTGCTTTTGGTTACAATGCCACCATGAGAGATTAAGAATACCAACACCTATTTCAATTTTCCCTTTGCAGTGGCGTTCACATCATCGTGATACCTTTTATATGACATTGGTTATGGGCATGTTCCTATAATCCAACAATTCTATGATTAATTCTAGCCCAATTTTGCTCTGCCTTCCATGTACCCACAAAGTTCTTGGTGTAACAACCCCAATTTGTGTGTTGAATTTTTAAAGTTAGACATTTGAACTCAAATCCTAAGGGGGTGGACCCCAAGGGATGAGTATGGTGTGAATGTATTTGCATATTTTATTTGAGGGAATAAATAAAATGATTGTGCATTTTGACCAAAAAGAGAATTAGAGATCACTTGCCAAATCCATGAGGATGGATAAGGCAACAAATCCCCAAGAATCTTTCAAAAATCCTTGAAAGAAATTAATTTAGATTTGAGAAGGAATCTAAATTTCCCCAATGAAGAGGAGTAGTTGGGAAGAGGTGAGAAAAAGCTGGAAAAGCTGAGGAAAAGCTTAAAGCAGCTTTAAAGAGTCCCAAAATGGGAAGCCTAGGCTAAACAGGAAAGAAAGCATCCTGCTATTCTGGACGCAGAATTAGAAACATGCTTTGGGGAATTATGAGCTTAAATAAGCTACTCCTAAGCAGATCAGAGGTTGATCTGTTCTAGGAGGTGATCTCTGCTCGGGGGTGAGTCCTGGGAGACAAAGAGGACTCTAAGGTTGGGAGGTTGGTCATTTTGCAGATTTTGTGGTATGTTTTGAAATTCTTGTTACTATGTCTTATTACAGTATGAATTGGCTACATATAAAATTTTATTTTATGACAATGAAGAATTTGGTACTACATTTAACAGAATCTATCCTTAGGTATTCACCTTTCAGATTCTGTCTAGTTGTAGACCAGCAAATCTATAGAGTAGAAGCCCCAGAATCTCTAAACCAAGGTCGGTTTAAATCTGGAGTTACTTGGCCTCTACAGATGATTAATTTTTGTTATGTTTTCTGTAGACACAATAATGATATGATATGCTTATGTGTATGCTAGAGAAACATTATAGTATCACTGAAATAGATACATGGTATGTAGCAGCAAGGAAGAAAGCAAGATATCAGATTTTAAATTGCAACCATGAGCATTCTAACACTTATAACATTTATAGACTGCATATATGAACATTCTAACAATTATAATGGTGCTGGGAAAAGAGTAATTATATTCTAGATGAGCATGCTATCATTTATATGGGTGTGGATTTCATATCTAAAATATATTCTTACTCCTTGACAAAACTGTAACATAGAAAATAATTATCATAGCAAAGGATTGAATTGATAATTAAGGTTCTCTAGCCAAGCATTATTGGATGCATAAAGGTGTACCTCAAATAAAAATCGAAATTATGAGTAAGGACTCGAGAATGTATTTTGTATTCTCATTACACCACAAAATAAATCTACATATATCTTGAGCCTTTGAATCCATTACCATACCCCAGGATTTCATTTAGTGCTAAGCACCTTCATTCAAGTACAATTGAATACTCATATAGGCCTAACACCAACTATATATATATAAAAGTGAAATAGTATTAAAACATTTGAATGCGCATATGATCTTTACATCTACTTTTAAACTATGATATATAAACGAAGTAAAAGCGAAGGCATAACCCCAAACCTAGGGTCATGATAAAGATATTGGTTTGAAAATAAAATAACAAATAAATAACCTTGACGACGCCAAGAGCTAGACAATAGCTCGTTCGACCTTATGGTTAATATATGTATATATATATAAGGCCAAGGTCAAACGAGAGTTATAAATGCAAATTTTTTTAAATGCCAATCATATAACTGCGAACTAGATATAAGAAGAAAAAAAAACAAATAAGTGGCGATCCAAGGCCAAGATGCCAACATGAAATATATAAATAATCTCGTTCGCTAATAGAAACAAACAGGTAGCCAACCTACGTTAGCGCGGTTAGATTTTAACGTGAAATTTCATAACGAGAGCTAACCTTAGCTCGTTGAAACCCTATTGAAATACAAACAGAGAAATAAAATAGGAAAAACCATAGCCCCGGTTAATATCGGTTCAGAGAAAGGTTAGCCGTAAGGATTTCTCCACAAGTGATAACGAGTTCGAATGCATTGTGTTAGATTATCATTACTTTGGAACTGCAGAGAGGACATCAATAACAAAATAAAAGCTTTTCAGTCAAGCCAATATAAACAAGGCTACGGCATCTCCCAGTAAAGTGATATAGAAATCAAAATATGATACCATACATCCACAATACTGGCCGTCAAACTGATTCCGGCTAGTGTGGACCTGCATGCAACCTAAGTAACAGATCTTTCTACGTCTGAGGTGTGTGGTAGCCTCCCAAAGTTAGCGTATCATGATCCACGCGCGGAGGGTATGCCATCCTCAAGAAAAATCATAGAAAGAAAAGTGTGGCGATGTTGTTCAGAGAGGAGGACGACCGATATCACACCTTCGGCACCCTACCTCGCATGAAACATTACTAATACTGCCGGTAGGCAGATAGGGAAGCCACTGGTGTAGTTAGATACCGACAAATCAACACGACCAAGCTATTTAACATAAATATACAGTCTTAAATCTAGAACGTGGTTGACATATACCTGAGGAACCTGAAGAATAGCAGAAGAAAAAAAAAATGTAATAAACACTGAGGTGTATTTCCAAAGAACCCAAATACACTGAACCGAACGCAGAAAACAAAACTAGAGTGCAGCCAAAAAGGACCGGCTAGAGCTCTGTCACGAGGAGACCGATTGCTACACCAATCTACAGTCTCTCTGCGCAATCTATTTAGCAGATTTAGTACTGAGTATCAAAAACAAATAACAAACAAGAGCAATAGAAAGCAATGGGACGATTTTACAGGCGAAAGTAATATAAGGCGAAAAGATCAGAGAAAAGGGTAGATCTGAATCTTTTCCGCAAGACCGAACCTGAACCCTGTGGTAAATAGTTCGATAACAGAGACTCCAAGTTAAAGCACTCCCGGAACCCTAATTTCTCTGCCCGAGAACCTCAGCAGAACCCGAGGGTGAGTGAACGGAAGCTCTGTGCTTTCAGAACCCATAACCGTCAGAATGTCTAGTCAAAATCCACCTGTCGACTAGAGCCTGGCGTGAGGCGGCTATACGCAAACATAACCAGTACTATCAAGATGTACTTACAGATGGAAACGCGACGCGTGGTACTGGGTTCAAAGACGAGAGCAGTCTGTTGCAATACGCATCGGAGTTATCCGCGTCGAACCATGAAAAGTCTGCGGAACAATTAAAGAGTAAATAATAATACCAAAATCCTGTTTGGTTTAACCACGTATTAACAAATAAATTCAGTAGTGGAAACCACCGAATCCCATGGCGGTCACATTCCCACGCGTCTGTCGAATGGAGTATTCGGGATGTATCGAATGTTACCATGATGATTTATCATAGCTCCACCTTAATTATCAGCTGGCGCAGTCGGGTAGGAGGAAATCGCGCGGTAAGAGACATAACGAGGTTGGTAAGGAATATTACCCACGACCGCCGAATGAGTTTCTCCAACGTTGGTATACCCATGCATATATCATTAGATTACAACCCTGCGAAAGATAACCATACAAAACAATAATGAGGGCATTTTAATAACGTGTAATATAAAATGTCACGTTCACTACATGATACACCAAGACTGGACGAATATATGACATATGTATGAGTATAGATGCGAAATGTAGATATACGTTCTTTGAGTTACATATTGCCAATGATTTGCTATATATGCAAGGTTTGTTATATATATATATAAAGATTTGTTATATATATAAAAAGATTTGTTATATATAACAAGATTTTTTATACATATATATATATGCAAGATTGGTTATATAAAAAGCGTGGGACCTATATATATTATATATACTATAAAGTGCATATACATATGCTCTTTAAAAGGATAGTGCCAAAGAATATATATAAAAATAGTATATGTGATGAATATATATATATATGTGTGTATTACGAACATTAACCCCATATATATGTGGATACACCAATATAGGTATGCATTATATAGAGAATTCACAATTATCCAATTTAAAATGCATGAGGGGCTAGGAGAGGTTATTGCAGTGGAGGTATATCCAGGTGAACCATGGATATATATATATATATATGAATATAGGTGGGGTGCATTGCTTGTAGACATAGGAGAGAATAATTAGTATATGTACACATGGAAGATATTCTATCACTAATATACCGAATATCAGTGTATTCTCAATATGTTAGGAGAATAGAAACGATAGAGGAGATTATAAAAAAAAATAAGGTTAGAATGCTGAAATCACTCATTCAAGAATCATGTGAACAGAGGGGAACCATCAGTGTATTGGGAAAAAAAAAAAAAAAAAAAAAAATTCCCTAAACTGGAGGTGTTACACTTGGTCTGGTGTGTATCGAATAGGAAACCCACAAAGTACATGTCCTTCAAGGCTTTCCTCTCACTATGAATTGCTCGGCCCAGCTTCCAGGTTCTAGAGGGTAAGCTTTCTTTCAATTGCTGATATTCTCCATTTATATGCATTTAGTTATATTTTATTTTAAGAATTCATACTTTATTTGTTTTTCTAAAGGTTCCTATAATGGGTAAATTTCTTAATACCTTTCCACGCAAGTGGGTTCGCAGGGAATTAATCGTGAGACTTGTATATGGAAAACTCTAGGCCTATCAGACAACCTCAAAGAAGGATGAGTCTAAATCTTAGGGAAATTGTGCAAGAAGAATTGCAAAAATTGTTGAATGTAGACTTCATTTAAAGAGTTTCAGACAGTCAGTGGGTTTCTCCCTTTGTGATTTCCCCTCAAAAGAATGGTAAATGGAGGTGATGTATTGATTATCGATAATTGAATAAGGCTACTCTAAAATATCATTTCACATTGCCTTCCATAGATCAAGTTTTGAATACATTAGCAGGGAAGAAATATTTCTCATTCTTGGACGATTTTAGCGGTTACAATCAAATTCAAGTAACACCTGAAGACCAAGACAAAACCACATTCACCTTTCCATAGGTAACCTACCAAGTACTTCCTTTTGGATTGTGTAATTCACTTTCAACATTCCAAAGAGTAGTATTAGAAATTTTTTATGATCTAATACATTATTGTGTTAGTGCTCTAAAAAAAGAGCATGTTGTTTTTTTCTTAGTTATTTGCATTATTCTTGCATGAAAGAGGAAGTTATTATGTTAGCTTAATTTTAGAAAGAGACTTGCCTTTTCATACATAATAATAATATCTATTGTGCTAGAATATTACATAGGTACATGGATAAGAAAATACCTGAGGGGTAGTTTCTTTGAATAAATTTTATTATATTACATGCACAAAGATTAGGGACAATTGTAGTGGTTTTCCTCCTGGAAAGGAACATGTGATTGTGTAGAGGGAATATTAGTTAATGAGGTATTTATTCTCTAGTGATGCTTTGATGGTTAGATTATTATAAGTATTGCATATGTAGGCTTTTTAAACGAAAGATGTCATGATATTTTGTATGCATTTTGTGAATGTACATGAATATTTGATGAAGCTTGACTAGCATAAATTTATGAATTGGTTAATTAGTACTTGATTTAATCATGATATCAAACATTGGTAGCAGTAGTAGTTGCAGGAGAAGGCTACGACATATTCAAAGTTGGATTATTTTTACTGTAATGACATGTAATAAGTTAGGGGTTCGTGCAAGTTAAAGGAATTTCAATTGGAGGTTAATACACCATTGCGAATAATTATGTTGTAAAGAAACAATCCACAAGGGTTTCTAGGTAAATGAGATCATGACATGATTGTAATATTTTATACTGAGTTATATTGTTTCTAATAGCCTATGAAAATGGTGAATGGATGGACTCCCTTAAAACCATTGAGTGATGAGTGACTAGAGCATTTAATAATAAAATTAAACATTTTTTTGTTTTCACCCTACAATGTTTCTAGGTTATATCACTATCTAATGATGTGGTTTCCTATTGTGCTAC
The DNA here is from genome assembly GCA_034641835.2 of Pinus albicaulis. Classification (NCBI taxonomy): domain Eukaryota; kingdom Viridiplantae; phylum Streptophyta; class Pinopsida; order Pinales; family Pinaceae; genus Pinus; species Pinus albicaulis. The sequence goes on from CM076569.1 coordinate 624,411,357, forward strand.
TTATATCATGTGGATTCGTTGCATGAGCTGATTTTTATAATATCAAGTATGTGATTACTAATCTAGTTAAAGGAATCATGAAAATGATGGAAGGTTATGCGAGAAAATTTGTCTTTATATTCTACAAAAATGGTTGTTAATGGTTACGTAGCTTATTATTCCTTTTTAAATTTACTCTATGTAATGATGATGATTCTATCTAACAGTTAATGAAGAATCCAGAATACTAATTTGGATAGCTACCTGTGTGTAAATTGGGTATTTTTTTTTTAACTTTGTTTATTTTCATGGAATGTTACGAGGGATGCCACAATTAGGTTTAAACAATTGAGATGGGAACACAGTAGATACAAGAAGCTCTATCAAGCTCAAAAGGATACACATAATGAAGAGAGTTTGGAAATTATTAAGAGGGAGAGGATTGGGTAGATTTAGTAGCAATCAACCATTTTCTTATTCACCATGCTTTTAATTTCCTTTTATTTATATTTTCAGTTAATTTTTTATGGTTGGGTAGATTTAGTAGGAGCCAATAATTTCTTTATTCAATATGATTTTACTCTCTTTTTAAAATTCTCCAAAATATTTGGGCATACTTGAAATAGAATTTATATTTAATGTTCAATTTTGAGCATATTTGTGGAATGGTTTTCTAAGTTTAGTTTGTGTGTGTATTGTTTTATTTTACCTAAAAGTAAAATACAATGCAACATAAATGATGGACTATTTAAGTATTTTGGACCACTCTTGAATAATTTTCATTCAAAGTGATAATGAATTGTCTAGTATTAATAATATATAAAGAATGTTACCAATAAATGAATAAACAACAAGGCTAAATATTTTTATATTTTTATCCAATATGATGGTGTAAAAATTATGTGCTGAATAGAAAAATAGTGTGGGCTATAATTAAAAGAGATATAAATATGCTCTAAATTTATTAAAATTAAAAATAAATGAATGTGTGAATTAGATATTTAAATCTTATATTTTTCAAAAACATTTTAACAAAATATTTGAATAAAATATTTCAAGATATAAGTTAACTAATTTATGTTGATATCAAATTAATATATATTTATATATATTTAACACCTCCTCATTCCACAAATTTTTTTTCTAAGTGTTAATTATATATATAAATTTATAACACCAATCTTGCCTCTTTTATACAATTCTTGAATTGATATTGTTTTATAATTCTCATAAACAATATCTTCTTAACCCCCCCCCCCCCTTTTTTTTACTATACATCTATAACATAGTAATACCTTTATTAATATAATAAAGGCCTATCTCAACGTCTTTAAATAAATCTTATTTTCTATTTATTTTCACCCCATATTTCTATGTTTTAATTTTTTTTTTTACGATAATTCTTCACAGTAATTTGGTGAATCTAAGACCACCAACTCTATCTGCTCTTTCGTAACCCTAAACGCATATATATATATATATATATATATATATATATATATATACCATTTCTTTTTAAAGTACAAGGGCATTCAAATTCGTGAGGTATATCAACATGCAAATGTACTATAATATATTCGAAGCCCGCCTTTACTCAGAGAATGGATTTTCATTAACTCAGCTAAGAGCTGATTATATCACAGTAATTATGAAGGACGATTTGGTTGGCATCATTTCTTGCACGGTTTTCTATTTTTTTTAATACTACCATACGTTGCTACCCACTCTCTGTCCTGTGGCGATACGTGTCTCCTCTATGCTTAATGAGTACCATCATTTAAGTACTGTGATGTTGATTTTACACAACTGATATATCAAATAACATCAATGTGAATATTTTCAATTGATTTTTACGATCCCAAGAATGCGAGTCGATTTCATTTCCATACCTGATCTATTGACATGTGGAGGATTTTGGTCTGTCGATTTGAATTAGGGTTTGTTTCTATCGAATACTATTTAACCTATTCCTTCAGTCCAACAATTTCCTTTACCATTTCATTTCATCATTCATGAGTTTTGATTTGAGCTATGCTAGACTACATGGAGGTTCAATGTCTCGATTTCGTTCACCAATTCTTCACTGCGTCTTCCATGGAAATTTTACAAGGTATGCGAGAGTGTTCATGTTCTTAATACACTTGTTATGAAATCATGCTTGGTTGCATCTTCATATTGGTATTAAAGTCTAGTGTAACCCTTCTCATTCGATGCTGGTGTTTTGCCTCCATGTCTGGATATTCTTGATTGCATTTTACACGATTAGTTCTTGTTCGTTTGTTTTTTTTCTTGTCAGGTTAATTGTTTTCTAGAACCCTTTATTATACATACAAAGAGGCTTTATGATTCCTCTAGTTTACTACTATCCATGATTTTTAAAAGACACATTCCTCTTATCTTCAAATGATTAGTCTCTTAACATCTTGAGATAATCGGTTGGACATAACTCCATTATGCTAACTCAGCGTTCACTCTTAACTTGTTTTTAATTATCTACCTGTTAAGGTCAACTTTTATTTAGTTCGTATGGAAATCAACCGATTTTGATGATTCTTCCTTCGCCGACCTTCGAAAAGAATCGAATGTAAGATATATACCACTCGTTTCAATTTTTTTTTTTTTATATATCTCTATGTCTATGTGCCATTCAAGATATTTGTTTTCCACAGAACTGGCTTTCTCGTGGCGGTTATCCATTTTGTTATCAGGTATTGCACTTGCTTGCTTACCGCTTCTCTATAATTATAACTCAATAGTGGTAATTCATCTGATATATATATATTAAATATATCGTGTTCAAGTCATTGATAAATTTTGGTTTTTCGTGTGATGATAATATATACACAGGTAACCATTCGTAATTGGTTTCGCTCGAGTTACTCACTGCAAGCTATTTCAAATTTTGTTGAACGGTTAGCAACCCGTTTTCTTCTATTACAGGTCATTACTTCAATGATCGTCTTCGAGAGGGAACTTATATTTTGCCTCAGCAATGATTAGTTTGATATTTACTTCCTATAAGTTAATGTATAATGACATTAGATCCACTGAGATTTGGATAATGCGACTTATCACTTGTATTCCCCATAAGTGTTTTGTATACATAGAATTTGTTATATTTTTCCCAAGCAGGACAATGATTTATTTAATATACTTTTATTATTTTATGAAATTATAATTTTCCATATATTACTCTTCCAGATCTCTATAGTCTCTATATGCATAATTACCATTGTAATTAGTCAATTTTTCCTATCTGGAAATGAAATAATTATATTGATAGTATTCGATTTTACTACCAGTTTATAACATATATATATTTATTTTGAATTTTATAGTTTTCTCCCTATCAATCCTGGTCACTATTAAAACACTTGTAATACAACATTTTGTACATATAATGTTCTAAATTCACTCTGTAGAATTTTAAATTTATTGCCCGACAGGATGTGGTCCTATGTTCATTTGGTTATTATATTCAAATCTACTCATGTACTTGAGAATGTAGTCATAGTTCTACATTTAAGTAAGGTTTTTTACCTTTAGTCTTTCATATATTGAATATCATGATTTTCTAACCGAATCTTGCATGTTTTTGTATACTCACTCAATATATTTGTGATAACACTTTAATTTTTATTCGCTTGTGTAACTGACATTAAAAATGATATATATTTTTTCATGGATATTCCGAGTAGAATATAAATCTAAAAGTTACAAGGGAAGAATGTAGAGTACTTATCTGTTTAGTTTCTAGTTTAAACCAACAAGCAGTTATGTCAGAATAGTCATATATATTTTTAATTATAATTACAGATTATACCAGAGTTAACTTGCAAGATTTTTTATCTGCTAGATATGTTTTTGTGCAACAGTAAAGTATTATTTAACAATAGATTTTCTCTTAAGCTGAATTCTTCAGCTTATATGTATGCAATCCACCAGTTAGATTTTGCAGAAATTAATATTTATTTGTTCTTAAGTTAATAGTTGATTTAATGTTTTCTGACTGTAACTTCTCCTACTCCATACATAGATATGTTTGTACATTTACAGAAGTAGATTAAAGTTACAACTCTAATGATTTATGGGAGTAGTATGTATCTCCAGATTTAGACCATTAGCAGGTTTAGAGATTCTAGATGATTTTCCCCATAATTCCCATTCCTACAACTATACAGAATTGAGAGGATTAATTTCTTCTAACCAGTTATGTTAAATGTAAGGAATAACAACTTCATAATTTTAATTTAAAATAAAATCTACAGCAATTAACCATATTGCACAATGACATGTATTTTAACCATTCCTAAAAATTGTGGACATACCACTTTTGCAGATGACCAACCTGCCAACCTTAGAGTTCTTTTGTCTCCAGAACTCACCCCCGAGCTGAGATCGCCTCCTAGAACAGACCAATCTCAATCTATTTTGGAGTAGCATATTTAAGCTTATGCTCCCCAAAGCCTGTTTCTAATTCTCCGTCCAGAATTACAAGATCATTTTATTCCTGTTTGTCTACGCTTTCCTTATTTAGGGACTTTAAAACTGCTTTATGCTTTTCCATCTTTTTACCTCTTCCCAACTACTCTCCACATCATTGGGGAAATCTAGATTTTTCCTCAGAAATATAAATTAGAAATAAATTCTTTCAAGGCTTTTTGAAATATTTTTGGGGAAAGTCTTAGCCTCTTTCCATACCTCATGGATTTGGCAAGTGATCTCAAAAATCTCATTTGGTCTATATGCACAAAATATTTTATTTACATTTTTCATAAATAATTAATAAATTACATCCACACACTAATTATCCATTGGGGTCCACTCCCTTTTGGATTGAAGTTCAAATTTATAACTTGAAAAAAACATAAAACTAGGAGTGTTATATATTCCCCCTCTGAAAACAAACATCGTCCTCGGTGTTAACAACTAACTACTAGAGTTTATTTTGAAAATATATATGGATATTTTTCCATCATCTTAGCTTCTCTTTCCCACGTAGCTTCTTCAGCAGTAAAGTGCTTCCATTGCACCTTTACTCTTGCTACTGTTCGGTTCCTCAATTCAATTTCTTCCCGATCCAACATTTGAAGTGGTTCTGGAAGGAACTCCCCTTTTGGTTCCACTTGTATCACATTCCAATAAACAATATGAGAAGCATCATGTACATATATTTTTAATAATGAAACATGAAACACATCATGCACTTTAACATGAGGAGGTAAGGCTAGCTTATAAGCCACTGGTCCCACCCTTTCTAACACCTCGAAAGGCCCACAATATGTAGGAGCCAGTTTTGCACAATTTCCAGCATAAAGTGTGATGTCTTTGGGTTTAATGCGCAGGTACACAGGATCACCCACTTTGAACTCTCGATGAGCTCTCTTCTTATCAACATAGTTTTTCTGTTGATCTTGTGCTGTCTTGATGTTTCTCTGCATTTCTTTGACAATCCTTTCCATTTCTTGTAGAGTATTAGGCCCCAATATTACCTTATATTTAGCTTGGCTCCAACTTAAAGGAGTGCGACACTTTCTTCCAGAGAGTGCTTCAAATGGACTCATTTTGATGGAGGATTTTTTGGACATTGGGTTCAACGCTCCCCATGTGTTTCGCGACATGGACTAACCGCCTCTCGTGGATCCTAACTCTGGTGATTGTAGCGGAGACTAATGCCTGCGGATTTTGGTCTAACGGAAATCGTGATCTCAACAATTGGTATCAGAGCTGGTTCCTTTGGTGCATGCCTAATAGCTTGAAGGAGACCTGGTTAAGTCATGGAATATCAAAATGTACCTGTGTTAAATGCAACAAACTTTCCTAAATGGAGAGATAAGGTTAAAACAGGTTTAATGGCCTATGAACTTGAGGTATGGAAGCTTGTATGTGATGGTTACTGCATAGAATCCCCCATGGTGAAATAACAACAGAGGAATGCCAAGGAAAAATGTGTGATATATAACAGTCTTCATAACAAGGACCTTGAGTTGACAATGGACTTAACCTCTGCAAAAGAAATCTGGGATAGATTGCACCTCATGCATGGAGTAAACACTAAGGACTGCACTGACAAGAAGGATAAGAGAATTAAGAAGAAGAAAAATTCATGTCAATAGGAAAACATTCAATCAAATGAAGTACCTGCTAGTGTGAATGGAGATAAGAACCATGAAGAAATTATAGTTGAAGAAAAATCCAAGCTTGACACTGCTTTGACTGAAATAGAAAAATTGAAAAATGAAAACAAAGACCTTAAGACAGTGGTGCAAATATGTTATGAGAGAGAATATGAATATAGGAAAGAAGTTGTTGGCCTGAAGACACAGCTTGAAGAGGAAAAGAAGGTAGAAGACACTCTACTGTAACAAATGAGAGAGAAAAATCTGGAATGTGAAAAATTGGAAGAAGAAGTAGTGGGCCTAAGAAATAATTTTGAAAAAGCCCAAAGAGAACTATTAATGAATACACCTCTAATGAAAAGCTCTGAAAAAATGGACCAAATTCTAAATGATCAAAGGTCTCCTCTCATAAAGGCTAGGATAGGATAGGAAGGAGAAACCAGTACGTCCAAGGCAGAAGATAGCAAGAAAATCATTTTTTTAAAAGATATAAAGAACAGTGAAACAACTCAGCAAATTCCTACAGAAGAAGAAGCCAACAAGAACATGAGTTGCAGAGAAACAAGTAGAATCAAGCAGCAACATGAAAGAACAGAGAATGAGAAGATGAAATAATCAACTGCTAAAGGCTCATATGCTCCTAAGGATGAATTGAACAAATTCCGAAGATGTCAAAGGAGGTTCCTCGCTCCTATGAAAAATAGCACATGTTTCTCTTATCATAAACCAGGACATAATTCAGCATATTGTAAGACAAAGCCAATCTATTCCAACCAGCAAAGGATGCAGCAAAAGAGATGAACCCCTCAAGCAAGAAAATGGACAAGACAATCTTTCACCAGGTACACAAATCATTTCCATGCCTATTTCTATGCATGCAATAATTTTGGACATAAAATTGTTGATTGTAAAATGTATTCAAGAAGAGGAACAAAATATTATACATCAGCTCAAATGCACCTTGGTCAAATAAGATGTTATGTATGCCTTAAGCGTGGTCACAAAGCAAAAGACATAAACTGCCATATATATTAAATAACTCCAGAAATATGATGAAGTCCAAACCAATCAAACAAAACTATGAATTGGAAAGGAGTGAAGACATTATGATGAACCCCAATAGAGTATGGAAGGAAAAGAGAAAAGGGGAGCCTATTATCTCCATAACATAATGAATACATCCTAGTCTCATGGGGAGCTGCTCTAGCAAACAAAGAAAATATCCAACCAGTGATAAATATGAAGCAACATCCCAGCAGTAGAGCAGTTCATATGTAGCCCCCACAAAAACTAGTCTAAGAAGAGCTCCATGAAATGAGAACAACTATGAGATCAGGAAGTGAAAGGAAATTCCTCTAACATAGAACTATAGAGGAAGAGGATTATCTGATGTTTTAATTAGCTGATAGATTGATGAAAGAAGAGAAGGAAACAAGAAGCTATGGTAATAGAAAGAAAACATCATCACCTTAAATGATGATCACATTGTGCATCATATTGCTAGAATTGACAATGAATCACATTAAGAAGAATGAGTAAGAAAAGTCATGTCATCATTAATATCATTAAATCACTCATCTATAAAAAGTACCCTTGGAGGAGTACAATCAAGTAAGTGATAAATTTTAGAGAGATATGTCCATGAAGAGTCCTAGGAAAGAAATTGAAGATGTCTTCCCTAAGATCACTATTTTAGAACAGTTGAATTGTTTGTAAAGCAACAATGGTTCTGGAGCAGTCCTAGAAAAGAAAATGCTGTGACTTCCTCTGAATAAAATGACAGAAAAAGAAAAATATTAATGAGGCCAAGATCAGATTCAATATATTGATGATTGTTGTTGAACAAGTGGAAATATCAATAGTAGAACTATGGGTTCATGTGCAAGCTAAAGTGAAATCTCTTCACGGTTTATCAAAGTAATATCAATTGGTGTTTAGGTACAAGAAGTATGCTTATCAACAGATTACCAAGCATTGTCAGTGAAGTAGCAATATGATACAGGTCCACAAGATCAAAGGACTATGGAAAGAATACATCAAGGTAAAATTCCCAGGGTTATCTGCGTTCAGCATGAAAAGGTCAGTAGTAGTGCTAAAGGATCGGTATCTAGTTTACACTTGAAGGATTATATTGAGCATTGAAGCAGTATCTACTTCTATACATAACTACATGCCTTCCGGAAGACAACACATGCATATCTTCAAGGCCTTTGTCTTAAGATCATTCATAAAACTGTGTGAAGTCTGTTTGCTGCGATTTAAATCAAAAAACTTGAAGATGTTTATGTTGAAGATCATCATGACAGAATAGTTGTGTCAATCTAACAGTTGAAGCCCAAAAGTCTATTATTGATTCATCACAAGCATAATTCAGCAGAAAGGAATTGTTGATGTTTAACCATTGAAAAGAAGTTGATCATTAAAGAGAGATTGATCATTGACATACATAACCTCCTTATGTCATAAAGGAGAGTGCATGATTGATAAGTGAGACTGACTAATACACTGAATGTATCTAGTTTCAAGGTTTTGGTTTGAAAGTACATTATGCAAGCAATAAAATCATTTGATCTCTTAGATAAAATTCTTGTTGATTCATTGATCATATTAGTAACAAGGACCTGCACCTATTAAGTGTAATATTATTATCAACATCCTAGCTCAAATCATCACCAATAGGAAAGAAAAGTGAACCAAAACTATAAAAGACATATTGGCTTCATCACAATTGAACAAATGCTATACTATAGATGAGTATTGCAGAAGAAGACATATTCCATCCACAATATTCCTCAACATAAATGTATTAGCGCACTACATTAGATAGAGACTGAAGTATATTTGAAGCATTCTCAGTATTTTAGGTTTAATCCAGTAATGCATCCTTGATTAGATAATTCCGGTACAATGTGTTCTATGAAGTGTCATTATCCTCACTTTCAGCTTTATACAAGTGAAAGGAGTGAGTGCTTTGGGACTATATCAGCTTGCAGTGTGCATTCAAGATCAATAATCCTCAAAGTGTTCTCTCAACAACTCTTTTACACCAGTTTGGAGTAGCAGGGTACAAAGTTAGAAGAAGAAGGCTTAAACACATCTTAGAGAGAGGAAATGCAGAGATAGAAGCTACACTGAGAGATGTGCAACCCTTTTCCATTGATGTCAAAGGGGGAGGAAAAGCAGATAGGCAGAGGAAGCATTGGATTATTGGTGGATGTGTTGCCATCAATGCCAAAGGGGGAGACTGTTGGAAATGTTGTCATTGATGGCAAAGGAGATGGCAAAGGAGGAGCACTTCAAACATCAACAAGTGGTATCAGAGTGACAGGTCTCGAGTTCGAAACTCACCTGGCTCGCGCTGGGAGGGAGATTGTTAGACATTGGGTTCAATGCTCCCCGTGTGTTTCACGACATGGACTAACCGCCTCTCATGGATCCTAACTTTGGCGATTGTAGCGGAGACTAATGCCTGCAGATTTTGGTCTAACGGAAATCGTGATTCCAATAGGATTGATAGTTGTTGTTGTAAGTAAATTCGATTAAATGCAAGTAGTCTTCCCATTTTGATGGCCTATCCATCACATACATTCTCAGCATATCCTACAAAATCTGATTTTTTCTCTCTGTTTAACCATCTGCCTGAGGGTGATAAGCAGTACTAAAATTTAATTTAGTGCCCATGCCCCCAAACAGAACTTTCCAAAAGGCAGCTATGAACTTAGCGTCTCTATCTGAAATAATAATCTTTGGGACCCCGTGTATCCTTATTATTTATTTTAGGAACACATTTGCTACTTGGGCTATCCCAAAAGTAGATTTTACAGGGATAAAGTGTGCAACCTTTGTTAAGGTGTCTACCACTACCATCACTGAGTCATGCTGGTACTTTGTTCTAGGTAACGCGGTTATGAAATCTATAGAAACAGTGTCCCATTTCCACTCTGCAATTGGCAAGGGATTTAAAAGACCAGCTGGATGCTGATGCTGAACTTTAACTAGTTGACATTCCATGCATCTAGCTAAATATCCTGCTACATCCTTTTTCATTCATGGCAAAAACAATTTCTTTTTCAAAGCTGTTAGAATTTTATGATATCTAGGATGTCCTGAATATGGCTGTTTTTATAGCACATTGGGGATATACATTCTATTTTTATAGCACATCAGCCCTTTCTGGTTTTTCGTATATTCTTCCATTTCTTTCTTCAACATTTTCACTTGTAGATTCTGATAGTTTGGATCTTAGTCTACTACCTTTTTAACTAGTTCTTCTAAATCAAAACTAGCACTACTCCCAATGATGCTTACGTTGCAAGAATTTCTTCTTAGCACATCAACAATTTTGTTTTCTTTCCCTTTGATATGTTTTACGTCCATATAAAATTCACTCAGAAAAGACAACCATCTAGCTTTTCGAGCATTCAAATCGGTTTGAGAAAACAAATACTTGAGACTAATATGATCTGTCATCAATGTAAATTTTTTCCCTAGAAGATAGTGTCGCCACATCTTCAAGGCATGAATTACAACAGCCAATTCCAGATCATATACACTGTAGTTATGTTCATGTTTTTTAAGTTTTCTAGATTCATATGCAATAACAACATTTTCTTGCAACAACACTCCTCACAATCCCTCTCGACATGCATTAGTACACACAACAAACTCTTTGTCACGATCTGCAATCTTCAGTATAGGGGTTGTAGTGAGTTTAATTTTAGTTGTTCAAACCTGTTTTGGCATTTTTCAGTCCACTCAAATTTGGTGCCTTTTCTCTGTAGTGAGGTTATGGGATATGTTATTGCAGAAAATCTTTCCAAAAACCTTCGATAATAGCCTACAATTCCCATAAATGATCTCACTTCTGAAACATCAGTTGGCACTGTCCATTCTCTAATAGCCTTTATTTTATCACGGTCCACAGCCAATCCTTATTCAAAAATAATATGCTCCAAGTATTGAATCTTGTTTTTATAAAATTCACATTTACTGAATTTGGCATATAGCTGGTTTTCCTTCAAAGTCTGAAAAACTATCCTTAAATGTTCTTGGTGTTCTTCCTCACTTTTTGAATAGACCAGAATATCATCTATGAACATTAGTACGAATTTATCTAAGTAATTGTTCAAAACAATGTTCATTAGGTACATAAAAGTGGCAGGGGAATTTGTAAAACCAAAAGGTAGGACTAAAAATTCGTAGTGACCATACCTGGTTCGAAAAGTTGTTTTACTGATGTCTTCCTCCTTAATTCTAAGTTACTATCAAATAACACATGCATGCTAAGGTGTTGTTTGCAGCAAATTGTAGCAAGAGGTTGCTAGGGATTGGTCCCACGACAAAGAAAAGCCAAGCACAGGAGGAAAAGTTGCATTTTAATGAATGACAAGTGTGAAGGATTGTGGGGAAGTGGCGTAAATGAAGTCTACACGTGAACAGAGGCAGTTCACAAAGGAGGAAAATGTGACTATTGATAGTCATTTTCGGAGATCCGATGAAGAGTATGAGCAGGAGAAGGCCGAGATAACAATTCACCTTGAATTGTTAATGAAGTTGTTGTAGGAGAATATGAGAAACCTGACACATGGTTGGACCATGAGAAGGAAGGTGAAGTGGCAGAAGCTACACACAAGAAGGGAAAAGTAGGTAAACATACAGTTGATGGAGGAGCTCAGGAAGCTTGAGCAGATGTTGAGTTGTGAAGAACTCAGAGAGGCTGAGTTCAAAGTGGATGTTTCCATTTGTGGCCCGGAACATGGCGAAATTCTGCGTGAAGAGATTAGTGAGGAAGATCTCATGAACTATTGGGATAGTTCAGAAGCATCTGAAGAGGTAATGGTGAGAGAAACAGATGAGGCCATGAAGCCTTATCTATTTTCTCATAGTTCATGTATGTTTGCAGGATATGCGAAAGATGGTGAATATTCTGATGGAACTGTCACAAAGGAGAATGAAATTGTTGAGTTAAAGTCTGGTAGAGAATTCCTTTTAGAGAAGGAATGTGTTGGTTGGTTAAAACAGGAAGAAATTACAAATGACTTCTTGTTTGGGGTAAGACCACAAGTCAGAACTGTTATGGAACATGAACAAAGTGGAAATGCTGAAGGAAAATTCCAAGGAGGTAAACAAGTGTATTTGTTTAATGGGATTAGTGACAAAATTTTACAATGTAATTATGTTGAAACCAGGAAAATTCAGGAAGATTACCAGAAGAAGAAGGGACATAGTGATGAGACAGAAGGGAAATATACATAAGAACTGAATCAAATGAAGAATTCACAACAACAAAGAGAGATGTCGACTGAAGCATCTAGTGAGATCACAAGGTCTTATGTTTTTAAGACTAATGATTTGAGTGTGATGACAGGTATATCACAGAGTATTAAAAAAACTTTGAAGTTTGTTAAAGAAGAAGAGTTGAATCTGAAATTTGTTCGGAATGATACTGAGATAGCAAGATCTCAGGAAGAAATGAAGATAGAGGGGTGTTATGGAAATATTCGGCAGAATATTGAAGCAGGGGAAGAAGGACCATCTGATGATTGATCAAAAGCAAGTGAAGGTATGGAAAGTTGTGCAAAATTTCCAAGTTCTACTCCAGTTGAGATTGTTCAGTTATATCGGATGTTAGATCTTCAGAGGAGAGAGTTGGAAAAGCAGAGAATCTATGTTCAGGAAGAGTTACTGAAAGACACAGAACAGGGAAACATTTTTCAAATAGATGATGTGGAGGAGGGATTAACTGATAGTCTCACAGAGGATTTAAATCAACATACTGATGTGCTGATGGACAAGGTAATTTTAGAGCAGCATACTGAAATGTTGCCAGCAGCGGAAGGGGCACTGAAGCCTTATGTTTTTTTTTCTAACAATTGTTTTGTGAGTACAGGTTTTATTGCAGATGCTGGAGGAAATATATTAGATCGAGAAATTGAACTGATGAGGCAGATGATGATGAAAGTATTTTGGAAGAGGCCAGCAGTAGTAAAACAAAGAAAAAGCAGCAAAGAAAGACAGCAGGATATTGTGAAAGCATAGTTAGTGGGGCAATGCAACATAAAGTGTGGAGACCTAGAAAAGAACAACAGATAGAAGCAGCGACAAGTGGGAAGTTGCAACACAAGATATGGGATCCAAGCAAACAGAGATCCGAACACATGATCAGGCGATCATGATTAATTTCAACCTTGGGAGTCTGATGCAGGAGCATCAAGGGCAATTTTCATTTTTAAATCTGTAATAAAGGGGGGTGTGACATTTTAATTGTTTTATTAATTAATTTTCTATTTTTAAATAAAATAGGAGATAAATTATAAAAGTGAGGATTTTGTAAATATTCTTTTATTAATTAAAAGGATATGAGAGAAAATAGAATTAGGTAGCAAAATTAGGGAGTAGAAATTCTATGTACTGGACTTTGTTGAGTCCACACCTAAAATGAATTTAAATTAGATTTAGTTGAGGATTAGGTGGAGAGATTTTTGGAGTGAATTAAATTCATTATTTATGTATAAATATGAGTGGTTTTTGTGAGGAGAACACACTTGAATAGTTGAAGAGTTGAGATAGTTAAGAGTGGAGTGAGTGAGGAGTGGTTTAAAGGGCCAAGAGCCAAGAGGCTGCCCAATGTAATATCTGGCCACAAAATTTTAATATAGTTAAGGGAGTTGATTTGTATTTCTCTTTTCTCCTTCATGTTTAATTGAGCTGGATGTTTTTCATGATTTTAATATAGAAACTTTGAGTATTTTCAGAGTTCGTAAAGCAGTTGTGTTCTTATATGCGGGATCTGCTTTCTAGCAGAATTCCTCCATCAATAATAAGCTTATATATCTCAATACATGAAAATTTCATGAAAATGTCTTTCATATCAATGTGCAACACAAAGAAAAGAGTTAAAGAAAATAAGAAACATTACAAGTTTCTTCATACACAAGGATTGGAATCACATATTTAGAAAATTAGTGCAATTTCGTTGTATTAAAAAAATATATAGATATATAAATTCATATCAATATTAAATGATTGGGAGGATCACAATTTTTCATAAAATTAATTACAAAAATGGAACTCAAAATCAACAACTTCAACGTTACAATAATTCAAACCATGGATAACTCTTTATATTATTCCATTCCACTATATTGGGAAGTAAATCCTCTCATGTATGGTGTCAAAGGGATGCTAAGTAACCATGGATTTTGTGGTTAGTTTTTGTAGACATTTTATCTGAAGGAATATTGTGGCAAAACCTCTGATGGCATAGGAGATATAGAAAAATACCATTGAAATTAATTGTAAGGGTGTGGTATACAAAAATATGGTAGCTATCAAGAAAAATATGACAAATATGGTAGTGGTTTGTGGATCTCTTTAGCTTGGAATATTTTGAAACCTTTCTCGCCATGTAGACATATCTCCCTCCATAGTCTATATTCCCCTAACAATGTTACTAAGTCAATCATACTGCATTCTCCTAAGTCGTTATAATCACATTCTCACAATTTCAGAGGCTTTGCTAGTGGGTAATGCGTTGAATTATTCATCCACTTTGCATCGGTGAACCAATTCTCCATGGGAGAGGCACATCTGCTATGGGTGAGTTTCGTGGATGGAAACAAAATTGCCATATTCTAATCAGAAACGTGTAGAGGAAGATGGTAGGAAGAATAAGCTATGGGCACCAGATGAGAATTAAGAAGAGAATGTGCACAGGATGGTGCTTACAGGATTTTTCTAGAGGTATATATCATTAAACCAACACCCTACAGTGGTGAGAACTTTCTATGGTGCATGCTCCACATATGTGAATCCATATTCAACATATACTCCACCACTAAGAGGCTCAACGTGTATAGGCTGCATTGCCACTATCAACATGGACTATTATCTCATACCTTCAAGTTGTATTACAGAAAGGAGATGAAGATAATGCATCCTTGGCAGCAATGGCTATGTAAATTTGCATCATGTTTTGCATGCTCCACATATGTGAATCCATACCTAGCATATACTTCACCACTCTAACGCTTGACTCGTCTCAACTAGACTGCCACTATTTGCATTGCTTGGTATATCAAACCTTCAAATTTCATTAAAAAATTGTATAAAAATAGTGCATCCTCGACAACAATATTTGTGTGTAAATGTGCATCATGTTCATTAAAAAAACTAATAGGAGAAATGATCAAGAAAGTGAAGCTCACCCACATATGTGACTCCTCGGGATGAAGCACCAAAAGCGGCTCGGGTGAAGCGAACTTTATGACATCGGTTTCACATGTTCGCTTTTCTTTAGAGGGAGGATGAAAAAAATAAAACAATCTTTTTGGCTACATCTTGAGGGAAAGTTGAGAGTTGACCACGAAAAAAAATATAAAATTGGATAGATCTTCTTAGCCAATGCATGCAAAGGAACACCTTCAGTGTATTGATTGAAGCCACAGTTGGTTCGACTGAATTATCTGCCATAAAGTGAATATCACAATTAAATTAAATTGTAATAATTCCACATTTGGAAGTTTGTGTTGGCTTGCAATAAAATAATTAGTGCTGGAATTAGACTTTTGAATTCCCAAAAAATATTTAAACATATTTACTCTTTTGAATTCCTCGGAATAAAATATTTTTAATCGCCAAGTCGTGTATCCTATAAAAGGAAACTAAGAGTTCAATAAGGTCCACTATAATATGAAGGATTTATATACACTATAATGGTAATATAGTTTTCTTTCAATACTAGCGTCTCTATTTAAATCTGAAACATTAATGCATGATATTATATACTTATTCGGAGTAGTGCATTCTACCTCCAATTGTGGAAAACAATTCCCTGAGGTTTTTCAATCTAAGGAGAGAGAACTAATGAGGAGGCTTTTAGAAATATCTATATCAATCAAAATCATGAACCCTAATTCAACTAAAGATAATTTTGCTAATGAATTGAACAAGGTGTCAGATTACCCATCTTTTAAATGCCAATAGTCTTCGACCTGTCTTTCATTTCAATGTAATTGACGTCGGGTTCTTAGATTTCAAAATAAATGATTCCATCTGACTGGTTAAAAATAATCTCAAGTTAATTTACTCCACCTAGGTTTGTTGGTATAACTTTGAATTGTTGATCAGTATTAATTTTAATAGTGAAAACGTTGACTGTCAGCCATCAACTTTAGAAAATTGAATTAAAAACATTAAAGTTATGGTGCAGTAATGTTGATGCCCTACCTGAAGGAAAAATTGTGAATACAATATGCATGTAACGAGGTAATGCCAGTGAATCAAACATGAAAAATATTTGAAATTCTATCTCGTAGAATTCAATAACATAAGTGGGCCTTCACGCATATATTGACGAGGAATGTGACTGTGTGAGCGAACACCGGCTGGGGAAAGTTAGGATAGTAATTTAATTGCATATCTAGGTCTCAGATAATCCATTGAATTCATAGTGATTTATTTGAATATTAACAATATTTTTATTTTATATATATTATTTATCAAGCTTTTCATGTTATTTGAATGCCATAAATTAGGAAAGATTCATATACTAAAACTATTGAGTTATACTCATATATTAAAACTATTAAGTTATATCGAAACTATTAATACCGCACCAATATATTAAAGCTTTACATTACATGTAAATGTATAATTGTGTGTGACAGACTTTGACATCTAGATATTGCTGGAGTTGATAATAAAAAAATTTAAATATTGTCTACATTAAGAATAAAAATAATAATAATAACTAAATTTAAGTGGTTGAAGATAAATTAAAATAGATTTATGAATATTTACAAATAATTACTAAATTTAATAAAAATAAAATTAAAAAATATTTATTTTTAAAGATATAAATATTTAAAATATTAATAAACATAAATATATAAGAAATGTTAGTAAACTTATTTTCTTAATTAATTTTAAAATATAAAAAAATGCAGTAAAAATGATTTAAAATTAATTATTAATTAGACGGCAGTGATTGTACCAAAAATACATTAATAACTTTGACATTTTATGAATGACCCAAACAAAGTGTCAATTTCAATATAAAAATGACTTCAAACTAAACCAGTCATTCCACTGGAAGGGAATTCTTATTTAACACAATCAAAGAAAGAAAACCAAACCACTCATTCCACTGGAGAAGAATTCTTATTTACGGGTCATAGATACTCGAAACACCAGGACTACAAGGACGCAATGATGTTTTCATGGACGCGGAAGGGCCGGAAGGCGGCGCTGGTCTCACGGAGAATGGGGGCTATTCACCAGCCGCTGGTCCACATTATTGATTATATATAAAGTAGACAAAGATATAGTTCAAGCACAACAACTATTGTTCTTACAGAGTAGAGTACTGTAACCTAACGTGGGTGCTTGGTCTTCTGGCGTAGAGATTTTTGTGTGAGATCAGATAAGAAAGTCAAAATTTTTATAGAAAATGACAAAACCGTGTGATCCTATCAAAATTATTATGGTTTCCAAAAGCCAAAAAGTGACAGAAATTCTATTTACGATGTTGTGCTCGTGGTGGTGGAGGTGGAGGAGGAGGACAGCCGTCGCTGAGCCCACAGCTAGGCGCCGAAATCAGCTCTCCTCCATTTTTGGGTTTCGTTTCGTCCCCTGCGGAATCTGATAGGCCGGAAGGCGGCACTGGTCCTCTCTTTATTTCTTTCCATGTAGAAATATTCACGTCGCGCTGCTCCACCTGCAGGTTATAGGGAGATCGCCCAGCAGCAGCAGCATGATTGAGAATTAGCATGAACACGATGAGCATGCAATGTTATCAAAATAGATTATTTATAGGAATTAAAATGTATTATTTAAAAGAAGTAAATGGAAAAATATTATTAGGAACTTATGTTGATTGTAGATTTTCAAAATATTAAAGAAACTAGCTATTAGATGCGAGTTAAATGACGTCTCGCCTAGTAGTTAAATTTTGAAATATTTTTAGAATCTTCAATCGACATAAGAATGTTCAGAAAACCAAAACATTATATAAAAAAGACAAAGACTAATGTAATTATGTAAATTATGGTCGTACGGAATGACGCCTTGGCGGTGGTGGTGGACAGCCATAGCCATCGCTGGTGCACGGTGAAGGGCCGGAAGGCGGCACTGGTCCTTTCTGTTTCTGTTCTTCCCATGGGTGACCCGCCGCTGCTCGACCTGCAGGTAGGGAGACCGCCCAGCAGCAGCAGCATGATTGACAATGAACGTGAACACGATGAGCATGCAAAGTATCACATTATAAACCTTTGTGGCCTCCATCATCAATTTATCAATATCTTCCCAGAAAATGACTTCCCAGACTCAGTATAGAAGATGAGAAATGCCTGCAATACACACCAGTATGGTTGAAGCCCTTCAATATATGTACAATGAGTCTTAACATCCATACCGGCACGGAGGCCCAAAATATATATATTTTGTTACGGTTGTCTGAAATAGCGGTCTGTTTTCTGCCATTCCTCTGAAATACAAGATTTAGTGATGGGCTTCCAGGTATTTCTTGCTATTAATTGATAACTGCAGTTACAGAAGCCCGCGTTCCCATATCTTGCAATGGTTTATCTTTAGTAGTTAGTTGCAATTTAGTTAGTAATAGATTAAGTGGCATAGATGAGATGAGATCTTGGACTTATAGGAAATGTTATAGTAAACTTTTTTTTTATTAGATATAAACATTATTCCATAAAAATTATTTTAAATTACTTCTACTCACTTGAAAATATATTATAAAATTAATTATTTCTACAACTTTATGTATGACAAACAAAGATATTTAAAAGTAAAGTAAAAAAACATAAAATAAAAAAACATAAAATAAGGAGACATTTTCAATATAAATAGCACAACTATATTAAAAATATTAATGTGTTTGATAAAATTCAATACTTCATTTTTATCTAAAAAAATACTATTGCCATAAAAATATTATTATCACTATTAAAATTAGTACTAATTATTTCTATATAATAGTTATTTATTTATTAGAATTATTATTTTATATTAAATGTTTTTTATTATTATTAAAAAAATGATATAATATAAATTGAACCTTTATATTAATAAACCCAGTAAATTAAGTCAAGAGAATAATAAATAAAAGGGATTAATACTTAAACTCTAAGGCATTATAAATCTCAATGAATAATATTAATTCAAGGGATAATAAACCAAATGGATTAATACTAAAAATGCAAGGGTTTACTACTAAAAATCCTAGAGAATAAACCCACAGAAATATAAACTAGAACTTTTTTAGTATAAATCTCTTGGTTAAATATTATTCCCTTGGGCTTATAATCTCTTGAGGTTTTAGTATTAACACCCTGGGTATATGAAATTCCCATGTATTCATAATATCAATCCCTCAAGTTTATTAATCCAACATTCATATTCCTAGGGTATAATATTTGTAACAGATCTCTATTTCTCAATTTTTTTTTCCAATTTTTTTTCTTTCTGTTATAGATGCATTTATATATATGTCACTTCCATACATACAAACATTCATTTTTTCATCCCAAAATAAGGTTAGCTTAATGATCCATTGTTATACAGAATTGTGATATAACATTTTGGGTGGACAATTATCTCTCCATTCATAGCATTTTATGGTATAGTTCTAGGCCTTAAATTATAATGTTGTATGAAATTTATACGAAAAAACCTTATTCTTATAGGAAATGTTATACTAAACTTGTTAGAATAACTCAAGGCTCCATTTGTATCTACAATAAACTTATAACTCAAGGCTCCATTTGTATCTACAACAAACTTATAACTCAAGGCTTCTTTTGTATCTACAATTAAAATTAGAATATAAAAAAATACTATTGCCATAAAAATATTATTATCATCATTAAAATTAATATTAATTATTTCTATATAATAATTATTTATTTATAATAATAATTATTTTATATTAAATGTATTTTATTATTATTAAAAAAATGATGTGATATAAATTCAACCCTTATATTAATAAATCCAATTAATTAAGCATAGATAATAATAAATCGAAGGGGCTAATACTGAAACTCCAAGGCATTATCAACCTAAGAGAATAATATTAATCCAAGGGCCAATAAATCCAATGGATTAATACTAAAAATGCAAGGGTTTACTTCTAAAAACCCTAGAGAATAAACCCAAGGGAATATAAACTCTAGCTTTTTTAGTATTAATCTCTTTGGTTAATATTATTATGTCAGGTTTATAATCTCTTGAGTTTTCAGTATTAGCCCCTTGGATATATGAAATTCCCATGGGATGATAATATCAATCCCTCACATTTGTTAATCCAAAGGTTCATATTGTGAGGGTATAATATTTGTAACAGATATATATGTTACTTCCATAGGTACAAACCCTAATTTTTTTCGTCCCAAAATAAGGTTGGCTTAATGACTCATTGTTGTACGGTATTGTGATATAACACTTTGGGTGGACATAATTATCTCTCCAATCATAGTGTTCATAGTGTTGTTATGGTATAGTTCTAAGCCTTAATTATAATGTTGTATGAAAGTATAATGCAAAACCTTATTATTATAACATGTACAAATTTATAACGTTTTTGGGTTGATGACCCTAGCTTCTATGATTGGGACAAGTATTGATGTTTGCAGTATTTGGATTACTTTATAGAGTATATAAATTGCATGGTAAGGTTTAACTAAACACATGTATGCATTCTGAAGTGGTAAATTTTAATTCAATGCCTCTCCTAAATTCGTTGAAGGTTTGGAAGCAGTGTATTTGTTTAATTTGTATTGATAATTACCACCTAGACATTTGTTTGGGGTTTCATTCTTTTGATTTAACCCAACCCGAGTTTTTAGCTCATTGGAGGATCGCTTCGAACCTTGCATCGAATGGTGTCGTGCCACATACCAAAAGCCCATGTGAAAATCACTTGGCTTGCAGTGTTGTCTCCTCATCAACGGTGGTTGTGATTTGTTGATAATCCAACAATAAGTCCGCTTGATACAATTTTTACCCTAACGAAGAGGTGGAACACATGGATCATTCGAGAACATCACATGGATCATTCGAGAACATTTTTCTTTGCCACATTTGGGTGCTTTTGGTTACAATGCCACCATGAGAGATTAAGAATACCAACACCTATTTCAATTTTCCCTCTGCAGTGGCGTTCACATCATCGCAATACCTTTTATATGACATTGGCTATGGGCATGTTCCTATAATCCAACCATTCTACGATTAATTCTAGGCCAATTTTGCTTTGCCTTCCATGTACCCACAAAGTTTTTGGTCCGGTGTGTATGGAATAGGAAACCCACAAATTACACGTCCTTCAAGGCTTTCCTCTCACTATGACTTGCTCGGCCCAGTTTCCAGGTTCCAGAGGGTAAGCTTTCTTTCAATTTCTGATATTCTCTAGTTATATGCATTTATTTATATTTTATTTTAAGAATTCATACTTTATTTGTTTTTCTAAAGGTTCCTATAATAGGTAAATTTCTTAATACCTTTCCACGCAAGTGGGTTCGCATGGATATGATTATTTCTAATGGTAATTCAAGAGATAAATTCACTCCATATCCTCTACCAAAAACAATTAAAAAAAAAAGAAAATGAAAAATGGATAGATGATGACAAGATATATAACCTTTCTTTACTATTTCTTATATTAGTTAAGAAAGTAAAATTTTAAATTCAACAGAAAATTTCGAAACATCTTCACAATGTAAAGCCGATCATAATTTTCAAGAACCATGTAATATTGAATATTTTTCATTCAGACATATTGAATATTTTTCATTCAGACATATGTATTTATATTCTATGGAAGAATTTGGTAACTATGTAATTGAAAACCTTCCAGGAATTCTTTAAACATAATAAAAATTTGGAAACATTCCAACAAGAAGAGTTAACCAAAACATTACAAAAACATTCTTCTACATATGCATGGGAGTACACTCACATGAAGGGAATTAATCGTGAGACTTGCATACATCATATCTATATTAAGGAAAACTAACCTCAAAGAAGGATGAGTCTAAATCTTAGGGAAATTGTGCAAGAAGAATTGCAAAAATTGTTGAATGTGGACTTCATTTATCCAAGTTTAGACAGTCAGTGAGATTCTCCATTTGAGATTGTCCCTCAAAAGAATGGTAAATGGAGTTCATGTATTGATTATCGATAATTGAATAAGGCTAATCTAAAATATCATTTCACATTGCTTTTCATAGATCAAGTTTTGAATACATTAGCGGGCAAGAAATATTTCTGATTCTTGGACAGTTTTAGTGGTTACAATCAAATTTAAGTAGCACCTGAAGACCAAGACAAAACCACATTCACTTTTCCATCCGGAACCTACCCAGTACTTCCTTTTGGATTGTGTAATTCACTTTCAACATTCGAAAGAGCAGTATTAGAAATTTTCTCTGATCTAATACATGATTGTGTTAGTGCTCTCAAAAAAGAGTGTGTTGTTTTTTTTTTAGTTATTTGGGTTATTCTTGCATGAAAAGAGGAAGTGATTATGTTAGCTTAATTTTAGAAAGATAAATATGTCATGATATTTTGTATGCATTTTGTGAATGTACATGAATATTTGATGTAGCTTGACTAGTATAAATTTATGAATTGGTTAATTAGTACTTGATTTAATCATGATATCAAACATTGGTGACAGTAATAGTTGCAAGAGAAGGCTACAACATATTCAAAGTTGGATTATTTTTACTGTAATGACTTGTAATACGTTAGGGGTTCATGCAAGTTAAAGGAATGTCAATTGGAGGTTAATACACCATTGCAAATAATTATGCCATAAAGACACAATCCACAAGGGTTTCTAGGTAAATGAGATCATGACATGATTTTAATAGTTTATACTCAGTTATATTGTTTCTATAGCCTATGAAAATGGTTAATGGATGGACTCCCTTAAAACCATTGAGTGATGAGTGACCAAAGTATTTAATAATAAAATTAAACATTTTGTTTTCACCCTACAATGTTTCTAGGTTATATCACTATCTAATTATGTGGTTTCCTATTGTGTTACTTATATGATGTGGATTCGTTGCATGAGCTGATTTTTATAATATCAAGTATGTGATTACTAATGTAGTTAAAGGAATCATGAAAATGATGGAAGGTTATGTGAGAAAATTTGTCTTTATATTCTACAACGATGGTTGTTAATGGTTACTTAGCATATTATTCTTTTTTAAATTTATTCTATGTAATGATGATGACTCTATCTAACAATTAATGAAGAATCTAGACTAGTAATTTGGATAGCTACTTGTGTGTAAATTGGGTTTCTTTTTTTAACTTTGTTTATTTTCATGGAATGTTATGAGGGATGTCACAATTAGGTTTAAACAAATGACATGGGAACAAAGTAGATACAATAAGCTCTATCAAGCTCAAAAGGATACACATAATGAAGAGAGTTTGAAACTTATTAAGAGGGAGAGGATTGGGTACATTTAGTAGCAATCAACCATTTTCTTATTCACCATGCTTTTAGTTTCCTTTTATTTATATTTTCAATTCATTTTTTACGGTTGGGTAGATTTAGTAGGAGCCAATAATTTCTTTATTCAATATTCTTTTACTCTCATTTTAAAATTCTCCAAAATATTTGGGCATACTTGAAATAGAATTTATATTTAATGTTCAATTTTGAGCATATTTGTGGAATGATTTTCTAAGTTTAGTTTGTGTGTGTATTGTTTTATTTTACCTAAAAGTAAAATAAAATGCAACATAAATGATGGACTATTTAAGTATTTTCGACCCCTCTTGAATAATTTGCATTCAAAGTGATAATGAATTGTCTAGTATTTATAATGAGTAGTCTTTAGTGCTATTTTTTGAACGCTTTTACGGTGATTTTTTACAGTGTAATTTCTCCAAATTGCGGCACAAATTTATTGAAAAGAGAAGTTTGATTGCTAACTTTTTACAATCAAAGTTCCCTAAAGGTTTTTGAGGGTGCGAATTTATATACTAAAGACAACTCGTTAATAATATATAAAGAATGTTACCAATAAATGAATAAACAACAAGGTTAAATATTTTTATATTTTTATCCAATATGATGGTGTAAAAATTGTGTGTTGAATAGAAAAATAGTGTGGCCTATAATTAAAAGAGATATAAATATGCTCCAAATTTATTAAAATTAAAAAAAAATGAATGTGTGAATTAGATATTTAAATCTTATGCTTTTCAAAAACATTTTAACAAGAGATTTCAATAAACTATTTTAAAATATAGGTTAACTAATTTATGTTGATATCAAATTAATATATATCTATATATAGAAAAAAAAATATGGTTAAGGTTTTTATTTTTTCCTATATACACTATATTTAGGATTCAAAAACAAAATTTAAACAATGAAAAATAACACATTGTATTTTGTGCTCTAAAAAATTTTACACCCTATAAGCTCATGTTAGATTTGTACTTAATATGGGCTAATGTTAAATCGATACTAACATTTCAAAAATTCCCTTTATTCTGATATTGAAATCTCAATTTAATTTATATTATGTGTAAAGTTATTTTTGGGATCCATCACATTATTTTTTTTTAATCCATGTTTCAAACATTAAAATTACAGCGAGGCTTCATGACCTACATGAATGAAAGTGAATTTTAGGTATTATACATGAGTAATTAAGTGTTTTGATTTCCAAAACAATATTTATTAGGAGTGAAAATAAAATTATAAATATAAAATCAACATTAAAATTTAAATTATTGAATATTATTAAATTAAAGTTTAATTAAATATTCACTTATTAAAATATTAAAGTATTTAATTATTCAAATTATCAAACACTCATTTCATTATTAAATATTCATTTATATTACAATTACTATGAAATAAAAGTTAAAATTCTATTATATATATGTATCATAATTATTATGAATTAATAGTTAAAATGTAATTGCAGAGTGAACACACACATAGACACATACACAATAGAGTAGATAAAAAGATAGAAGTCAAATATTTCTAAACTAAACTTATCATTTTCATTCACAACTTGAACCACATTGCATATCTAATTTCTGGTGACTATGTTGATTAACTTAGAGTTAGAGTTTCAATTTTTCATTATTTTTTGTTATTAAATAACTTAAAAAAATACAAAATATTAAAATATAAAATATAAAATTAATAGAGAGACTAAAATTAAAATATAAAATATTTACCACATTATTTTACTTTTACTACACTACTCTATTATATTTAAAGATTTTATATGAAATGATAAAAAATAATAGTATTAGAATATTTTTTTGTTTAATTTTGTATTGATAAGAGCTATTAAAACTAGAAATTGCACCTAAAGGTGTAAAGGTATCCAGAATGAATAGAAATTTGAAAAGATTATCTAGAAAAACAAAATCAATAAATATAATGTGAGAACCATATTAAGTGTTAAGTATTTGTTTTGTCATTTTAATTGGTTTGAAAAAATAAAACATTTTTATTTTCTTTCAGAAAGATTATTTGATGAACAAGGATTAATTTTTTTTATTGTAAATAAAATTAGTTATGGAAAATTGGTTCCATAAAAGGTAAAAAGGTTGATGGTAAAAGTATTCCAAGAACTGAGAAGCGGTTGAATAGTTTTGGACAAATACCTTTTCCTCTTAGGATATAGGTACATCACAGTGAGGAAAAGGGGTTCTGTATTTCTAGAAAATAGTCTAGACTTGGGGTCGTGAGGCCTCTAGAAATTTTTGTCAACCTATACTTCTAATGTGGAGCACACAGGAAGAGGAGGACATAATCTCCTCTCTTAATGATATAAGTAAACAGAATCATTTATGAAAGATGTAATGAAAGATGTAATATATAGCATGTTTTAACACAAGAAAGATTTAGACCAAGTTGTTTCCAGATTTGGAAATGTGTGTTACAGTTAAGAAAGGATGATTGCATACTATTTTTATATTGTATTAGATGAAGTTGTGTAATGTATATGGAAAGTCTGGCTTAATATTAAACTGTTTCATATGTATTGTTATGTAATAACATATTAAAAAACATGTTGTAGATAAAAATCTAAACTGTTAGAGAATGTGATTAAGGACTGAAGAACAAGTCAAGAATTATTAGATTGGAGGAAGTTTCTTTTTTGTTAAAATATAATAATAAATGAGAGTGAACTATTAGTTCAGGGTCCAGGGAGAAAACCATAGACCCTAGAAATGATCAACCCTCCTTATGTGAAGCTATACAAAAATAGAGCTAAGATGTTCCAGACATCATACTAAAAATTGTGAATAAATAAAGAAATAAACATAATGTGTTTTTGCTAAAGATGAAATGAGAAATATTATGCAAAACCAAAATCCATTTTCTACTGTACACATCCATGGAATTTCCGAGAATAGCTTGCATAATAGGACACATAAATACTAATACATCAAAAGAAATACGGTTTCAACAAAAAGATAGGCTGCATTAATACCAGTAAAACATATCGTGAACTTAGTTCATAGTCATGAAATGACAATATATTGCACAAGCCCAAAAAGGCACAGAAGTAAACTATAAATGTATTTAACAGGATCTTCTTGAACAAAATCATCAACTATTAAGTTTCACTAAGCTCAAATAAAATCCATGGCTATACTCCGTAGGTTAAGAAAGAAACCAAAGAGAAAGGAAACTGAAGCACGAGCTGTGCAATAAAGCATATGCGAAGAAAAATTCCATAATTTATACAATGTCGAAAATAGTTAAACAATCCAAAAATCCCTTTTAAAAATTTATCCAAACCTCTTATGTTACAGAGGGAAAAATCTTAACATAAACTCAAGTCGGAGCCCAAATGAACTTAGTACTAAAATACACAATGTACGCTATAAGGCCGAATAGGCATAGATTTATCCGCAGAGTAATAAAACAGAAGGCTTGCCACCCATGTTGCCATAATGAAGACTTGGAAAGCACAAAATATGCTTAGCCTAAAGATCTCGGCCACCAAAGTATACCGAAAGAAATGAAATACCTCAAATCAGTGAAATAGAAAATTAGGAGAAATAGTTTGAAGGCATCGAGGGCATTGAAAAGAGCATGGTGAAAACCTCGGCCTTTGAGGTTAGAGAAAATACCTGCACCAAATACAAAAATAAGAGAATAAATAACCACTAATAGTTTTTGGGAATAGTTGTAAAAGAAAGCTAATAAGAAAGCAAGATAGGCTCTGGGGTTGCAAACCTGCAAAAGTTTGCATCCGAAAGCGTGGATGAAAATAACAGTGAGAAGAACACAATGAAGGGTAACGTGGTTAAACTCATGTGGAGACAAGGAAAGCCATCGGGTAAGAGGTACCAAAACATATTCAAAGTAAAACAAAAAGACAAAAATGTGTTATACTTGACGCGATGGAGGAGGAACTACCTGGAAGGTGGTGGGAATTCCTTAGCGATGACTGTAGCTCTGAATATTGTAAAAGGTGAAAGTTATTACTATAATGGAAGGTAAACTAACCAAGGAAATTAATAAACAATTAGATCATAATCCAAATGCGAGAGCAATCCAGTCTTGAACAAGGAAACCTTATAACAAGAATATAATAATGAAATATCGCTTACCATTAATGACGTTTACTTGATGGAACCTCCATGCCATTGTGGAGTTGCAGACAGAGCTCTCCAGAGAAAAACCTAAAGTGAATAAATGAAATAAAGTTAGGTTTATGAGACATTACCCTAGACATCTCATGATAAATCCTCCACTATTGATCCCTATGCGCGCATATCGATGGAGGGTGTGCGGGTAGGTGGCCACACATGGTGAGTGTACAAAAGAAACAGGAGATAGATATATGAGTAATAGAATATATAATCAAAGCTATATTATTTAAGCGGGTAAAGAGATCGTCATTAAACATAAAACTTAAGCCTTAAATGATTGGTACCAACCACGTACAGTAAATCATATGAGTCGTAAACTTTGTTTTATTATTGCTCGATCAAATTTTTTACATATGTAAATATATATAATGTGTGTATTGAAAGAAAATTGGTGAGGGACCTTAGGTCAGATAGGGATACACATATGCTCAAAGAATAGAACATTAAAAAGGATAAATTGAATAAGTAGATTTTTTTTTTCTTTTCTATGATCAATGTTACAAGTGGTATCAGAGCAATGTTCGCATGTTGGGACCCTAGGTGTCACCTTGCATGATAAATTGTGTGTATATTGTTGCATAGAAAAGAAGTAGTATTTTATAGGGTGATATGAGAAGGGGATCAACACAACAAACACCTTGGAATACTGGGAAATTTACACCTCAACCACAACCAAAAATGAATCCTGAAATGTAGATCAGCACCAACATATAATTAAACCACTGGAGGAGTAACAACACCAAACCAGCGTACTATTAATTATTGTGTAGAAGTTTCAAGAGGAAATGGTCAGAGTGAGAATGTAACACCCCTAGTTCTATGTTTCCTTTAAGTTAGACATTTGAACTTTAATCCAAAGGGGAGTGGAACCCAATGGATAAGTATTTTGTGGATGTAATTAAGTATTTGATTATGAAAAATAAATAAAATAATTCTGCGCAGATTGACAAAATCAGAATTATGATGTCAATTTCCAAATCCATGAGGTATGGAAAGAGGCTAATACTTTCCCCAAAATCTTTCAAAAATCCTCGAAAGAATTTATTTCTAAATTAGATTTTTGAGGAAAAATCTAGTTTCCCCAATGAGATGGAGAGTAGTTGGGAAGAGGTAAAAAGCTGGGAAAAGTAGAAAGCGACTTTAAAAGTCCCTAAATAAGGGAAGCTTAGGCAAATAGGAAGAAAATAATCATGTAATTCTGGACACAGAATTAGGAACAGGTTTTGGGGACCAAAAGCTTAAATAAGCTACTCCTGAACAGATTAGAGGTTGGTCTATTCTAGGAGGCGATCTCAGCTCGGGGGTGAGTTCTGGAGATAGAGGGACTCTAAGGTTGGGAGGAATGGTCAATTGCAGAAGTGGTATGGCTATAATGTTTATGAATGATTGAATTTCTTATTGTTATGTAGTAGGGTTAATGACTGTAGATGCATATTACTTGTAATGTTTCTTTTTTGTTCCATACATTTACAGAATTGTTAGAAGAATTAAATCCTCTTAGATCTGCATAGTTGTAGGAACAAGAATTATGGGGAAAATCATCTAGAAGCTCTAAACCAGTGACTGGTTTAAATATGGAGATTTACGTTACCCTCATAATCCATAAATGTGTAACTTTAATATGTTTTTGTTAAAAAAAATGACTTTAAATAAGCAAGAACTAGAAAAACATTTATGACGTAAAAGTTAGACATGTTAATTGCAGATCTATATATTTTCTAAAGTAACTGTGCACATATATATATATATATATATATATATATATTTACTCTCTACAAAAAGAAAATATCTGAGAGTTAAGTTTAGTTATTAGAGCTATACATGTTCAAACATTAAAGAGTCGGGTAATTATGGTTGAATGAACCTGTAGATAATTCTGGTCTAAGAAATATACACAAACTAGGGCATGAATACCATCCTTTACTGGTGATATGTCCAAATTGAATACTCTACTAGAAAAAAAATTTAAGAAAGCTTATAGAAATTTCAGGCAAAAATTATAAGATGTTGAGAATAATAAAGATTTCACCAACAAAATCTACATAAAATTCTGGTTAGGTGTGTTAACTAGAAAATTAGACTTACTAAATATTTTACAAACCAAAAGAAAAAACAAAATATTTTCCAGAGTCTATTATTGTTGACATAAGTAAACAATATATGAAAATTTACTCTAGGAGAGAAGGAGAGCTATATTGCTGGAATAATAGAATACACATGAACACATAGACCAAGTGGAAATTGTGAATACATAGTCGGGAGCTGCTAGACTATTGCAGATTTTGTAAACTTTTTAGCAGAGATACATATATACATTTATATTACTACAATGCGGAGGGAACAAAAATGCAAGATAAGACGAGTAAACTTTGCAATTCCATCAAGTAAATTGAAGCAGATAGTTACAGTAGAAATAAAACCTAACATGAGCATCAACATGAAGTAGCGATTTGGAAACCACTAGAGTATATCATTAATCTGTCATTACGAGTAGGGACGAAATATATATAAATGTATATATCATATCCTGAACAGAACTAATGAAACGAGACTATCGTGTTCCATAACAAATCCATAGAAAACATTTTATCCCACGAATTATATCATTAGGATGTTTTTAAACAGTCCAAGACTCTAGTAAAAGTTATTGTTACAGTAGAAAATTTTATGAAAACAAGACTTGAATTGTCTAAAAAAATTATGTATAAGAAAAATGCTAGAGTCTGGTTATACTCTGACTAAGACGTTGTCGATACTGACCTGGAAGTTCAGGGTGGAGCGAAGTCAATTCCGAGTGAAATACAAATTCACTAAATACCAGTGAAGGAAATTATGAATAAGATTTGAATTTACCTGAAACCAAATGAGATAAATGTGAGAAATACGTAATAACTACTCGATATGATTGTCTCACCGCAAATAAAATATTAGTCCCAGGCAGAAAAAAAATGGTTACCTCAAAGATTGAAACCCTTTGCTTCCAAACGACCTGCAAAAAAGATAATTATTGGGTAGTAAAATTTCAACTACCTTGATATTCACCTGGAACAAAAGAGCACAGTGGAGAAATGTTAAAAGTGAATCGGTTGAATACCTATGGTATCAAGTGCTTGCCGAAAGGGAGATGCTTAGATCTAGGGCAACTTGGCTCGAATAAAATGAGTATGGCCATAGAAGACCATGCGGAAGAATTCCTACCAGACATTAATTAAGGGTTAGCACCACAAATTGTAAGGGATTCTAAACAAAATGAGATAAGTGATTGTGGGAGAAAAATCAAGCATGACAGAGAAACTTTCAATAGGAGATTGATTCATATTAGACCGAGACGACTTTACAAATTTAACGAAATATGTTGAAAAAAAAATTTAAACAACTGCTCTAGTGCCACAAATCGAATGTATAAATACTGATGAGGAGAACGTGTAAACGTATTGTGCATAGAGAGAAAATCCATGGACTTAAGCCACTAAAATGCCCAAATCTACATACCTGAATGGAAAATGTGACGAAGAAATCATTACGTCAAGAGGCCTGGGAATGCATAACGCACCGTTTACCCAAACGAGCAAAGTCTCAACCACCAGGAGTCAGTCAGGAAGAATGAAGGGTGGAAGAACAATCCCTTTAACGATACAGAGATTAATATGACTCCCTCAAATCAAAAACAACAAAACCCTAACTGGCTTTAGGCCATCTCCACCATCCAAGTGTCCTTGGATTGAGGGTATGTACACAGATCGGTTGGGGAAAATCGAAACTCAATACATAGCCGTCTAGCAACATAAATGTAAATCCACTGAAATCAGTCCCATAATACTCAAATCGTATCACATGGCCGGTGATCATAAATGGGCAGATGTACATTGCATAACATAAAAATGTAAACAAATAAACCTTGCGTGTAAACGTGACCCAAATTTCTGTCAGGAAATTACCACAATTGAAAATCAATAGAGGACCATAAACCCAATTTGACACGGAGATTTCGACGAGGTTACCAATGCCAAATACATAAATTCAACCTTGCCAACGAAGCACAACAAGTACAACGATTTCAATGTTGCCTATCTCCATAGAGAATTTGTCCCAGTTGAAGGTACGTGGGATATTCACGGTGCTATGAATACAATAATCACACATTGAAAACAATGGTCGCAAGGATGTGACCAACTCATGGGAAAGGATATACGATTCCAAATAGAAATAGACCATTTCAGAACTTTGGATAATTCGAGATTAATACATAGTATTATAGCTCTGAGAAGGCTATGATGATATAAATACCAATGAATAACATATAAATCATATAATCCATAAGGGTATGACATAATTATGGGACGAAATCAAAAGCGTAGGTATGGTGAAACCCTATAAGGGTTGCATGTAAAATTTTAAATTCAAAGGTAGCAATTTCTATGGATAAAGGCAGTCATATGAATTATGTGTGAGTAATATATATATATATATATATATATATATATATATATATATATAACAAGGCCACAAAAACTTATGGAAAAAAAAAACTATGATAGTTAGCGAAGTATACCTATATTAATAATAGAAGGAGTAGGGAAACCATGTTTAATAGAATTTCATAAATGTTGAAATTCAATGGTAGATCTGAATAGCTGTGGTCAATAGAGGAACAAAATTAAATTGTCAACAGAAAAAAAAAAAATTTAGGGGTGGAAAGGAAGAGACATTACAAATGGTATTAGAGCCAAGTTAGATAAAACTGGGTTGTTTTTGTGCTCACTGTATAAATTATTTGTTGTTGATTTTTTTTTGTTACTGATATGTTTAGTGGACAGTGGTGTTGAAACAGAAAATTCAAATGGCTGGAGGTGATGAAATTTATGTTGATCTGCGTGATGAAGATAATACACCAGATCCCAATGCTCCAGTGATGGCTATGTTGCACAGTTTGCAACAAGAGATGGCTAAGCTAAGAAGCCAGAATGACAGAATATCATTAGCCAGTGAGGAGGAGGAAACACTCATCATAGAATTAACTTCGCGGAACATCCAAGAAGGTGAAGGTTTCGGAAAGAGGAATAAGGGAAAGTTCTCTGATGATTCTGAGGAAGATGACACTACTAGACATCAGTATAAGCAAAAAAATAAATTACAGGGGGAATTCCGAAAGATCAAACCTCCCTCCTATGATGGGGAGAAGGAGGAAGATGCTGAGGCCTGGTTGTTGAATATGATTAAGTATTTCCAGGTCTATGAATATGAAAGCAATCTTAAGGCTAGATTAGCTATCTACTAGCTATAAGGTAAGGCTACTTTGTGGTGGGAGGAGATGAAAATGGTCCATGCCATTGATGAAAAATAGTGATTTGGGAAGATTTCCAAGTCAAGTTTAAAAACCGCTATTTGAACGAATGTTATTATGATGATAAAGCAAAGGAATTCCATGAAATCAGACTAGGACATCTCACTATCGATGATTTTTTCACCAAGTTTACAAATCTGTTAAGATATGTCCCTTACATTTGGGAAGAGAAGGCAAAGGTGCAAAGGTTTTTGAACTGTTTTCCTATTGTGTACAAGGAGAAGATCGAGTTCGATAACCCAAAAAATATGGACAAAGCAATGAGGAAAGCTAGATTATGCTACCAACAGTTTAAAGGAAAGGGTGAGCATGGTAAAGGCTGGGTAAACAAAGGTGAAATCAAAGGAAAGAAATAGAAACCAACTTACTTAAATAATTTTGGTAGGGATCATCAACGGAAGAAATTTAATAAACCAAAAGAAAGTCAAACTGCTCAGCCCCAAGTTGGTTCCAAACAACTAGATGGAGATACTAAGAAGGAAGGAACAATTAAAATGAGGGAGCCTTTGAAATGGTGGGATTGTGGAGAACCGCATCTATCAAGGGATTCTCCCCACCAAAATATTCAGATGATTATGAGGGATCGAGAGGATACCATAGTAAATGACATAGCAAGAAATATACCCACTATCAGTGCAACCTTGGAGAATCGAAAAGTAGAACACCAAGCTACCATGGTCGAAATAGAAGGTAATATTGCTGACCAATCTGTTACCATTTTATTTGATCTAGGTGGTTCTTTGAGTTACATTAGTCCACAAGTGGTAGAGAAATGCAATCTCAAAGCTGAAAAAATTCAGTAGTCATGGTTGGTCAAGTTAGCCACTAGCACCAAGAGGAAAGTAACTCATAAGTTACCTTAAACAACAATTAAATTAAATGATTTTTAGACATAAATAAATTTAAACATTCCGCCCTTAGGCTCATATGACTTGCTGATAGGAATGGACTGGTTCGAAAAGAGAAAGGCTATGATGAACTGTTGGGATAAAACTATGCATTGCGTAGATGAGGAAGGGAAACCTTTTATTCTCAAGGGAAAACTAAAACCAATCTCTGTAAGATAAATATCAACGCTGCAACTAAAACAAATAGCTAGGAAAGGATATCAAGTATATCCAGTACATGTTGAATAATTAGAAGAGAAACCTGAAGAAAACCTACTGGATATTCTGCCAGTAGTAAGAGAGTTTAATGATGTTTTTCCAGATGATATTCCTCATCTCCCCCCAAAAAGAGAGATTGAATTTTCAATCGATTTGGCGCCTAGAGCAACACCTGTTTCCAGAGCCCCTTATCGAATGAGTCCCCCTGAAATCATGGAACTGAAAATGGAATTGCAAGAATTGCTAGATAAGGGTTATATCAGACTGAGTGTGTCTCCTTGTGGAGCACCGGTGCTGTTCGTGAAAAAGAAGGATGGCACATTTAGAATGTGCATTGACTATCATCAGTTGAATAAGTTGACAATTAAAAACAAATACCCTTTGCCCTGAATTGATGATATTTTTGATCAAGTAAGAGGAGCTTCAGTATTTTCTAAGATTGATCTAAGGACTGGTTATCACCAGCTTTGAATTAAGGAGGAAGACATTAGTAAAATAGCTTTTCGAACCAGGGATGGTCACTACGAATTTGTAGTCCTACCTTTTGGTTTAACAAATTCCACTGCCACCTTTATGTGCTTAATGAACAGTGTTTTAAACAAGTACTTGGATAAATTCATACTAGTGTTCATAGATGATATTTTATTTTATTCAAAAAGTGAGGAGGAGAACAAAGAGCATTTGAGGATAGTGTTGCAAAATTTGAATGAAAACTAGTTATATGACAAATTCAGTAAATGTGAATTCTATAAGGACAAGATCCAATACTTGGGACATATTATTTCTGAACAAGGGTTGGATGTTGACCCTGAAAATATAAAGGCTATCAGAGAATGGCCGGTGCCAACTGATGTTTCAGCAGTGAGATCATTTATGGTGATTGCAGGTTATTATGGGAGATTTGTGGAAATAGTTTTTTCCATAGCATATCCCATAACTTCACTACAAAGGAAGGGTTCCAAATTTGAGTGGAATGAAAAATGCCAAAACAGTTTTGAACAATTAAAATTAAAATTCACTACATCCCCTATACTGAAGATTGCAGATCCCGATAAAGAATTTTTTGTGTGTACAGATGCCTGTAGAGAGGGGTTGGGAGGAGTTCTGTTGGAAGAATTTTTTTTTATTGCATATGAGTCTAGGAAAATTAAGACACATGAACAGAACTATAGTGCATATGATTTGGAATTGGCTGCTGTAATCCATGCCTTGAAGATGTGGCGACAATATCTTCTAGGAAAGAAATTTACATTGATGACTAATCATATTATTCTTAAATACTTCTTTTCCCAAACTGATTTGAATGCTCGACAAGCCAGATGGCTGTATTTTCTGAGTGAATTTGATATAGAAATAAAACATATAAGAGGGAAAGAAAACAAAATTTCTGATGCACTGACAAAAAATTCTTGCCAAAACATAAACAACATTGGAAGCAGTGCTAGTTTTTCTTTGGAAGAACTAGTGAAAAAGGTAGCATACCAAGATCCAAATTATGAGAATCTACAGGTGAAAATACTAAATAAGGAAATGGCTGAATATAATCAAACCAAAAAGGACTGATCTGCTACAAAAACAGATTGTACATCCCCAATGTGGAAATTTTGAGAAAATAAATCCTAGATGAATATCATAAACAACCGTATGCAGGTCATCCTGGATATCAAAAAATGCTAACGGCCTTGAAAAAGAAATTGTTTTGGCCAGGAATGGAAAGAGATGTAGCAGAATATCTAGCTAGATGCATGGAGTGTCAAATAGTTAAAGTTGAGCATCAACATCCTGCTGGTCTTCTAAAGCCCTTTTCGATTTTAGAATGGAAATGGGACACCATTTCTATATATTTCATAACAGGGTTACCCAGAAGAAAATACTAGCACGACTCAATGATGGTAGTAGTAGACACTTTAACAAAAGCTTCATACTTCATCACTATGAAATCTACTTTTGGGACAACCTAAGTAGCAGATGTGCTCCTGAAAGAAGTAGTAAGGCTACATGGGGTCTGAAAGATGATTGCTTCAGATAGAGATGCTAAATTCACAACAACCTTTTGGAAAGGTTTATTTGGGGGCATGGGCACCAAGATAAATTTTAGCACTTCCTATCACCCTCAGATAGACGGTCAGACAGAGAGAAAAAATCAGATTTTGGAGGATATGTTGAGAATGTATGTGATGGATAGGCCATCGAAATGGGAAGAATACTTGCATTTAGCTGAATTTTCCTATAATAACAGCTATCAATCCTCCATCAGAATGAGTCCATTTGAAGCACTCTATGGAATAAAATGTCATACTCCTTTGAGTTGGAGCCAACCTGAGGATAAGCTAATGTTGAGGCCAGATGCTTTACAAGAGAGGGAAATAATTGTTAAACAAATACAAAGAAACATCAAGACATGACAAGATCAATAGAAAACCTATGCTGATAAGAAGAGGGCACATCGAGAATGAAAAGTGGGGGATCATGTGTATTTTTGTATTAAACCCAAAAAAGGAACAATTTATGCTTGAAGTTGTGCAAAATTGGCTCCTAGATATTGTGGGCCTTTTGAGGTGTTAGAAAGGGTGGGACCGGTGGCTTATAAGCTGGCATTACCGCCCCATGTTAAATTTCATGATGTGTTTCATGTTTCACTATTAAAAAGATATACACAAGATGCTTCTCACATTGTTGATTGGAATGTGATATAGGTGGAACCAGAAGGGGAGTTCCTTCCAGAGCTGATTCAAATATTGGAGCGGGAAGAAATTGAATTGAAGAACCGAATAGTAGCAAGAGTAAAGGTGCAGTGGAAGCACTTTACTGCTGAAGAAGCTACCTGGGAAAGAGAAGCTGAGATGATGGAAAAATATCCATATTTGTTTGAAAAAAAAAATGAACTCTAGTAGTTAGTTGTCAACACCGAGGACAGTGTTTTCTTTCAGAGGGGGAATATGTAACACCCCTAGTTTTATGTTTCCTGCAAGTTAGACATTTAAACTTTAATCCAAAAGGGAGTGGACCCCAGTGGATAAGTATTTTGTGGATGTGATTAAGTATTTGATTATGAAAAATAAATAAAATAATTCTATGCATATTGAAAAAATGAGAATTATGAGATCACTTGCCAAATCCATGAGGTATGGAAGGAGGCAAGACTTTCCCCAAAATATTTAAAAAATACTTGAAAGAATTTATTTCTAAATTAGATTTTTGAGGAAAAATATATTTTCCCCAATGAGGTGGAGAGTAGTTGGGAAGAGGTAAAAATCTGGGTTAATGACTGTAGATGCATACTACTTGTAATGTTTTTTTTTGTTCCATACATTCAGACAATTGTTAGAAGAATTAAATCCTCTCAATTCTGCATAGTTGTAGGAACAAGAATTATGGGGAAAATCAGCCAGAAGCTCTAAAACGGTGATTGGTTTAAATCTGGAGATTTATGTTACACTCATAATCCATAAATGTGTAACTTTAGTCTGTTTTTGTTAAAAAAAAAAATGACTTTAAATAAGCAAGAACTAGAAAAACATTTATGAAGTAAAAGTTAGAGATGTTAATTGTAGATCTGTATATTTTCTAAAGTATATATATATATATATATATATATATATATATATATATATAAAT
The DNA here is from genome assembly GCA_034641835.2 of Pinus albicaulis. NCBI lineage: Eukaryota > Viridiplantae > Streptophyta > Pinopsida > Pinales > Pinaceae > Pinus > Pinus albicaulis. The sequence continues at coordinate 624,449,201 of CM076569.1, forward strand.
ATTTACACTCTATAACAAGAAAATATGTGAGAGTTAAGTTCAGTTATTAGAGCTATACATATTCAAACATTAAAGAGTAGGGTAATTATGGTTGAATGAACTTGTAGATAATTCTGGTAATATACATAAACTAGGGCATGAATAACATCCTTTACTGGTGATATGTCCAAATTGAATATTGTACTGGAAAATAAATGTAAGAAAGCTTACAGAAATTGCAGGAAAAATTTATAAGCTATTGAGAATAATAAATATTTCACCAAAAAAATCTACCTAAAATTTTGGTTAGGGGTGTTAACTAGAAAACTAGACTTAATATTTTACAAACCAAAAGAAAAAAAAATAAAAAATTCCAGAGTCGATTATTCTTGACATAAGTAAACAATATATGAAATTTTTTTCAGGGAGAGAAGGAGAGTTATAGTGTTGGAAGAATAGAATACACATGAGCACATAGACCAAGTGGAAATTGTGAGTACAAAGTCGGGAGCTACTTGTAACACCTCCAGTTTACGATTTTTTTTTTTTTTCAATATATACTTGGATCCCCTTGGTATTTACCAGGTTGTCTGAATACTAAGTTCAGAAGTTGGGTATTTATTCACTATTCCTTTCTACTAACATTCAATGCTACCCAAGTCCACATTAGACCCATGTACATATAATTCTAAGTCTCTTATAGAATTCTTATAGCCCTATGTACACTCATCTTTTTTGATCCCACATATGGTACTGATATATCACATATATATAAAACATCGAACCCATATATATATAATATCAATCCTATATATATAAAACATCGAACCCATATATATATAATATCAATCCTATATATATATATATATAAGTCGTTGGATAAAGTCAATTAAAGTTTCATACACCTATGCATAAATTTTATATATATATAGAACCCATATATAAAATATCGAACACACATATATACAATACCAAATCCCTATATATATATGGCATTGGATTAAGTCCATTAAAAAGTGCATTCACTTATGCATAACTTATGTATACATAAACCCCACATATAGATATTTGTACCACCTGGTACCACTATTGAAGGTGCGCCCCATACAACCACACGACATGAAATATATTTATATATATATTTGTTACCTATGTCGATGCCTTTAAACTAAAAGCAGTTTGCCGCCTTCCAACAAAGATTTGACCTAGCGTAATTACATTGCAGGCTATAGTGAACCTTCAATTGAGCACATCATACCTACCATACGTTCAGTTAATGTCCTGTATAGACAGAGTTATATAAAATTTCGGCGTTTGGATTATGGAGTTGGTGAAATCGTGTCGCCCTCAACCCGGAACTGATTATGACTTATTGGCGTACATTCTTTACAGTATGGGTCGCGGCGTGGCAACCTCCTTTCCATCGGATACTATTGCGCTTATCACCACAGTACAGAATGCCGACTGTATATGCGGTGGTGTAAACCCTAGTTTTTGATTTGGGACCTGCCCCTACACGCGTTGTGTGCTCCGCCGCATAGTATTCCATCCTAGTACGGTTTAAGGATTGTATGCGCCGTCTACTGCAATGTTTAGTCCATCTGGGTTTGACGCGTGAGTGAAATATAATATTTTTCTGGTTTTTGTTTGCAGGAACACGTCTCGTTCGTGGGAGGAAGGCTAGTGCAAGTACTGGGTGCATTGAGTTTGGCCTCTGGCCGTTGAAATTTCTAGGTTTACCCCAGCGACGGAATGCATACGATACCCTCCTCCTCTGCGCCCATTGATGGCGCTTGGTACCTTACTGTCAACGTAGATGGGTTTTCTCAATAAACCTCGGCATTTTCTGAGGTACTGATACAGTGGAATTAGGGTTTTGGTGTTCTTTTAATTGGAACCCCCTTCATTCGACCTAATTCCCAGATCCTTCCTATCTTAGTTTTATTTTATTTTTTTTCTCTACAGCATCTAACTAGCTGTAGTATATCTGCGCAGAGGAGGCAGGAGATCGACGCCTCTGTCTGTCCAGTTTGGCGCGGTTTAATTTTTTTTTTATTTTATTTCTTACCACAGTGTTGCAATTCCATTCGGAGTGTGATTTATGGGTGTTTGGAGTTAATAGTTATTATTTCCGCGTTCAATATGTTCCATACGTGCCGAAACATTTGCAGGTCTTTCAGGGGGTTAAACATCGAGATTCTTCCAAATCCCATTTCTCCCACATCCAAGTGCGGCAGTCGTTACACAACCAACTTGCAAATTTCCTCGCACACCGTCTGGTTTTCTCCTTTTTCGGTGGTTACCTTCAGCATGACGCAAAGGTGAAACACTACTCACAGGTAAATCCTTAATTCTTTCCTTCCGGTTGTAGCGATTTTGCTTCAGTTTGTTTATTATGTGTTGACCTCATCCTGCTATCGTTCAAAATCACCCGAGATCTGTCAAATTTACTCTAGGTTTGTGATTATATATTTATGTCGAACTGTCTCAGTCAGCGAGAATAACCAGTGTTCTGACTCGACAGTTTCTAACTATGTCAATAGTTTCCATTTCGGTTTGCTATCGTTTTTGGTTGTGATTCATACAAGGAAAGGGTGCCGAATTATTATGTTGGCCATCCACCTCCCTGAACGAAAGATCTGCACCTCTGTTTCATTCGTTTTAGTGATGATAGTATACCCTCCAAGTGCAAGTTATTTCACGGTGGCTTTGGGAGGATTTACATACTATTTCTGATATGTAAAAATTATTTTAAAACGATGTAGGAAGCTCAACTACAACAAATAATCATGTCCATGACTATTATTTTGGAGGCGTTATTTCATATTTTGGTTGCGGTTCATCCGGCGGCCTCACAAATGCCGCGGCCTCTTTTATGGTGGCCTAACAGAGGATTTCGCGGGTTTGACCTACTGTGCACGTCTCTATAATGACTATCGTTTGATCGTAACTCATTGGAACCTTGCATGATTCTTTTACCATTTTTTTTTTTTTTTGCTAACTCTGTCGCCCGAATCAAAATCTAATGATTTTATTGTGGCGCTCAGTGCTTATTATTATTTCCGTGTTTTTCTCATAATTGCATGTATGGCAAGCGCCTTGAGAACGAACTCGGGTTTAGCTTTCGGCGTCGGCATTTTTGTTGCAACTGTGACAAGCTACAAGCATCGTATTAGTGTTTTATCATTGACCTCTGTTAATTTTGTTTAACATTAAAACAATCCTCGAAGTGCCGTAGCTATAAAAGTCGGACAACCAAAGGGTTTCATTTGATTTATGGCGAAGGCAGCGGGTTTTAAATTGACTGTCACGCACTTATGAATTTTGACTATACATTTATTCTATTAGTCGTAGGAATCATATATATATATATATGTTTCGTTTTAACCTAACGAATTCGTATTAACATCTCCTTTTTGCACATATATAATTCCTGTGTATGTTTCGTATTTATAACTCTTTTTTTTTATATATAATTCCATACATATGATTCACATATGTATCTCCCTTTTTGACCTATATAGTTCGTATATATATATAGGTATAGCCCATGTGCGGTCTATGTAAAAAGGACCTATGGGTAATGATTCTTGACACTTATTAACATATGGATATTTTGTTAAATGCTTTTACATGGATTTAATAGTTCATTTGATAGTATACATTTAAGCATAAATTAAATCCATAACCATAATATTTATTTCATTTTTATAAGTGGATTTCAATTGCAATAGACTCCATACATGCTATATAGGCTAGAATACTACCATAGAATAGAAGTACTTCTTATCTGAAAGAATGTAGGGTTTCATATGCTAATGTCATAAATTTCTTTACCTTAGTTCTGCTACAATAATTTTCTAATATACTTATGAGCATATAAAATCACCTTATATATATATGAAACAAGAATTTATTAAATTATCTATAGAGACTAAGTAACTCCAGATTTAAACCGACCTTGGTTTAGAGCTTCTGGGGTTTCTACTCTATAGATTTATGGTCTACAACTAACCAGAACCTGGAAGGTGAAAGCCTTAGGATGAACTCTGGTAAATGTAGTGCTAAGAACAATCATACCATTAAATAGATTTTGTTTTTTTTTTTATATGTAGCCAATTCATACCATCATAAAATAGAATAGCAATAATTTCAGAACATACCACAATCTGCAAATGACCAACTTCCCAACCTTAGAGTCCTCTTTGTCTCCCAGGACTCACCCCCGAGCAGAGATCACCTCCTAGGACAGATCCACCTCTGATCTGCCTAGGAGCAGCTTATTTAAGCTCATATTTCCCCAAAGCATGTTTCTAATTCTGCGTCTAGAATAGCAGGATGCTTTCTTTCCTGTTTAGCCTAGGCTTCCCATCTTGGGATTCTTTAAAGCTGCTTTAAGCTTTTCCTCAGCTTTTCCAGCTTTTTTCTCACCTCTTCCCAACTACTCCTCTTCATTGTGGAAATTTAGATTCCTCCTCAAATCTAAATTAATTTCTTTCAAGGATTTTTGAAAGATTTTTGGGGATTTGTTGCCTTATCCATCCTCATGGATTTGGCAAGTGATCTCTAATTCTCATCTTGGTCAAAATGCACAATCATTTTATTTATTTCTTCAAATAAAATATGCAATTACATTCACACCACACTTATCCCTTGGGGTCCACCCCTTAGGATTTAAGTTCAAATGTCTAACTTTAAAAATTCAACACACAAATTGGGGGTGTTACATATTCCCCCTCTGAAAATAAACACCGTCCTCGGTGTTGTTATTCAACTACTAGAGTTCATTTAAACAAAAATGGATATTTTTCCATCATTTCGGCTTCCCTTTCCCAGGTAGCTTCTTCAGCAGTAAAGTGCTTCCACTACACCTTCACCCTGGCCACTGTTCTGTTTCTCAATTCAATTTCTTCCCGCTCCAATATTTGAAGCGGTTCTGGCAGAAACTCCCCTTCTGGTTCCACCTGTACAACATTCCAATCAACTATGTGAGGAGCATCATGCACATATATTTTTAATAATGAAACATGAAACACATTATGTACTCTAACATGGGGTGGTACGACCATCTTGTAAGCCACTGGTCCCACCCTTTCTAAAATTTCAAACGGCCCACAATATCTAGGTGCAAGTTTTGCACAACTTCCAGCATAAAGTGTGCTCTTTTTGGGTTTGATGCGTAAATACACATGATCCCCCACTTTGAATTCTCGGTGCACTCTTTTCTTATCAGCATAGCTTTTCTGGCGATCTTGTGCTGTCTTAATATTTCTTTGTATCTGTTTGACAATTCTTTCCATCTCTTGTAGTGCATCTAGTCCCAACACCAATTTATCCTCTGGTTGACTCCAGCTCAAGGGAGTACGACACTTCCTCCCATAGAGTGCCTCAAACGGACTCATCTTAATAGAGGATTGGTAGCTGTTATTATAGGCAAATTCAGCTAAATGCAGGTATTCTTCCCACTTTGATGGTCTATCCATCACATACATTCTCAACATATCTTCTAAAATTTGATTTGTTCTTTCTGTTTGCCCGTCAGTTTGAGGGTGATAGGCAGTACTAAAATTCAGTTTAGTACCCATCCCTCCAAAAAATCCTTTCCAAAATGCTGTTGTAAACTTAGCATCTCGATCTGAAACAATTACTTTGGGAACTCCATGAAGCCTTACTACCTCCTTCAGAAAAACATTTGCTACTTGAGCTGTTCCGAAATTAGATTTTACTGGTATAAAGTGAGCAGCCTTGGTTAAAGTGTCTACTACCACCATTACAGAATCATGTTGGTATTTGGTTTTTGGTAGTCCTGTTATAAAATCCATGGAAACTGTGTCCCATTTCCATTCCGCAATTGGTAAAGGGTTTAGTAGACCTGCTGGATGTTGATGCTCAACTTTGACCAGTTGACATTCCATACACCTACTCAAATACTCTGCCACATCTCTCTTCATTCCTGGCCAGAACAGCTTCTTTTTCAAGGCTGTTAACATCTTCTGGTATCCTGGATGTCCTGCATAAGGCTGTTTGTGATATTCATCTAGAATTTCTCTTTTCAATGACTCTATGTTGGGAATATACAACCTGTTTTTGTAATAGAGTAGCCCTCTTTGGTTTTTTGTGAAATCAGTTTTATCCTTTTTCTGTAATTTCACCAAGAGTGCTTCATAGTTGGGATCTTGATTTGCTGCTTTTCCTCCCAATTCCTCTATCTCCATCTGGGCACTACTCCCAATGTTGTTTAAATGTTGACAAGAATTTCTACTTAATGCATCAGCAACTTTATTTTCTTTTCCCTTGATATGCTTGATGTCCATATCAAATTCACTTAAAAAGGATAGCCATCTGGCTTGTCTTGCATTTAGGTCAGTTTGGGAAAAGAAGTATTTGAGGCTAATATGATCAGTCATCAATGTGAACTTTTTCCCCAGAAGATAGTGCCTCCACATTTTTAAAGCATGGATAACAGCGACAAATTCCAAATCATATGCACTATAATTCTGTTCATGTATTTTCAGTTTCCTAGATTCATAGGCAATGACTGAATTTTCCTGCAACAGGACTCCTCCCAGCCCTTCTCTGCAAGCATCTGTACATACCACAAACTCTTTATCAGGATCAGCAATTTTTAATATAGGGGCTGAAATAAGTTTTTGTTTTAACTGCTTGAAACTATGTTGACATTTTTTAGTCCACACAAACTTGACACCCTTTCTTTGCAATGAAGTGATGGGATGTGCTATGGCAGAAAATCTTTCTACAAATCTGCGATAGTAGCCTGCCATCCCCATGAACGACCTTACTGCTGAAACATCAGTTGGGACTGGCCATTCCTTAATTGCTCTTATCTTTTCAGGGTCAATTGCAAGCCCTTTTTCAGAAATAATATGACCCAGATATTGAATTTTATCTTTATAAAATTCACATTTGCTGAACTTGGCATACAGCTGGTTTTCCTTTAAAGTCTGCAACACTATTCTCAGATGTTCCTTATGTTCATCCTCATTTTTGGAGTAAACTAGGATATCATCTATGAACACCAGAACAAATTTATCCAAATACTTATTCAACACACTGTTCATCAGACACATAAATGTGGCAGGGGCATTCGTCAAACCAAAAGGTAGGACTACAAATTCGTAATGCCCATACCTGGTTCGAAATGATGTTTTTCTGATGTCTTCTTCTTTAATTCTAAGCTGGTGATAACCAGTCCTTAGGTCTATCTTGGAAAAGACTGAGGCTCCCCTCACTTGATCAAAAAGATCATCAATTCTAGGGAGTGGATATCTATTCTTAATGGTCAATTTGTTCAGTTGACGATAGTCAATGCACATCCTAAAAGTTCCATCCTTCTTTTTCACAAATAAAACCGGGGCTCCCCAAGAAGACACACTTGGTCTGATATACCCTTTATCTAACAATTCCTGTAACTGCATTTTCAGTTCCATTAGCTGAGGAGGGCTCATTCGATAAGGTGCTCGGGAAACAGGTGTTGCTCCTGGTACCAGATCGATTGAAAAATCAATCTCTCTTTTGGGGGGAAGATGAGGGATTTCCTTGGGAAAGACTTCCTTAAATTCTCTGATGACTGGTATAGCATCCAGTAACTCTTCCTCAGTTTTCTGTTCAATTTCTTCCACATGCACTGCATAGACTTGGTATCCTTTTCTAGCTGTTCTTTTCAATTGTAAGGCTGATATTTGTCTTACTGAAATAGATTTTGGTTTCCATTTTAGTGTAAAAGGTTTCCCTTCTTCATCCACACAATGCAGGGTTTTATCCCAGCAGTTCATCAGAGTTTTGTTATTTTCCAACCAATCCATTCCTATCAGCAGATCATAGGATCCTAATGGCAATATGTTCAAATTTACTTCTGTTGTAAAGCCATTTACTTGTATTGCTGTTTTGGGCAATTTATGTGTGACTTTTCTCTTAGTTCCAGTGGCCAGCTGTACCAACCATGACTGCTGAAATTTTTCAGGTTTAATTTTACATTTTTCTACAATTCCAGGACTAATGTAATTCAAAGAAGCTCCTGGATCAATCAAAACAGTAATAGGTAGGTCAGAAATCTTACCCTCCATTTCCACCATGGTTGCTTGATGTTCTGCTTGCCGATTTTCCAAGGCTGCACTGATAGTTGGTATATTTCTGGCTATGTCATTTACTGTTGTTTCCTCTCGCTCTCTCCTGATCAGGTGTATATTTCGATGAGGGCAGTCCCTCATCATATGGGGTTCTCCACAGCCCCAACATTTCAAAGGTTCTTTCATTTTAACTGTCCCTTCCTTTTTATTGTTCCCTTCTGCTGGTTTTGAAACCACTTGGGACTGAGCTGTTTGACTTTCTTTTGGTTTATTGAATTTTTTCCGCTGATGGTCTCTACCAAAATTTCTCAGATATGCTGGTTTTGGTCTTTTACCTTTGAACTCACCCTTGCTCAGCCATCTCTTTCCTTGTTCAGCTTTACCTTTAAACTGCTGATAGCATAATCTTGCTTTTCTAACAGCCTCATCCATTGTCTTTGGGTTATCAAATTCAATTTTCTCCTTGTACACAGTAGGTAAGCAATTTAAAAACCATTGAACCTTTTCTTTTTCTTCCCTAATGTAAGGGACATATCTCAGCAAATTGGTAAACTTAGTGACAAACTCATCGATAGTGAGCTGTCCTAGTCTAAGTTCATGGAATTCTTTTGCTTTGTATCCTTCATCTAGTTCATTCAATAAACTTTGAACTTGGTACGAAAAATCTTCCCAAGTAACTGTTTTTTCATCAATGGCATGCACCATTTTTGTCTCTTCCCACCACAGTGTGGCTTTTCCTTGCAGCTGATACACAGCTAATATGGCCTTCAGATTGCTCTCATATTCATATACTTGGAAATACTTGATCATGTTCAGCAACCAAGCTTTAGCATCCTCTTCCTTCTCTCCATCATAGGAGGGAGGTTTGATCTTTCTAAATTCTCCCTGCAATTCTCTTTTCTGTTTATGTTGCTGTCTAGCAGCATCCTCATCATCAGACTCATCCATCTTTCTCTTTCCGAAACCTTCGCCTTCCTGGCTGTTCCGAGAAGTTAGTTCCCTGATGAGCTTTTCCTGCTCCTTACTGGCTGATGACAACATGTCATTCTGGCTTCTCAGTTCAGCCAATTCTCGTTGTAACCTGTGCAACATAGCCATTACCGGGGCATTGGGATCTGGAGTAGCAAACTCATCATGCAGATCCACATAAATCCCTCCACCTTCAGCCATTTCAACTGTACACACTTACAACACAGATTAGCAAAAGTTTATAAAACTTCATAAAAACAAAATATGTAATAAGCAGTGAGCACAAAATTGACAGCCCAATTTGTTGTAACTGGGGCTCCGATACCATTTGTAACACCTCCAGTTTAAGGAATTTTTTTTATTTTTTTTTCCCTTGGATTTCCTCGTTATTTACTTAGTTGTCTGAATACTAAGTTCAGAAATAGGTTATTCACCATTATCACTAACATTCAATGCTACCCAAGTCCACATTAGACCCATGCTGCCACAATTTCTAAGTCTCTTATAAATTCTTCTGCTTCCTTCATAATACTTTTTTGAGTCCACATATGTAGTGATATATCACATATATATAAAACATTGAACCCATATGTATATAATATCAATCATATATATATAAAACATCGAAAACACATATATATAATATCAAGCCTATATATATATATATGTCGTTGGATAAAGTCAATTAAAAGTTGCATACACCTATGCATAACTCATATATATATATATAAACCCCATATATAAAACATCGAACACACATATATATAATATTAAATCCATATATATACATTGGATAAGTCCGGAAAAGTGCATTCATATGCACAACATGTGTATACATAAACCCATATGAATATTTGTACTATGGTACCACTATTGAAGAACTTCACCCCATACAACCACGGCATGAAATATATTTATATATATATTTGTTACCTATGTCGATACCTTTAAACTAAAAGAGTTTCTTCAACGAAGATTTATTTCAGCGTAATACATTTCGGGCTAAGTGAACGCCTAATTGAAGACGCATCATACTACCATGCGATTGATTAATGTCTGTATAGAAAGAGTTATATAAAATCGGCGTTTGGATTATGGAGTTGGTGAAATCGTGTCGCCCTCGGCCGGAGGCCCAGTTTATGACTTATTTGCGTACATTCTTTACAGGATTGGTCACGGCGTGGCAACCTCCTTACCAGCTGATACTATGACGCCTATCACCACAGCACATAATGCCGGCTGTATGTGCGTTGGCGTAAACCCTAGTTTTTGATTTGAGACCTGCACATACACGCGTTTTGTTTTCATCCGCATAGTACTCCATCCTAGTACTGTTCAAGGATTGTATGAGCCGTCTAACACAATGTTTAGTCCATATGGGTTTGACGTGTGAGTGACTCTGTCCCAGCACCCATTTTTGTTTTAGAGACAGTCTCGTTCGTGGGAGGAAGGAAGCTAGTGCAAACTTTTGGGTGCATCTAGGTTGCTTCTGGTAAGTTCAGAAGTACAAGTTAACTGACGGCAGCATGCACTCCCAGTCCCTCCTCCTCTGCGCCCCATTGATGGCACTTGGTACCTTCTTGTTCGCGTAGATGGAGTTTCTCAATGAAGCACGGGGATTTTACGAAGTGCGATACGGGTGGCGTGGGGCCCAGGTGTTCTTTATGTGAACCCCCTTCATTCGACTAATTCCCAGATCCTTCCTATCTTAGTTTTATTTTATTTTTTTTCTCTACAGCATCTAACTAGCTGTAGTATATCTGTGCAGAGGAGGCAGGAGATCGACGCCTCTGTCTGTCCACTTTGGCGCGGTTTAATTTTTTTTTTTTTATTTCTTACCACATTGTTGCAATTCCATTTGGAGTGTGATTTATGGGTGTTTGGAGTTAATAGTTATTATTTCTGCGTTCAATATGTTTCATACGTGCCGAAACATTTGCAGGTCTTTCAGGGGGTTAAACATCGAGATTCTTCCAAATCCCATTTCTCCCACATCCAAGTGCGGCAGTCGTTACACAACCAACTTGCAAATTTCCTCGCACACCATCTGGTTTTATCCTTTTTCGGTGGTTACCTTCAGCATGATGCAAAGGTGAAACGCTACTCACAGGTAAACCCTTAATTCTTTCCTTCCGGTTGTAGCAATTTTGCTTCAGTTTGTTTATTATGTGTTGACCTCATCCTGCTATCGTTCAAAATCACCCGAGATCTGTCAAATTTACTCTAGGTTTGTGATTATATATTTATGTCGAACTGTCTCAGTCTGCGAGAATAACCAGTGTTCTGACTCGACAGTTTCTAACTATGTCAATAGTTTCCATTTCGGTTTGCTGTCCTTTTTGGTTGTGATTCATACAAGGAAAGGGTGCCGAATTATTATGTCGGCCATCCACCTCCCTGAACGAAAGCTCTGCGCCTCTGTTTCATTCGTTTTAGTGATGATAGTATACCCTCCGAGCGCAAGTTATTTCATGCTGGCTTTGGGAGGATTTACATACTATTTCTGATATGTAAAAATTATTTTAAAACGATGCAGGAAGCTCAACTACAACAAATAATCATGTCCATGACTATTATTTTGGAGGCGTTATTTCATATTTTGGTTGCGGTTCATCCGGCGGCCTCACAAATGCCGCGACCTCTTTTATGGTGCCCTAACAGAGGATTTCGCGGGTTTGACCTACTGTGCACGTCTCTATAATGACTATCGTTTGATCGTAACTCATTGGAACCCTGCATGATTCTTTTACCATTTTTTTTTTTTTGGCTAACTCTGTCGCCCGAATCAAAATCTAATGAGTTTATTGTGGCGCTCAGTACTTATTATTATTTCCATGTTTTTCTCATAATTTCATGTATGGCAAGCGCCATGAAAACGAACTCGGGTTTAGCTCTCGGCATCGGCATTTTTGTTGCAACTGTGACAAGCTACAAGCATCGTATTAGTGTTTTATCGTTGACCTCTATTAATTTTGTTTAACATTAAAAAAATCCTCGAAGTGCCGTAGCTATAAAAGTCGGACAACCAAAGGGTTTCATTTGATTTATGGCGAAGGCAGCGGGTTTTAAATTGACTGTCACGCACTTATGAATTTTGACTATACATTTATTCTATTAGTCGTAGGAATCATATATATATATATATGTTTCGTTTTAACCTAACGAATTCGTATTAACATCTCCTTTTTGCACATATATAATTCCTGTGTATGTTTCGTATTTATAACTCTTTTTTTTTATATATAATTCCATACATATGATTCACATATGTATCTCCCTTTTTGACCTATATAGTTCGTATATATATATAGGTATAGCCCATGTGCGGTCTATGTAAAAAGGACCTATGGGTAATGGTTCTTGACACTTATTAACATATGGATATTTTTGTTAAATGCTTTTACATGGATTTAATAGTTCATTTGATAGTATACATTGAGCATAAATTAAATCCATAACCATAATATTTATTTCATTGTTTATAGGTGGATTTCAATTGAAATAGACTCCATACATGCTATATAGGCTAGAATACTACCATAGAGTAGAAGTACTTCTTATCTAAAAGAATGTCGGATTCCATATGCTAATGTCTTAAATTTCTTTACCTCAGTTCTGCTACAATAATTTTCTAATATACTTATGAGCATATAAAATCACCTTGTATATACATGAAACAAGAAAATATTAATTTATCTGTAGAGACTAAGTAACTCCAGATTTAAACCGACCTTGGTTTAGATTTTCTGGGGTTTCTACTCTATGGATTTATGGTCTACAACTAACCAGAACCTGGAAGGTGAAAGCCTTAGGATGGACTCTGGTAAATGTAGTACTAAGAACAATCATACCATTAAATAGATTTTGTTTTTTTTTTATATGTAGCCAATTCATACCATCATAAAATAGAATAGCAAGAATTTCAGAACATACCACAATCTGCAAATGACCAACCTCCCAACCTTAGAGTCCTCTTTGTCTCCCAGGACACACCCCCGAGCAGAGATCACCTCCTAGAACAGATCAACCTCTGATCTTCCTAGGAGCAGCTTATTTAAGCTCATACTTCCCCAAGCATGTTTCTAATTCTGCGTCCAGAATAGCAGGATGCTTTCTTTCCTGTTTAGCCTAGGCTTCCCATTTTGGGACTCTTTAAAGCTGCTTTAAGCTTTTCCTCGGCTTTTCCAGCTTTTTCTCACCTCTTCCCAACTACTCCTCTTCATTGGGGAAATTTAGATTCCTCCTCAAATCTAAATTAATTTCTTTCAAGGATTTTTGAAAGATTTTTTGGGGATTTGTTGCCTTATCCATCCTCATGGATTTGGCAAGTGATCTCAAATTCTCTTTTTGGTCAAAATGCACAATCATTTTATTTATTTCCTCAAATAAAATATGCAAATACATTCACACCATACTCATCCCTTGGGGTCCACCCCCTTAGGATTAAAGTTCAAATGTCTAACTTTAAAAATTCAACACACAAATTGGGGGTGTTACACTACTAGACTATTGCATATTTTGTAAAATTTTGTAGCAGAGATACATATATAGATTTGTATTACTACAATGCGGAGGGAACATAAATGCGAGATAAGATGAGTAAACTTCCCAATTCCATCAAGTAAATTGAGGTAGATAGTTACAGTAGAAATAAAACCTAACATGAGCATCAACATCAAGTAGCGATTTGGAAACCACTAGAGTATATCATTAATATATCATTACTAGAAGTGATGGAATATATATAAATGTATATATCATATCCTGAACAGAACTAATGAAACAGGACTATCATGTTCCGTAACAAATCCACAGAAAACATTTTATCCCAGGAATTATATCATCAGTGTGTTTTTTAACAGTCCCAGTCTCTGGTAAAAGTTATTATTACACTAGAAAATTTTATGACAATAAGACTTGAATTTTCTGAAAAAATTATGTATAATAACAATGCGAGAGTTTGGTTATACTCTGACTAAGACGTTGTCGATACCGACCTGGAAGTTTAGGGTGGAGCGAAGTCAATTCCGAGTGAAAAACAAATTCACTAAATACCAGTGAAGTAAATTCTGAATAGGATTCAAATTTACTTGAAACCAAATGAGAGAAAAGTGAGAAATACATAATAAATACTCGATATGAATGTCTCACCACAAATAAAATATTAGTTACGGGCAAAAAAACAATGGTTACCTCAAATATTGAAACCCTTTGCTTGCAAACGACCTATAAAAAAGATAATTACTGGGTAGTAAAATTTTGACTACCCTGATATTCACCTGGAACAAAAGAGCACATCGGAGAAATGTTAAAAGTGAATTGGTTGCATACCTAGGGTATCAAGAGCTGGCCAAAAGGGAGACGCTTAGAGCTAGGGAAACTCGACTCGAATAAAACGAGTATGGCCATAGAAGACCATGCAGAATAATTCCTACCAGACATTAATTAAGGGTTAGCACCACAAATTGCAAGGGATTCTAAATGAAATGAGAGAAGTGATTTTGGGAGAAAAATCAAGCATGACAGAGAAACTTTCAACAGTAGGTTGATTCATATTAGACCGAGATGGCTTTACAAATTTAACGAAAATATGTTGAAATTTTTTTTTAAACAACTACTCTGGCGCCACAAATCAAACGTATAAATACTGATGAGGAGAACGTGTAAACGTATTATGCACAGAGAGGAAATCCGTGGACTTAAGCCACTGAAATGAAAAAATATACATACCTGAATGGCAAACGTGATGAATAAATCGTTGCACCAAGAGGCCTAGGAATGCATGACACGCCATTTACCCAAACGAGCATAGTCTCAACCACTAGGAGTCATTCAGGAAGAATGAAGGGTGAAAGAACAATCCCTTTAACGATAAAAATATTAATACGATTCCCTCCAATAAAAAACAACAAAACCCTAACTAGCTTTAGGCCATCTCCACCATCCAAGTGTCCTCAGATCGAGGGTATGTACACGGATCAGTTGGGGAAAATCGAAACTCAATACATAGCCATCCAACAACATAAATTTAAATCCAGTAAAATCAATCCCATAATACTCAAATCGTATCACGTGGTCAGCGATCATAAATGGGCAGACGTACATTGCATAACATAAAAATGTAAACAAACAAACCTTGCATGTAAACATGATCCAAATTTTTGTCAAGAAATCACCACAATTAAAAATCAACAGAGGACCATCAACCCAAGTTGACACGAAGATTTCGATGAGGTTACCAATGCCAAATACATAAATTCAACCTTGCCAACGAAGAAAAACAAGTACAATGATTTCAATTTCACCTATCTCCACATAGAATTTGTCCCATTTGAAGGTACATGGGATATTCACGGTGCTATGAGTACAATAATCACAAATTGAAAACAGTGGCCGTAAGGATGTGGCCAACTCATAGGAAAAGATATACGATTCCAAATAGAAATAGACCATTTCAAAACTTTGGAGAAGTTGAGATTAATACATTGTATTATATCTCTTAGAAGGGTACGATGATATAAATACCAATGAATAACATATCAATAATATAATCCATAAGGGTCTGACATAGTGATGGGACGAAATCAAAAGCATTGGTATGGTGAAACCCTATAAGGGTTGCATGTAAAATTTTAAATTCATAGGTAGTGATTTCTATGGATAAAGGCAGTCATATGAATTATGGGTGAGTAATATATATATATATATATATATATATATATATATATATATATATATATATATATATATAACAAGGCCACAAAAACTTATGGAAAAAAAAAACTATGATAGTTAGCGAAGTATACCTATATTAATAATAGGAGTAGGGAAACCATGTTTAATATAATTTCATAAATGGTGAAATTCGATGGTAGATCAAAATAGTTGTGGTCAATAGAGGAACAAAATTAAATTATCAACAGAAAAAAAAAAAAAAAAAAAAATTTAGGGGTGGAAAGGAAGAGACGTTACAGAGAAGTTATAATAAACGCCTGATGCAAGAGTAGAAAATGATACTGAAGAGCCTTTCTGACAAATAGAATCAAGTTATGTTACAACCGAGTCTTGATATGAACATGCAAGAAGAAAAATAACAAGAAGCCAAGGACCAAACCACAAACAAAATGGATAGGAGCCACTCACAACAAAGAAACAAGAACATAAACTACTATGAGGCTGAGCCTGGTAATCTGTCGGATCAGTAGGAAATTAAGAAACAAAAGGTGGAACTACAATGTAAGTATAGGAAGATAAAACCACCTACATTTGACGGAGAAGTTGAAGAGGCGGTAGAGGCCTCACTTATTAACATGAACAAGTACTTTCAAGTCTACGAGTACAGAAACAACCTTAAAGGTAGATTTTCCATCTACCAGTTGAGAGAAAAGGCCATACTATGGTGGGAGGAAATAAAGAATGCTCATAGCATTGAGGATCAAGATGTGACATGGGATTCATTCCAACAATAATTTAAAGAAAAATACTTAACAAAATGTTTCTATGATGAAAAATCTATAGAATTCCATGATTTGAAGCTGGGTCAAATGAAAATGGATGAGTACATAAGCAAGTTCACTTCCCTATTAAATATGTTACTTATCTAAGGGATGAAAAGGCTAAGGTTCAATGGTTTGTAAGTAGTTTTCCAACCCACATGAAGGAATGAATTGAATTCATGAATAATAGGACCATGGACGAAGAAATTTGGAAGGCAAGAATGTGCTATCAGTAGTCCAAGGCAAAA
This sequence comes from Pinus albicaulis, assembly GCA_034641835.2. Lineage (NCBI taxonomy): Eukaryota > Viridiplantae > Streptophyta > Pinopsida > Pinales > Pinaceae > Pinus > Pinus albicaulis. Next base: position 624,465,980 of record CM076569.1, read on the forward strand.
GGAGAACTGGGCAAAAGTTGGCAGCCACAAAAAGGAAAGAGAAGCAGTTCAAATTTCAAAAGGGCTAGAAATAGAAACTTTAAGAATTCAACACGGAGTACAGTGAGAAATTTTTTTGGAAGAAACCACCAAAGAACCCAATGGCCTACTAAAGAGAGGCCTACAGAGGATTCCAGCAAACATGAGTAACGACAATCCCCAAAACCACCTCTAAAGTGTTGGGGTGCAACGAGGCTCATTACTACAAAAGTTTCCCAGAATGAGGTAGAAGTGAAATAGCTACTAATATGCAAGAGGCTTCTATAGTGGGATATGTAGCCAGAAATATACTCAGAATCAACACAGTGTTGTAAGATCGTCAGGCTTATTATCAACCAACAATGATAGAGTTAGAAGTTAAGTTACACTCACTGTCTGTTTCTATTTTCGTTGACCGAGGTGCAATTTTAAGTTATATAACCCCCAAATAGTATAATTATGTAAATTACGATGTTAGAAATTCAAAAATCCTTGGTTGTTACAACTAGTCACGGGTGCAAAAATAATGGCAAGTGCCAAAATTCCAAACTATGCTTTGGAAATTGGAAACCAGTAGTTAAACATGGACTTGAACATACTACCATTAGGATTCTATGATATACTGTTGGGCATGGATTGGCCAGATAAACATTGGATGTTGGTAGATTGTAAAGAAAATATTATATATTATAGGATGCAAGATGGAACTCGCAAAGAGATTAAGGGAATCAAGAATCCACTACAATTGCATCCTATCACAACATCCCAAATGAAAAAATGTCTGAGGAAAGGATGTCAGATTTATGCCATCGAAGTGGGATATGCCAATTCCAAGGAGAAGCCTCCTATGATGGAGAAGATACTAGTGGTAAAAGACTTCATGGATTTATTTCTAGAAGACGTGCCAGGATTACCCCCAAGAAGAGATATTGATTTCACCATTGAGATAATGCCAGGAGCATCATCAGTTTCATGGGCTCCTTACCGAATGAGTATTCCAGAGCTAACTAAATTAGAGATGCAATTGCAGGAGCTATTAAGGATACATTCATACGAGTGTGTCCCTTAGGGATAACTAGTGTTGTTTGTAAAGAATAAGGATGCTACCATGCAGATGTGTACAGATTATAGACAACTCAATAAACTGACAGTAAAAAATAATTACACCCTACCTTGGATTGATGACATGTTTTATCAAGTGAAGTGGCCCAGAATATTTTTAAAAATAGAATTAAGGTCTAGGTATCACCAGATCTAGATAAAGGATAAGCATATCTGCAAGACAGTTTTCAACACTAGGTACGGGCATTATGAGTTTTTAGTACTACCCTTTAGTCTAACTAATGCACCAACAACATTTATGTGGTTGATGCATGATATATTTCACCCCTTCTTGGATAGCTTTGTGCTAATATTTATCGATGATATTTTAATTTATTTCAAGAATGAGGAAAAACACAAGGAGAAATTAAGAATAACATTAGAGATGTTAAGAAAACATCAGCTCTACACCAAGTTCAGCAAATGGGATTTCTTCAAAGAAGAAATCCAATATCTAGGTCATGGTATTTCAACTAAGGGAATAGCAGTTGATCCCTAGAAAATTAAGACGAATATGGAATGGAGATTTCCCAAAAATGTAGCAAATATTTATGGGATTGCTTGGGTACTATCGACGGTTAATTGAGGGGTTCTCCAGAATTTCTTTTCCAATCACCCCCTTGTAGAGGAAGGGAAAAGTATTTAAGTGGAATAATAAATGATAAAAAAGTTTTGAAAGGTTAAAACTCGTATTGACCACTGCCTGATTGTTACGGGTAGCCAACCCCAACCAAGAGTTTGAGGTTTGTACAAATGCTTGTAAGGAAGGAGTTGGGGTAGTTTTACCACAAGAAGGAAAGGTGGTTTCCTATGAGTCCAGAAAGTTAAAATAGCTTGAATAAAGATATTCAGGCTATGATTTGGAGCTAACCGTGATAGTGCATGCACTCCGGGTGTGGAGGCACTACTTTCTGGGAAAGAGTTTTGTGTTAAATACTGACCACAGTAGCCTAAAGAGCTACTTTAATAATGTTCATCTAAAATCTCGCTAGACAAAATGGAATGCTTTTCTAAGAGAATTTGACATTGACATTCAGCATGTAAGAGGTAAATAAAATCAGGTGGTGGATGCTTTTAGCAAAAAAATACATTGTTTTTATGAAATTTTCTATAATAATCTTGAATGTAAATTTCTAGACCAAGTAAAGGAGGAAGCCTGGAAGGACCCGGAATTCTAATTTTTGTGGCAACAAATGGAGGAGAAAGAATCAAGAGAAGCATTTTGATTATGGAGTTAGCAAATATCAGTTGCTAACCTTTAAGGAAAAGATATATATTACAAATCTAATGGATTTTAAGGAGTTGATCACGAATGAATATCACCATGGAAATTATTTAGGACACTAGGGAGACCAGAAAAAGTTGACAGCAATTAGAAAAAATTATTTCTTGTCTACTATGGCTAAAACCATTGTAGAATATTTAAACTAATGTTTAAAGTGTCATCAGGTTAAGGCGGAGCATCAACATCCAGTTGGATTATTGTAGCCCATATTAGTACCTCAATGGAAATGGGAGGTCATATCTCTAGACTTCATTATTGGTTTACCACGATAAAAAAGGCACAATGACTCCATTACGGTGGTGGTTGATAGACTAAGCAAGGTGCCACATTTTATACCAGTACAATATACTTACAAAACTATACAAATAGCATATATTTTTATGTAAGAGATCTTCAGACCACATGGAATAGCAAAGACTATCATATTAGATAGAGATGTGAAGTTTACTTCTGCATTATGGAAGACTTTGTTCATAGGTATGGGGACCCAAATAAATTTCAGCACTGCGTATCACCCTTAGACATATGGACAAACCGAGTGGGTAAACCAAGCTGGAGGATATGTTGTGCATGTATGTGATGCATCAACGAACAAAATGGGAGTAATATTTACACTTGATAGAATTTGACTACAACAATGGTTATCAAGAGTCTCTTAAGATGAGTCCATTCGAATCCTTATATGGACAACAATGTTGTAGACCCATCAATTTGAGCAGCCCTGAGACTAATTTTATGCTTGGACCAGAAATGTTGGTTGAGATGGAATCAAAGGTAAGGAAGATTAAACAAAATATAAGAGCTTCTCAAGATAGGAAAAATGTATATGAAGATAAGAATAAGACTTATCGAGAGTTTAAAGTGGGTGACCATGTGTATGTAAGGATTAAAGCAAAGAAGAGCACATTAAGGTGGGCCTCTTGTTCCAAGTTGGCTCCCAGGTTCTGTGGACCTTTCTAGATACTAGAAAGGGTGGGGCGTATGGAATAGCGACTGGCTTAACCCAACCAAATTCAGGTGCACAATGTGTTCCTTGTATCATGACTGAAGTGATAGGTGCATGAATCGAAGCATGTAATCCATTGGAAAAACATTCAGGTAGGATAAGATTAGAAAATCCTAACTTGAAGTATAAAATTTTATGAGAATTTAATTAGAGTTTTCCTGATTGCAGGTAGATCCGGACGATGAATTACTGGTGGAACCTTAATGTATACTCAACTAGAGAGAAATCATGCTTCAGAGGTGAGTTATCACCCAGGCTAAAGTACAGTGGAAGCATTTTAGCCCAGATGAGGCTACCTAGGAATATGAAGGATTTTTTCGTGATGCTTATCCAGAGTTATCTACTGAGTTGGAATGAAACACCGAGGATGGTGTTTACATCCAGGGGGGAAGCCGTGACAACCAACTTAAGTATTAGCTAGTTGTTTAACTAGTTTTATGTCATTTTAATTGTTTTGAAAAAAATAAAAAAAAATATTTTCATTGAGAAAGATTATTTTATGAACAAGGATTAATTTTTTTATGGGAAATAAAATTAGTTATGGAAAAGTGGTTCCATAAATAGTAAAAAGGCTGATGGTAAAAGTATTCCAATAACTAATAAGTGGTTGAATATTTTTGGATAGTTACATTTTCCTCTGCGGATAAAGGTACATCTCAGTCAGAAAAAGGGCTTATGTTCAATAAATAAGGAAGGAAAAGAGGAAGAGAGTGAAGAATTTCTTGAGTTTGTGGAGGCGAGTGGAAACACTCAAAATTCCTGAAGATTTCTAGAAAAGAGACTAGACATGGGGTCTTGAGGTCTCTTGTAATATTCCCAGTTGGCTATGCTTTTCATAGACATTTGAACAAATCCAAAATGGTACAGTGGGACCTTATGGAAAAAATTTATGTGGATTGATGTTATTATTTTAAATTAATAAAATAAAATTGAAAATTATGTGCAATGACTAGATTCAGATTTGGGATCTGGAAACCAAATCCATGAGGATGGATAAGGTTTTAAGACGTTCCCAAACTTCCAGAAATCCTTGTAAGGAAAAATTAAGATACTAAAATTATATTTGGAGATAAATATATAAATACCCCAATAAAAAGGAAATTATTGGGAAGAGGTGGAATAAAGATGGAAAGTAGAAAAACTAGCTTTAAATGTACCTTTTTGGAAGAAACAGAGGGAAATCCTAGGAGAACAGGAATACATCATCCTGAATTAACTGGACGCAATTAAAGGAAATAGGGGAAAGCAATCTTAAATAAGTTGTTTCAGGATAGAAAAAGGGTTGTCTACCAATGGAGAAAAAAATCTCTGCTTGGGTGTGAGCTTTGCAGAAAGAGCTCTAAGGTTGCGAGGAAACTAATCAAACCTAAGTGGCATGCAAAGTAGTCAGAATGGCCTTCGATTTAAATTTTAATGTTGTGATAAATTTCTGAAATTGATCAAATAGTGAGCATAATTTGAGAATTCTGAGTTGAAATTTGGGTTTTGAAATTTGAAAAATTTAGGAATTAAAATTATCTTTGTGGGTTTGTACATTTAACAGAGATCACTATAAGAGAAATAGTAAAGTCTGTATGGTTACACAGACATATTTTGTAGAGGCCCAACTCTCATAATGTCTAAAATCCAATGGTGGGTCTAGATTTGAGGTTAGGTACCTGACAGAAAACTGACATTCCTGTAATTTAATTATTGTGTTATTCAGTTAGCCAACTGCATAGTTTATTGATAAATAAACCCTAACCATAAATTTATATGCAGAAAAGGAACATCTAGATACTTATAGCTAAGTATATACACTAATGTACTTTTAAATAGTTGTGTGCTAGATAGAGAAAGATGAACTAGATCTTTAATTATTGGAGACATGCATGAATCTAAATTGTATCACTATAATGTACACACACAAAACATTCAGATACTATATAGTTAGATAAACACTTTAATATTTTTCACAAGAACTTCTATATATATTTGAGAACTGAAAGGAACAAAATGTATGAATATAGATACTGTATACATATACAGATATAAGTGGAAATCCTATGATAAAGACTATATAACATGGTATACTTTGACATTTCAAAATTTGGAATGGAAACAAACAAGATAATGTTGCTCCAGAAAAGTACATACATATATAGTAAACTGTAGGGTTATTCTGAAAGTGGTTCCTTTAGTTACTACTCTGTATATACATATGAAAATAAATAATTACTGTCTCTAATTTACTATGTAGCCTAAAAAAGATATAAAAATATATATAGGGGTTATATATTTTCATACACCAAAACTATATTCTTATATCAAGAGCTGATATAAAATACAGATCTGTCACATAAAGATATACTTGGACCGGAAACAAAATTGGAATCTTTTATGATCAATTAAAAATGAAGAGTTATTGAAGAAGATATTGATAAAAGAGAATATATAACATCTCAATAGACTCTGTTAGTGCCTTAAATCAATAATTATAACTGCTACTGAGTTAATACATTAATATAAATTATTTGATCCCATAAAGTCGTGCTGAGTTAATTAGACTTGGTATGTAACCAAAATGTTACAAAGAGGGAACGCTGGTCCCTTAATGGTAAAGTGTAAGGTCCTTTAGCAATTTCATGTAGAGATGGCATGATGGAAATCCCGATGGAAATGTACCAACCTGAATAGGAATGGTCCTACTACAATGATCAAATAAGAATGATAGTAAAAAAACTATCAATCTAGAGATAGGGATCTCACCTACAAAAGACAAAACCACATATTAGTTCTAGTCAATGGTTGCAAAACAATAGTAACTAAGGATAGGTTAAAATTGAAGGAGGAAACAATTACCTGGTGGATAGAGTAATATGTTGTTGGAAAGTTAAAAACCAACCCAAGAGAATTGCTAAGGTGGGTTCCGTAAATTAATATGATAGAAATACGTACATCTACAACTAGAAAAGTGGTTGCTTCATGACCATAAATTGAAATTATATAAATTGTGCATTCAAGTATAGCATACTGGAGAACCCATATATATATATATATATATATATATATATATATATATATATATATATATATATAACCCATTTCTTGAGAAATTGAGACACAAAATGTGTTAAATACGATTCCAAAAGAATTGTAACCTACGAACGAAATTAAGGATGGGAACCATTGTATAGAGAGCTTCATGGATAGTTAAAAAACTCCAATAATCTGAAGCAAACTAGGTCAAGAGCCCTCTTAGTGTGATACAATTCAATAATACTGGATGTATTTTCACATCCATAACAGAATCATCTTCAAAATATATCTGCGGGATTTGGAAACACGCAAGGTAAGAAACAAAATTATGAGGATAGAGTCAATTATAAGAACCATTGTACAAGCCAAGATCATTTTGAGAATTGAAATTCCATTAATCGACTGCATTGATAATGGGGATTTCTAGAATTATCAATTTAGTGCAACTTAGACAAATATCGAGTTCATTAAAGTAGAACCCAACTGCAAGGGTCAAACACCGAGAATGGGCACATAATGACTCCCTAGTGTACAATTTATAAGGATGGACCGATAACGAGAACCAAAAATCGTTGAAGAGTAGAATGACCAAATGAAAAAAATAAATTAAAATGGCAGTGGATGGAATTGTTGATACCATAAAAAAATTATTCAAATAAATGTTATAGAACTTGTCATTTGACATTACACATGCACAGTGAGGAAAAATCGAGAAAATGTAGCCGAATAATTTCATAAAGGTATATGCTACGTTAATAAAATAAATAGCAGAGTGAACGATTTTTACCTGGTAAAAACATGGACGGTACCTTACACATAAAATCCCAAGTGGTTGCATTGTAATGGCCTAGTACTCTCAGCCATAATGAAAACAAATAGTAATAACAAACACAGTAATAAGGAAAGAATTTCAGATTCAAGAGTGAACATCTAACCAAAAAATACAACAGTGCAGGGGAAATGGAATGTAATCGAATTAGGAGCATTTTATTAACTTCACAAACTCTAACCCAGGTGAAATCCAGACCATCCAAGTGTCGAAAATCCAAGAAGGATGACAGGTCTCCCACGTTTTAAAAATGGGAGTACAAAGCCATTCGATATCGTACTTGTGGGTTTAATGTGTTCCCATCTCGAGTAATTCTATGACAGATTTCTTCATAGTTTAGGTAAAGTAAATCATGGCTAATAAATGAAAAGGTGGAATGTAGCATACTGGGAGTTCAAATTTCAAAAATATTGTCAATGTTAGTGATGGAAAGGATGCCCAAAAGTTGAACTAAATCACGTTACAAATCTCCCTTAAATATTGTGTTGACAAATGGGTGTTATGTGGTCCATAGATTTGTATTAATCCACATAATTGGATTTGATAGTAATTCAGATGATGTCAGTGGGTTGATACCAAAATTTAATTGTCAAGAGTCATTCGAACTAAGTAGATGGTTCATCGATTAAAACACAAAAATATATGAAAAGTGGGTTAGACATACCTCAATCCAAGATATTGGGGTTAAATAATAAAGGTAAGTGATAATAAAGACCACAGTAAAATATGCTAGATTCATTGAGGTTGTAAGTAGGAATATAAATCTTTAAAAGGGTTAAACAAGAATAAAGATGTTAAAAGTAAAGAAAGAGGAATATATTCGGATAAGATGTGTATATATCATAATAGTGGCTAAAATGTTATATATGAATATTATGATTCATCAGTAGAAGAAGGGTGTATCCATAAAATATATACAGATATTTATAGTAAACAAAGAGAGAGTAGGGTAACTTAAGAGAAATTTCTAATTTTGCAAGTGGAATACTGTCACAAGTACTAGATAGACTTATAGAGACCTAAATTGAAAAAATCAGCAATAGTGACAATAGTATGTCGGATTGAGACGAATACCGAAACTGAAGAAGTTATTAGGAGTGAAATAGTCTCTTAACCATTGTTGCTTTACAAACAATTCAAGGGTGAAAATGTGAAGCTGGGTTACACTTTTTGCCCTTTTTTGAGAAAAAAAAAATCATTTTTTTTCAGTTCTTCAACTTTCTGCAAACTATAACAATTTTTCTGTGTAGAATTTCATTTTGCGATAAAAATAAAAGTTGTGAGAAATTTTGTTAGCTTTCTATTGCTTATTTTTTGAAATTTTTTTATGCAGATTTGATATGTCAACTTAGCGTTTCTTTGAGTGTGTGTTTCTTAACAATCAAAGAATTCATAAGAAGTCATGTTATGTCGCAACGTTGTATTCATTGAAAATTTGTGTTTTTGAAAAAACAAAATGTGTTACAACAATCTAGACAGAGTCTACTTTGTTTTCGTCATATTTACAAAGCCAATGGATGCATATCATAATTACTAGAATTTTTTGAACTGGTCCAATACAAAAAACTGCGTATTTTTGATATGTTTCGCGTGGCAACAAATTTCTTAACATATAAGTTATAAAATAAAAATCTAAAAGCTACCCATTAGAGTCAACGGACCAATGTAATGCCCCATAATTTTTTCAATTTTTTTTACAATGTATTTTGGGAGACACAAAATTTTGATTTCACTGAATCACGATGACCCTCAGAAATTGTTTGCACTCATTTTATTAGAAAAATAATTAAAATTAATAAACGTTTACGAAATTCCATAAAAGTTATATTTCCTGAAAGTAGATTCAATTCTGAAAATGTTTGTCTTGGTTCCGACAGTTAATTAACAACATTTCATGGAGTTTAATCAGGGCAAAGTTGTAGATTCGTTTTCAGAGCCTGGTTTTGCGTAATTGGTGACGCGTTAGTTCGGTCGAACTATTAGTGAAATTTCGGCCGAACTATGTTTTCCGCTTACGAGTCGTTAAAACTAACGTCTTAATAGTTCGGCCGAACTTCTTATCAAAAGTTCGGCTGAACTATTGTATAATTCTCCGTCGGCCGGAAACTTTTGTGGAGCCCCCTACAAAACACATATTTCGCGTCAATATAAATAGCCGCGAAATGATTCACAACTTTCGCACATTTCGCACTTCATTTCATTTTACAACTTGGTTTGAATTCAAAAACTTTTCTTCAAAGTTTGGGTTTAAAGAACTTTTTTGGAAGACATTTTCTGGAGGCGACGTGATTTTTCTTGGAGGTTCAAAGTTTGAGTTTAAAAAAAAAATTTTGAAGACATTTTTTGGAGGCGGCGTGACTTTTCTTGGAGGTATGTACGTGTTTTGTGTTGAAATAAATCTTTTGAGCTTCTTTGTTCAAAAACTTTTCTTCAAATTTTGGATTTAAAGAATTTTTTTGGAAGACATTTCTTGGAGGCAGTGTGATTTTTCTTAGAGGTATGTACGTGTTTTGTGTTGAAGTACGTGTTTTGGATTATATGATAAAGTACTTTTAGGTTTATGAATATGAAATTAAGTTGAGAGCCAGGCTAGCTATCTATCTGCTGCAAGGGAAGGCTACCTTATGGTGGGAAGAAACCAAGATGGTTCATGTCATAGATGAGAAAACGGTTACATGGGAGGATTTCCAGATAAAATTCAAGAATATATACCTTAATGAACATTATCACAATGATAAAGAAAAATAATTCCATAAACTTAGGTTGGGATAGCTTACCATTCATGAGTTTGTAACCAAATTCACCAACCTGTTACGTTATGTACCTTATATAAGAGAAGAGAAGGCACAGGTACAACATTTCTTAAACTGTATACCTACTATATAGAAGGAAAAGATAGATTTTCATAATCCCAAGACCATAGATGAGGTGGTGCACAAAGCAAGGCTATGATACCAGAAATTCAAGGGAAAAAATGAACAAGCAAATAATTGGCAAAACAAAGAGAAGGGTGACTCCAGTGGAAAGAGAACAAAACCAACATATTTAAAGAAATTTGGTAGGAATCACCAAAGGAAGAAGTTTATAAAAATTGGATAAAATCAAATTGATCAATCATAAATAAGGTCTAAACAGATGAATGGAAACAATAAAAGAGAGGGGACTGTTAAAATGATAGAACCTCTAAAGTGTTGGTGTTGTGGAGAACCTCATTTACTGAGGGATTTTTCACACATAAACATTCATACCATACAAGTACTGAGAGAAGAAATGACTGCTAATGACGTGGCAAGAAATTTCCCCAAAATCAGTGCTACTGTAGAAGATCGTCAAGTAGAACACCAATCCACTACGGTTGAAGTACAAGGTATGATTGCTGACCTTTTTCTATTTTAATAGATCCAGGAGAATTTTTAAGTTATATCAGTCCTCAAATGGTAGACAAATTTAAATTAAATTAAGAAAAGTGTCAGCATTCATGGTTAGTCCAGTTGGAAACTTGTACAAAAAGGAAAGTAATTCATAAGTTACCACAAACAGCCATAAATCTACATGGATACCAAACTGATCTGAATCTAAATATTATACCTTTAGGGTCCTATGATGTACTGGTAGGAAAGGATTGGTTAGAGAAAGAGAAAGCCATGCTAAACTATTTATACAAGACAATGCATTCCATAAATAAGGAGGGAAAACCTATCATAGTAAAAGTAAAACCCAATCCCATCTTTGTGAGACAAATTTCAGCCCTTCAATTGAAAATAATTGCAAGAAAAGGTTGGCAAGTGTATTCTGTGCATGTAAAGGAATTGGGATAGCAAGCAGAGGAGAATCCTTTAGAAACATTACCTGTTATCATATAATTCAAATATCTATTTCCAAATGAAATTCCTCATCAACCCCCTAGGAGTTAAATTGATTTCTCAATTGACATAGTGTCGGGAGTAACACCGCTTTCTTGAGCCCCATACAGAATGAGTAATCTAGAACTGATGGAATTGAATATGCAACTATAGGAGTTACTAGACAGAGGGTACATCATACCAAGTGTATCCCCATGGGGAGCACTGGTGCTGTTTGTGAAGAAGGATGGAACTTTCAGAATGTGTATAGACTATCATCAATTGAATAAGATGACAATCAAGAACATATATCCTTTACCTAGTATATATGATCTCTTTGACCAAGTTAGAGGAGAAACCGTCTTTTCGAAAATTGATCTAAGGACAGGCTACCATCAACTAACAATTAAGAATGATGATATAAGTAAAAATTCTTTTAGTACCAGGTATGGACACTATGATTTTGTGGTCTTACTGCTTGGGTTTACTAATGCACCTGCTACTTTTATGTGCTTAATGAACAATGTCTTAAATAAATACTTGCACAAATTTGTACTATTTTTTACTGATGACATTTTGGTTTATTCTAAGAATAAGGCAGAGCATAAAGAACACCTTAGAATATTTTTTCAAACACTCATAGAAAACCAATTCTATGCTAAGTTTAGATAATGTTATTTTTTCAAAGATAAAATTCAATATCTGGGTGAAATAATTTCAGAGAAGGGGTTGGAAGTAGACCCAGAAAATGTAAAAGAAATAAAAGAGTGGCCTGTAATTACAAATGTATCTTTTGTAAGATCCTTGATGGGAATTTCAAGATAATATAGGAGTTTTGTGGAGATATTTTGAGCCTCATCTTACCCTATTACATCCCTACAAAGGAAAGGAGTTAGGATTGAATTGACTGAAAAATGTCAGAATAGCTTTGATCAACTAAAAATGAAACCTACAACATCACCTATTTTAAATATTGCTGACCCAGATCAAGAATTTTTAGTGTGCACATATGCTTGTAGAGAAGGATTAGGAGTGCTACTACAATAAAATTATGTTATAGCCTATGAATTAAGAAAACTCAAGAAACATGGACATAATTATAGTGTTTATTATTTATAAATGACTATTTTAATACACACTATAAAGATGTGGAGACATTACCTTTTAGGGAAAAACTTTGTGTTGATCACAAATCACATCAGCCTAAAGTATTTTTTCACCTAAACAGATTTGAATACTAGGCAAGCTAGGTGGTTGTCCTTCCTTAGTGAGTTTGACATGGACACCAAACATATTAAGGGGGAGGAAAACAAGGTTACAGATACACTAAACATAAATGGTTGGCAAACTATAAGTAATGTTGGAAGTGGTGCCTAATTTAACATAAAAGGACTGATACAAGAAGTAGTGAGACAAGACCAAAATTATGAAAAAATACAGGCACAAATTCTAAAAAAACATATGAAAGGGTATACGCATCACCAAAAAGGATTTATTTTTTATAAAAGTAGATTATACATTCCCGATGTAGACTCCTTGAAGAAAGAGATTCTGGATGCTTACCATAAAAGACCCTATGCTAGGCATCCCATATATCAGAAATTAGTTTCAGCATTAAAAAAGAACCTATTCTGGCCTAGGATGAAAAAGGATGTGGCAAATTACTTGGCTAGATGTATAGAATGAAAACAAGTAAAGGTGGAACATCAGCATCCCGCTATATTGCTAAATCCTTTACCCATCCGAGAATGGAAGTGGGAGACTGTTTCCATGGATTTTATTGCTGGGTTACCAAGGACCAAATACCAACATGACTCTATCAGGGTTGTAGTGGAAACTTTGACTAAAGCTACTCACTTTATACATGTACAGTCCACCTTTTGTACATCTCAAGTAGAAAATATGTTTATGAAGGAGATTGTAATATTGCATGGTATTTCTAAGAGGATCATTTTAGATATAGATGAAAAGTTCACTGCAACTTTTTGGAGAAGTTTGTTTGGAGGCATGTGTATCAAATTAAATTTTATTACTACCTACCATCCCCAAACTGATGGCCAAACAGAAAGAAAAAACCAGATTTTAGAGGACATGTTAAAGATGTATGTCATGGATATGCCAACAAATGGGAAGACTATCTACATTTAGCTAAATTTTCCTATAACAATAGCTACCAAGCTTCAATAAAGATGAGCCCTTTTGAATCACTGTATGGCAGAAAATGCCATACCCCTTTAAGTTGGAGTCAACCTGGAGATAAAATAATACTTGGACCGGAAGCTTTGTAGCAAATGGAAAGAGTTATGAAGAAAATTCAAAAAAACATCAAAACAACACAAGACAGGTAGAAAACTTATGCAAACAAAAAGAGAATTCACAGGGAATTCAGTGTGGGTGATCATGTTTACCTAAGGATTAAGCCAAAGAATAATAGTTTGCATATTGGTAGATGTGAAAAACTAACTCCATGTTACTGTGGACCTTTTGAAGTGTTGGAAAGAGTTGGACCAGTTGCATATGAACTGGCTTTTGTCAGTCATATTAGGGTTGACGATGTATTTCATGTTTCATCGTTAAAAAATAGATACATGAACCTACTCATGTTATTGACTGGAATGTGATATAGGTGTAACCAGAAGAGGAATTCCTTCTAGGGCCACTTCAAATCTTGGCACGGGAAGAAATTTAGCTCTAAAACAGGACGGTGGCCAGGGTGAAAGTGTAGTGGAGGCACTTTTCACCCGAAGAAGCTACTTAGGAGTGAGAGGAAGAAATGATGTAAAAATATCCATCGCTATTTAAACAGGGATTTTGTTATGTTTTCTTTACAATACCGAGGACAGTGTTTTGTTTTGAGAGGGGGAATATGTAATATCCCTAGTTGGCTATGCTTGTGTTAGAAATTTGAAAAATTCCAAAATGGTATAGTGGGACCCTATGGAAAACATTTATGTGTACTGATTTCATTGTTTTAAATTAATAAAATAAAATGGAAAATTATGTGCAATGACTAGATTGAGATTTGAGATCTGGAAACCAAATCCATGATGATGGATAAGGTTGTAAGACTCTACCAAAATTCCATAAATCATTGGAAGGAAAAAATTAATATACAAAAAATGGATTTGGAGATAAATATCTAAATACCCTAATAAAGAGGAAATTATTGGGAAGAGGTGGAATAAAGTTGGAAAGCAGAAAAAATAGCTTTAAAAGTACCTTTGTGGAAGAAATAGAGGGAAAGCCTAGGAAAATAGGAATACAACATTGCAAAAAATAGATGCAATTAAGGGAAACATGATGGGGAAAGAAATCTTAAATAAGCTATTTTATGATAGACAAAGGGTTGTCTATCACTGGAGAAAAAGGTATTTTCTCAGGGGTGAGCTATGGAGAAAGAGCTATAAGGTTGGGAGGCGACTAGTCAAACCTAAGTGTTATGCATAATAGTTAGAATGGAGTTTGATTTAAATTTTAATGCTGTGATAAATTACTAAAATTGATCAAGTAGTCAGGATAATTTGATAATTCTGAGTTTAAATTTGGGTTTAGAAATTTTAAAAATTTAGGAATTACAATTATCTTTGTGGGTCTGTACATTTAGCAGAGATCACTATAAGAGAAATAGTAAAGTTTGTATGGTTACACTAACATATTTTGTAGAGGCCCAACTCTCAGAATATCTAAAACCTAGTGGTGGGTTTAGATCTGAGGGTAGGTACCTCACAGAAAACTCACATCCCTGTAAATTAATTATTGTATTATTCTATTAGCAAAATGCATAGTTTATAGATAAATAAAACCTAACTAGAAAGTTATATGCAGAAAAGGAACATCTAGATACTTATAGCTAAATATATATAGTATTGTACGTTTAAATAGTTCTGTGCTAGATAGAGAAAGATAAACTAGGTCTGTAATTGCAGGAGACATGGATAAATATGAACTTTATCACTATAATGTACATGCACAAAAAACTCAGATATGATATAGCTCAATAGACACTTTAATATTTCTCACAGGAACTTCTCTATATATTTGAGAACTCAAAGGAACAAACTATATGAATATAGATACCGTATACATATAAAAATATAAGTGGAAATCTTATGATGAAGGGTGAGAGAAAGACTATATAACATGGTATACTTTGTCATTTTAAATTTGGAAGTGAAACAAACTGGAGAATGTTGTTCCAAAAAAGTACATACATATATAATAAACTGTAGGGTTATTCTGAAAGTGGTTCCATTAGTTACTACTCTCTATATACTTAAGAAAATAAATAACGATTGTCTCTAATTTACTATCCAACCAAACAAATATATATATATATATATATATATATATATATATATATATATATATATATATATATATATATATATAGGGGTTATATGTTCGCATACACCAGAACTGTATTCTTATATCAAGAGCTGATATAAAATATAGATTTGTCATATAAATATATACTTGCACCAGAAACAAAATTGGAATCGTTTCTGATAAATTAAAAATGAAAAGTTATGGAAGAAGATATTGATAAAATATAATATATAACATCTAAATATATTGGTTTAGTTCCTCAAATCAATAATTATAGCTGTTACTCATTTAATACATTAGTATAAAGTATTGGAGCCCATAAAGTGGTGCATTGTTAATTAGACTCGGTATGTAACCAAAATGCTACAAAGAGTGAATGATGGTCCCTTAATGGTAAACTGTAAGGTCCTTTGGCAATTTCATGCAGATATGGGATGATGGAAATCCTAATGGGAATGTACCAACCTGAATAGGAACGGCCCTACTACTATGATAAAATAGGAACGATAGTAAAAAATTATCAATCCAGAGACAGGGATCTCACATACAAAAGATAGAACCACATATTAGTTCTGGTTAATGGTTGAAAAACAATAGTAACTAAGAATAGGTTAAAATAAAAGGAGTAAACGATTATAGGTGGACAACTTAATATGTTGCTGGAAAGTTAAAAATAAACCCAAGAAAATTGTTGAAGTGGGTTCCATAAATTAATATGATAGAAATACATACATCTACAACCAAAAAAGTGGTTGCTTCAGGACCATAAATTGAAATTATATAAATTGTGCATTCAAGTATACCAAACTAGAGAACCCATATATATATAACCCATTTCTTGAGAAATTGAGATACAAACTTTGTTAAATACGATTTCAAAAGAATTGTAACTTATGAAATTAAGGATGGGAATCATTGTAGAAGGAGCTTCAAGGATAGTAAAACAACTCCAACAATCTGAAGCGAACCAGGTTAAGATTCCTCTTCGTGTGATACAATTCAATAAGATTGGACATATTTTCACATCCATAATAGAGTTATTTTCAAAATATATCTGTGGGTTTGAGGGTAAGAAACAAAATTATGGGGAAAAAAACAATCATAAGAACATGTCTACAAGCCAAGATCACAAAGGAGTATACATAAAACAATAAAAACCCCACATTTTGAGAATCAAAATTCCATTATTCGATTGCATTGATAATAGCAATTTCCAAAATTATCAATTCAGTGCAACTCAGAAAAATATCGAGTTCAGTAAGGTAGAACCCAAATACAAGGGTTAAGCACCGAGAATAGGCACATAATGACTCCCTAGTGCACAATTTATAAGGATGGACCGATAACGAGAACCGAAAATTGTTGACGTGTAGAATTACTAAATGAAAAAGATAAAATGAAATGGCAGTGGAGGGCATTCTCGATACCTTAGAGAAATTATTCAAATAAAAATTACAGAACTTTCCATTCGGCATTACACATGCACAGTGAGGAAAAATTGAGAAAACACAACCAAATAATGTAATATCCCTACCACAAGCCACCATAAAAACTCTCATAAAATGAGGGTTGTCAAATAATTAAATATTATTAATTATTATATTGATAATACATGAACAATATTCTTGTAATTATTAGTTACAAGAATATTGGAAGAATTATTTCTTAATTATTTTATTTATAAGAATTTATATTCTTCTAAAGAAATAGATTGTATTTCCAATTTGGTATCTTTTATCAGTTCTATGAATAATGAGTAACATTTTTGGAAAAACTATGGATAAGTGATATTTAGCTCATAAGGAAAAAACAAATCCACCTTTAAAAGAAAAGCATGAGAGATTTATGGAGTGATTTTTTTATTTAGGAAAAATCATATTTATGGATGTTTTATGGAATCTTTTATGATTTAGAAATGCTGGAATTCTTTTATGATATAGAAATCTACTCCATTTTCTTAATTATATTTATTGTAAGCCTCTGAGAAAAATAGAGGAGGGAATGAGAGAATGCATGGAGAATGGATAGAAGGAAGAGGAAGAAGGAATTCCAACCATGCATCAAGAGATAAGTAACCATATTCTCTGGAATTTCTTTTGCTTGCATATGGGGCATGATGATATAATGATTGAATTTATTTGCAAGAAAAAATTTCATATGATAAAGAATTAAGATTAATTCTTGAGAAAACTTCTATACAATTTTCTGCATAGAGTAATAAGTGTTTTATTCATTGAAATATGAGAAGATTTCATGTGTTGTGAATTCATAAAAGCTTTTCATGTCTAAATAATTCTGTGAATTGCATGAGTTATTCGAAAATAGGTTTGAAATAAGCCTTTATATCTCCCAAACCTAGATAGATATGTAAAAACTAAGAGAGGTTATTTTGAATGAACCCAATACCAAAAAAAACATCTTTGGGTTTCAAAAAATAATTTCTGTTCAGTTGGAAAACGTTTCCAAATTAGATAAAAAAACAAGAAATTATTTAATATTTAATTATTGAAAAATAGGTTACAAAGATTATTTTGAATCCTCAAAACCGTGACACCTGTGAAAAAAATGAGAGAGTTTGTTTTTAATAAGCCTCTTCCAAACAAAAACCAATTTGGATAGGTCACATAAAACCCTTGCATAAAAGGAAATTGGTTGTGTTATTTGAGAAGGATTTATTATTCATGTTTTTTCTTGAAGAAATATTCCAAATCTCTCTAATGTTTGAAATGATAAACAAATATTTTGTATTTCATGCACAATAGTTAGTGAGTTTTCTATCTTTTGAAAAAAAAATAACTAGGTTGTAAAAATCCTTGGAAAATAAATATATATATTTGTATGAAAGGAAGTAATTATTATTTTAGAATTCTTCAAAAATAATTGAAGAGAAATATATATCCTTGCACCCATTATTGAAATAGATTATTTTAGAGGAAAAGTACTAATCACATGCTTTATTATGTAAAATTATTTAGAGAAACATATATTCTTGCATGCATGGGAAAAGTATAGTTTTTGGTATTATATTTTTAGAAAAAAGGAAGATGCAATCACATAATATTTATTGTGTTAGCCTTATTTTGGGAAAAATAATACGTATTTTACAAACCTGAAGGGATTAGCTATGGTATTAAATTATTTGCGAGATTATTATGTAGATTTATTGGGTTATATCTTTTGGATGAGATGGATATGTCCCTTTGCATGCATGAAAGAATAAGTAGTATGTGTTTGACCCATTGGAAAAGAAAAGTGTTTATTTTTCCATCAAATATTTATTTATTTATTTTGGAAAGAAATATATGTTTTACATGTAGGAAGAACAAGCCATGTTATTGCATGCAAAAAATTCTAACTAGTATGTTAACTTTATTTAAAATATAGTTGGCATTGTTATACATAATAGCTAATGTGAATAGCCCTTGTGTGGAAAAGATGTCTTCGGAAAAGAACATGCATTCACATGCATAAGTATTGAATCTATTGTGTTAATCCCTTTGGAAAAGAAAACATAAGAGTAGTCAAAAAGTAAATTGCTTGTTGGGATAGTTATCTTGAAAGCTTGTTATGCATTTTCATGCATAATATTATTATATATTATGTTAGCTTTCCTTTGGAAATAATATGAATGTGCATGCAAGATTTTGTTAGCGTTTGTTGAAAATATGAGACTTGATAGTGATTTATTTGTTACTAATGCATGTGAAATGATTTTAAACAAGGCATTTCATGTCAAATTGGCTATGCTTTATGCATGCACAGAAATATGTGTTGAAGTGTCACAAATAAATATTGACTATTGGTTTATTAATCATGATATGAAGTGTGCTGACGACAACAATGACAGGAAAAGAGGGTGGCTTAAGAAAATGATTTTTCAATTTTAACATTGTGGAAGATAAATATTTGTTATTACATGAAGGTTTAGTAGTTCCAACTATAGGATGACCCACTGAAGGAAACATTCTGACTACAAAGACTGAGACTCAGGCTCCGTGGGTAAATGGTATCATGATGATTGTAATAGCTTATATCTAGTTAGGTCTCATATAAGATTATTTTTATCTGTAAACTTTTATGAAAATGGTCAAGAGATGGACTCCCTTATAGCCATTGAGTGAGGGGTGACAACCCTCAGGAGTGTTTAATAATAAAATTAAACGTTTGTTGGTTTTCACCCTATGAGTTTTCAGGGTATATCAGTGTCTAGTGATGTGATTGTTCATTGCGTCATTTTCATGATGTTAATTTATTTAATGATTTTATTTTTATATTATCCATTATGTGACTTACTAATTGAGTTAAAATTATTATGGGATCGATGCATTGTTATAGAAGGAAATTAAAATTAATCGTTGTGTCACTCAGTATGCTTTTTACTAAATATTTCTCTAGGTGATGATGGTGGTTATTCTAATGTTTAATGAGGAAATATGGAAAGTAATTTATAAAGTTACACATTCGTAGATGTTGAAAAAAAATTCCTAACTCCATGCATTTTCCTCTAATGTTATCAGGGTATGTTACAAATGGTATCAGAGCAAAAGTTTGCAACACTAGTCCTTGTTGGCAATCATTATGAAAAGAAGAACTAGAGATATGATGGTAGTAGGCATCATCTCAGGTATAATTTTAATTAAACTTGTATGATACTACAATTAACATGAGATGCATGATGCATGATTAATGACTGCATGAAAGAGTATAAAGTTATAATGTTTCTTTAAAAAAAATTCTCATGAAATTTGAATATGGGTTTGGATAAAAGACAATAAAACCTCTATTGTACCTATGAACCATCATGAGCACTCACTATTTATAGTTCATATTAGTTACCAAACTTTTCATGCACAATATTCGAGAAATTATTATGGTGCATAAGAAAAAAAAAAGTGGACTGTAGATTAATTACCAACCTTTGCATGCATAATATTAGAAAAATGGTTATGGTGCATAAAAAATTTTGGAAAAACATGGCTAAAGATACGATGCACTACTTATCAAGAATTAATTCATGTATGGTTGCTATGATAACTAAATAATTTATAAGTTGGGGTTGACCCTGAAGAGGACACTGGAATGTTGAAAAGAAAAAAGAAAAAAAATGAACGAACCTCTTTAGTTGTTAAAAATAAGAAATGAGTGAAGTGGAACTCACACAATGAACTTAAACTACATGAAAAACTCATATTAGCATAATTGTGAGTTTTCTTTCTTCATTTAGAGTTGTAGAGGAAAGTTTGCATTCCATGTGTTCGAAATAAATGAGATCCAAAGTTTTGTTGTTTTAAATAATTGAATCCATGGAAGTTTTGGATGTGATTCATATTAACATTAAGGGGTATTCATACCTTGAGATCATGTAACTCCCATGTTTATTCCAATAAAAAAAATATTTTTAGACTTCAATCCATAATTTGGTCGACTTTTGTGATTAGATGCTCCTGTAGGGATTGTTGGTTGTGTTGTTGGCAGAAATTTTACCTTCGATGATATGAATGTGATTCATGCTATTCTATAAATTCCAGTTTTACTATCTCTATCATAGTCTAACATATTTATGGAAGTTTATTTCATGTATGCTAACTAGTCCCTCAATGGTGGTAGATTGTATGCTTGCCAACTATTTGGTAAAATATCTCATTGACCATAGATTGCAGGCTTGCAAATTATTGTTAAAATTCCAAAGTGGATGTAGATTTCATGCTTGCAAACTATTTTTTGGAATGTTGAATTGGTTGTAGATTCCATGATTTCACACTATTTGATAAAAGTTTACAGTGGTTGTACATTGCATTATTGCAAATTATTGTCCCAAAATTACTCAATGGTTGTCACTTACATGACTGCAAGCTAATGGTAAGGAATAAAAAAATCATATTTTGTGTCTTAGTGTTCAATGGAATTGTTAGTACTCTACAATACTGATGGTTGCTAAGGTGAGACCTTAAATAAAGTATAATTCTATGCTATACACGATATGTTAATGTCTTTTCTCTAAGTTATATGATTAATATTATATGGAAATTTGGAATGTATACCACCTATATTACATGTGATGAATTGTTGTCATTATACTTTGACAAATTGTGGGACCCATGATGAGGGTCAAGTATAAATGCATGGTGCACATAAATTTTCCTTTGCCTTAATGATAATATGCAAATGAAAAATTATGTAAATTACAATGGATTTTTAGACATTCACTATTTTTAGACATTGAATTTTTATTGGATTCAATGGCTATGGAAGCCATGATCAGGCCAATGTGATGATGTAATATTTTATTTTATTATTCAGTTAATGAATACATTAGTTGGTGTATTCAGGAAATAACTCTATATTTTTAGAAGACTTCTTGCCATCTTCTGAAAATCTATTGGTGGTTAAGTTCAGCTTGGGCCTTCCCTAAAAGTCTCCTAAAAATCCCTAGGAGAAAATAATAAAGAGGAAAATATTAAGATAATGGGATAGCGAGATTATGTTAATGAATTAATTGGAGATAAATACTAAATGGGTTAAAATAGAGCACAACGGAATAGAAAGGTGTGCTTTAAAGAAAAATACGAGTATATTTTTTGACAAAATATAAAAAAAAGCCCTAGGAAAAATGGTTGGCAGACGTTAAAGCAGGACTCTGCTAAAATTATGCTGGGAAAAAAACACCAAGGAATCAATGAGGTTGTTGATTCTAGTGGAAATTAAATCTTAGCTCGATGGGTAACTATTGGAGATGGTTCACGGTTGGGTGGAATATGCTCAGTTCCTCGACAATTCCTAGAAATTAACTATGGTTAGATGAAGTTATCTTTATGCTCAAAATTATCTAAATATGTTGGATGTTACAATAGACTATAAATTTCATGTCTCAAAGTTCTTGCATGTGTTATAGTTTTGCATGCATGATATATAAAATTATATTAGCAGCAATTTCGATGAAATGGGTTGTGGTTGTAGGTTATTATGAGAAAATGAACATGTCATAAATGACATATATATGCTTGCATAAAGGAAATTAATTGAAATATATAGGTAATGAGGTAGATCATGTTAGATAAACTAATGAGTTATTGAACTCTAAATTCCTGACAGACTAGAGGAAACTGCCTAGAGATAAATGCCATGAGTTTGAATTTGATTGAAATTACTGTGGGAGAGAAAGAGAGTAATGTTCAAACAACATTACTCGGAGAGAAATACTACTGTAACTCCTAAATAAAGTACAAGATGCACTTGATAGAGTTTTTCTTATCATTTTGATGATTAAATGGCTAAGTGCTCCTTCAGTTTTTGTGGAAGTATTATGATTTAAGTATTATTGTACATTTCTTAAATAATTGGTAATGAAAATTAAATTTTAATGTTATAACAATAGAAGAACATCGAGGAGTATGCAATATCCCTGTCGTAAGTCATCGTGAAAACTCTGATAAAATGAGGGTTGTTAAATAATTAAATATTATTAATTATTATATTGATATTACATGAAGAATATTCTTATAATTATTAATTATAAGAATATTGGAAAAATTATTTCTTAATTGTTTTATTTATAAGAATTTATATTCTTCTATAGAAATAAACTATATTTCTAAGTTGATGTATTTTATGAGTTTTAGAAATAATGAGTAACAATTTTGGAAAAAGTATGTATAAGTGATATTTTGCTCATAAGGAAAAATAAAATCTACCTTTAAAAGAAATGCATGAGAGATTTATGGAGTGCTTTTGTGATTTAGGAAAAATCAGATTTATGGATGTTTTATGGAATGCTTTTATGATTTAGAAAAGCTGGAATGTTTTTATGATTTAGAAAATATATTCCATTTTCTTAATTCTATTTATTGTAAGCCTATCAAAAAAATAGAGGAGGGAATGAGATAATAAATGGAGAATGGAGCCAACGAAGAGGAAGAAGGATTTCCAAACATGCATAAAGATATAAGTAACCATATAATTTGAAAATTCTTTTGTTTGCATATGGGGCATGATGATATAATGATTGAATTTATTTTCAAGAAAAAGCTCATATGATAAAGAATTAAGATTAATTCTTGAGAAAACCTCTATACAATTTTGTGCATATATGAATAAGTGCTTTATTCATTGAAGTATGAGTAGATTTGATGTGTTGTGAATTCATAAAGTCTTTTCATGGCTAAATAATTCTGTGAATTGCACGAGTTATTGGAAAATAGGGTCCAAATAAGCCTTTATATCTCCCACACCCAAATAGATATGTAAAAAATAAGAGGGGTTGTTTTGAATGAAACCATTAAAAAAAGAAACACTTTGGGTTTTCAAAAAATAATTTCTTTTTGGTTGGAAACCGTGTTCAAATTGGATGACAAAAACAGGAAATTATTTAATAGTTAAATTTGGAAAAATGGGTTGCAAATATTCATTCGAGTATTCAAAACCGTGACACCTGTGAAAAAAATGAGAGAGGTTATTTTTAATAATACTCTTCCAAATAGAAATCTCTTTGGGTTTTCTGAAATTTATTTCCATATTTTCGTAATACTTGTCTAAAGTGGATGAATAAAACAGAGAAATAGAGTAAAACAAAGTGCTTCCATTTCATTTTTGAATGATACAAGAATAATTGTTCATGTACATAAATAAATAACAATTATGTTGATAATTATTTAAAAGAAATTACTTTATATAAATACCAAATATGTGCTCATGATGCATATGCATTAAAAGTTTTAAATAGAAATATTGGACTTTTGAAGAGAGTATGTGTTTAGGTGCACATGAATAATATCTACCACATTTGATCTACTAGAAATTATTATGTGATTTTACGTGCATGAGGAGCTTGAGTCATGTAAAAAGATATAAATAACTTATGTGAGGGGTAGCTCAAATAAAAACCTTGAGTAAAAGGCAATTGGTTGTGTTGTTTGAGAAGGATTTATTATTCATGTTATTTCTTGAAGAAATATTACAAATCTCTCTGATGTGTGAAATGATAAGAAAATATTTTGTATTTCATGCATATGGCTAGTGAGTTCAGTATATTTTGAAAATAGAATAATTACGGTGTAAAATCCCTTGGAAAATAAATATATATATTTGTATGCAAGGAAGTAATTATTATGTTGGAACTTTTCAAAAATAATTGAAGAGAAAAATAAATCCTTGTACGTGTTATTGGAATAGATTCTTTGAGAGGAAAAGTTACAATCACATCCTTTATTATGTAATATTATTTAAAAAAACATCTATGCTTTCATGCATGGGAAAAGTATAGTTTTTGGTATTAGATTTCTAGAGAAAGGGAAGATGCAATCATATAATATTTATTGTGTTAGCCTTTGGGAAAAATAATATGTATTTTACAAACCTAAAGGGATTAGCTATGCTATTAGATTTATTTGGGAGAATATTTTTGAGATTTATTGGGTTCTATCTTTTGGATGAGATGGATATTCCCCTTTGCATTAATGAAAGAATAAGTATTATGTGTTTGACCCCTTGGAAAAGAAATGTGTCTATTTTTCCATGAAATATTTATTTAGTTCTTTTGGAATGAAATATATGTTTTACATGCAGGAAGAACAAGCTATGTTATTGCAAGCACCAAATTATAGCTAGTATGTTAACTTTATTTGAAATAGAGCCGGCATTGTTATACATAATATCCAATTTGAATAGCCCTAGTGTGGAAAATATGTCTTTGGAAAACAACATGCATTCACATCCATAAGTATAGAATCTATTGTGTTAACCCCTTTGGAAAAGAGAACATAAGAGTAGGAAAAAATGAAATTGCTTTTTGGGATAGTTATCTAGAAAGTTTGTTGTGCATTTGCATGCACAATATTATTATATAGTATGTTAGCTTTCTTTTGGAAATAATATGAAAGTACATGCAATATTTTGTTAGCATTTGTTGGAAAGATGACACTTGATAGTGATTTATTTGTTACTAATGCATGTGAAATGATGTTAAAGAAGGAATCTCATGTGAACTTGGTTATGGTTTATGCATGCATACAAATATTTGTTGAAATGTCACAAATAAAGATTGATTATTTGTTTATTAATCATGATATGAAGTGTGCTGACAACAACAATGATAGTAAAAGAGGGTGACTTGAGAAAATGATTTTTCAAGTTTAACATTGTGGAAGATAAATATTTGTTAGTCCATGTAGGTTTAGTAGTTCCAACTGCAGGATGACCCACTGAAGGAAACCTTTTGACTATAGAGACTGAGATTGACGATCTGTGGGTAAATGGTATTATGATGATTGTAATAGCTTATAGCTAGTTATGTTTCATTTAAGTTTATTTTTCTATGTATTTTTTTATGAAAATGGTTAGGGGATGGACTCCCTTATAGCCATTGAGTGAAGGGTGACAACCCTCATGAACGTTTAATAATAAAATTAAACGTTTTTTGGTTTTCACCCTATGGAGTTTCCAGGGTATATCGGTGTCTAGCGATGTGATTGTTCATTTTGTTGTTTTCATGATGTTAATTTATTTCATGATGTGGTTTCTATATTATCCATTATGTGACATACTAATTGAGTTAAAATGATCATGGGATCGATGCATAGTTATAGCAGGAAATTTAAGTTAATGGTTGTGTCACTCACTATGATTTTTACTAAATATTTCTCTAGGTGATGATGATGGTTATTCTAATAGTTAATGAGGAAATATGGAAAATAATTTATAAATTTACACATTCGTAAATTTTGAAAATAAATTCCTAACTCCATGCATTTTCCTACGAGGTTATCGGGGTATGCTACAAATGGTATCAGAGAAAAAGTCTGCAACACTCGGGCCTATTGGGAATCATTATGAAAGGAAGAAATAGAGATATGATTCTAGTGGGCATCATATCAAGTATGATTTTAATTAAACACTTAGTATACTACAATTAAAATGAGATGCATGATGCATGATTAATGGCTGCATGAAAGAGTATAAAGTTATAATGTTTCTTTAAAATTTGTGCTCATGACATTTGAATATGGGTTCGGATAAAAGAAAATAAAACCTCTTTTGTATCTATGAACCATCGTGAGCACTCACTACTTAAAGTTTTTATTAGTTATCAACCTTTTCATGCACAATATTCGAAAAATGATTATGGTGAGTAAGAAAAAAAGGTGGAGTGTAGATTAATTACCAACCTTTGCATGCCTAATATTAGAAAAATGATTATGGTGGATTGCAAATAAAAAAAAAAAAGTGGTAAAAAATGGCTAAAGTTACGGTGCACTGCTTATAAATAATGAATGCATGTATGGTTGGTGTGATAACTAAATAATTTATAAGTTGGAGTTGACCCTGAAGAGGACAATGGAATGTTTAAAAAAAAATTAATAAACGTCTTTCGCTGTTAAAAATAACCAATGAGCGAAGTGGAACTCACATAGTGAACTTAAAGTCAATGAACAAATCATAGTAGCATAATTATGGGTTTTCTTTCTTCATTTAGAGTAACAAAAGCTTGCATTCCATGTGTTCGAAGTAAATGAGATCCAAAATGTTTGTTGTTTTAAATAATTCATCCGTGGAAGTTTTGGATGTGATTCATATTAATATTAAGTGGTATTCATACCTTGAGATCATGTAACTCCAATGTTGATTCCAAGAAAAAAATATTTTTAGACTTGGATCCATAATTTGGTTGACTTTTCTGATTAGACACTCCTGTAGGGACTTTTGGTTGTGTTGTTGGAAATTTTTTTACCATTGATGATATGAATATGATTCATGCTATTCTATAAACTCTAGTTTTACTATCTCTATGGTAGTTTAAACATATTTATGGAAATTTATTTCATGTCTACTAACTAGCCCCTCAATGGTGGTAGATTGTATGCTTGCCAACTATTTGGTAGAATGTCTCATTGACCATAGATGGATTGTTTACAAATTGTTGTTAAAATTCCAAAATGGATGTAGATTTCATGCTTACAAAATTTTTGTTGGAATGTCGAATTGGTTGTAGATTGCATGCTTGCACACTATTTGATAAAAGTCTACAGTGGTTGTACATTGCATGATTGCAAATTATTTTCCCAAAATTCCTCAATGGTTGTCACTTACATGGCTGCAAGCTAATGGTAAGGAATGAGAAAAATCACATTTTGTGTCTTAGTGTTTAATATGACTGTTAGTTCTCTACAATATTGATGGTTGCTAAGGTTAGACCTTAAATATAGTATAATGATATGGTATGCAAGATATGTTAATGTATCTTTTCTAAGCTACATGATTAGTATTATGTGGAAATTTGGAATGTATACCACCTATATTACATGTGATGAATTGTTTTCATTGTACTTTGTCAAATTGTGGGACCCATGTTGAGGGTCAAGTGGTAATGTCTCTCACCTTACACAATTCATTTTTTTTTCCCATTATTCACAACTAAATATCATTACCAGCCTTTACAATTTTCCGTCTCAATTCGACGATATTATTTTACCAGGTTTAGATTATTGTCTTTTTAATTTCATCACAAATCGACGAGACTCTGACATCAATACTAAAATTATCATTTCCTCTTCTTGAGCTTTAGTATTATGTGAACAACTACATAAAACAACTAAGGTGAAAGAAACTTCTTATGGTCTTTCTATGACAACTCATTATTTTAATTTAACTATCTTTAGCTTATATCTTCACCTCATTTTTATTGGTGCTCCTTTTGATAATATTTAGATATATTTATATATATGAGGTATCCTCATCAAATATATATTTCATTTTATTGCTATTAGAGAACCTACTTATTTTTTACCTCCCTTATTCATTTATTTGTTATATACCATGAACTCATGTATTAAAGGGAAAATATATAGTATTCTACAAGTTACCCATATACTACATAACTATCTAATATCTTCAGTGCAACACATTCATATCTTCCTAACTATGTTTTTATATCATGTCACGTTGAATTTCACATTTAGAATCAACCCTATTGAGACCTAAATCAATTTTTTTCCTAACTATAGCCTTTCCATATGTATAAAATTAGGTTATTACCACATCATAGGAGAGGCTTCCCTTCCATTTAACGTTGGCAATCAACATGCTAGCATTCACTGACTCACCATTTGGTTCGAGGACATTAATGGTAGTATAATTATAAACGTATATATTTTGTACCTGGAAGCTTATATATAGGTGTGAAGAGACATGTAGTACCAATTCTTAAATCTTTTTCTGTCGCATCCCATGTGACCTTGTACTACTTATTAAATGACGAGATATCTAGAGCTTACCTCACAGGATTTTCTAAACTGTTGACATGAAATTACATCATTTTCTGAGACCATCTCATCGATCTACTATTTACCCTCATATATTATTCCACGTGGATGGTGTATATCATCTGACTTTTTTTGAGTTTACGTTTTATTTTCCATTCTAATTTTCATGTTTCATTAGAGATGTTTACTGTGCTTCCTTTCATACTCATCTGGAATGAACCCACGAAAAGTCCAGCATTCTCTCATTATGACTCCGTTAATTTACTCAGGTATTTGATTTCATCTCCTTCCGTTAAATAATTTTAGTTTGGTTAATGATAGATTTTCACTCTGATTTGTTCCAGTTCCACTATAAATGACAGAATGAGAAATCGTTCTCTTTTTTTCATGGATTCTTAGTTTCGTTGATTGTTATTTTACATCTTGGAAGGAATAATTATTGTTATGGATTCCTATTGGAAACTCTCATTTTTTCTGTGCACTGACACTCTTCCCTTGTGAAAAAGGGTCGTCTTAGTATGCATTATTTTTATAATTGTGAGCATGTGGGTTCATTTCTATTTGGTGAATATGATTCATATTTAACAGATTCAGTTTTATTGAGTCACCGTTGTGAGAATAGTGTTTAATATTAGTTTAAATATGGGAATGAATGCTCTTCATTTGGGGTTGTAGGATTTTAAATCACCCAGAAATGTCCCAAGTAACTTAGCTGTATAACCCCAATTTTATTTTTTACTTACTATTTTCCTTAGGGTTTTACCTTTGTCACACCTTACTTGAGACATATATTGACTCAATGCAGATTGAGGAGCTCCATTCAAACTGTCTCAGATGGTTTTTGATTTCCTATCGAAATTTCCAGAATGACGTTTCAATTTCTATGCTATTGTCTCAATGTTTTGTTTCCTCCCTGAAGCTTTGCATAGGTAGACTTGGCGTTTTTAATTTTTTTCAACTCAATTTTTTTCTTTTTTTTTGGTTTTGTTTTAATCTCTAATAATAATTCTCACTTATTCATGCAATTATTGGGATTGAAATTATGTTCTACCATGAAGACCGAACCTCATGAAGGTATAGCTTTCCCTCGTGGTATTCGTCTCCTTTTGACTATCACTAATAACAATCTTATTTTCCTTCAATATTTTTAATTCAATTTCTTAGTGTATGCATGTATGTCCTTGCCTTGTTTCTTTCGTTTTGTTGATAGAAATTGTGTTACGCAGATGAGATCTTTTCTTGATGCTAAAATCGGTTTTGTATAGGTCGGTATCGACATACTTATGTTTCTCAGCTACCTTGGCCATATTTCTGAACTGCCAGCAACCTATATTTTTTATTTGCAGTCACTCTAGATAGTAAGAGATCATTATTATTATAGTTATTTGATTTTTTAATATACTTAAACGTGGTTGGGTTTAAAATCAACCCTCTGGGCTGTACTACATTTTTTTATAATTTTTCACCACTTAGAAGCATAGTGACTATCTTTTTCTATTATACATTTATTTTGCTATAGAAATGAAGAATTTAATCTTATTATGGCCATAGTATACATTATATATGTATGATTTCAGTATCGCTATATCAATTTTTCTGTTGATCATAATTGTTTTATGTTTATGATAGATAGTTCTAATAATTTAATATCATTTATTTTCGTTTAATAGTTACTCGGTTATTGATATAACCCTATATGCATCTCTAGTACAACAGTAGTTTAATTTATATTCAATTACTAAATCATAGAAATTTGTAATTTTTCTTGTCTCATATTACTCACATATCTTAAGTCTTTAATTTTTCTAATGTGTAGTTTAGAATACTGTATCAACCAGCATGTTAAATATTTTTGTGCAGAGCACATAATACATAAGTCTTATCTGAATTTACTTTTAATAGTATTTCTTTCCCTTATATTCACTTTTGAATAATTTGAGATGAATTAGGAAAAAATTAATTCATATATATGTTACATATATCTATCTCAGTTCCTTGTATTATCATACTACAATAAGATTTGATTTATTTCATATCATAACTTAAGAGTTTTAGAAATGTAATTAACTCGGGTACATGCACTCATGAAGTTGGATTTCACTATTTAGAATTTTATTCAGATTTGAACTTGAAATATATGTCTAATGATATTTGTTTTCTATAATATTAACCATTTTATTACTTTTTGAGACTAGCAAAATTCTCGGTTACACTTCCTAACTTCATATTTAAATCTATAACCAGATTTAGACATTCTGGTTGTTGAAGCTAACTCAACTTTTACCAATACAACCATACATATTTACATGTTACTACTGTAATAGAATATGTTAAATGTATGTCCTCCTATAGCTCATTGTACAATTTGACAAATGAACGAAATAAATTCCACTAGCCTTAACTTAAAAAATTTCACATACATATATATCTTAACAATTTCCTATTCATATATCATTTAACACATATGCGAAATTCATATCACCTAGAACTATGCTAGTTAGGTGTGCATACAAATTGCTTTGACTAGTTCCACCCAATCATAGAGTTCTCTCTCTGTAACTCACCCCCGAGCTGAGACCTTAGCTCCTAGTGATAGACAACCCTTATTTAAGATTTTATTTCCCTAGCATGTTTCCAATTACTGCGCCTAGTAATTTGAGGATGCTTTCTTCCTATTTTGCCTAGGATTTCCCTCATAGAGGTACTTTAAAGCTGTATTTTCCACTTTTCTAGATTTTTCTACCTCTTCCCACTTACTTTCCTCTTCATTTGGGAAATTAGATGTTTATCTCCAAATACAATTTTGGTAATATTCCTTCCAAGGATTTCTTTGTAACACCCCAAGTTGCTATGCTTTTTAATTTGACATTTGAAAAAATCAAAAAAGGATGTGGACCCCAATGCAGAAATAATGTGTGGATTTATTTAAATAAATATTAATAAAAATAAATGGAATAGTTATGTGTGCACTATGAATAGATTGAAATTGGAGATCCTAAACCTTGATCCATGAGGATATGGATAAGTTTAGAGTTTCCCAAAACCTTTCAGAAAACCTTGAAAGGAATCTTACTAAATTACATTGGGAGAGAAAAATCTAATTTCCCCAATGAAGAGGAAAGCAGTTGGGAAGAGGATGAAAAGCTCGGAAATCAGGAAAGATAGATTTAAAGTACCTCGTTAAGGGAATCGTAGGCAAAACATGAGGAAAGCATCCTGGAATTTCTGGATGCAGAAATTAGAAACGGGCTTGGGAAAGCATTGCTTAAATAAGCTGCTCCAGGTGAGTTAAGGAGATAAAAATCTATGGTTGGGAGGGCTAGTCAAATAAATTGGTATGCACACCATACTACTTCATTTTACAGTAACATTAGACTTCTTATGTATAGATAGAGCTTTGACAAAATTAATGAGTTAAAATTTGGCATGTTGAGTTAATTATTCCCATGCATTTAGCAGAATTACTAATGTATAAATACTTCAATTTTCTACCTAGTTGCATAGGAGTTATCTGACGAGAGCCATCTTCCAGAGTGTCTAAACCTGAACAAGGTTTAAATCTGATGATAGGTCTCTTTCAGAAAAAATATTATTTCTATGAAATAAATTATACTACTGTTACTTTAACCATATGCATTCATTAGAAACAGAAAGGAATGTGCATTTAAGAAACTATTTAATTTCAAGCAATTGCTGGTATATATATATATATATATATATCAAACATTTTCTTATTGTCATAATTAATTAACAGAAAGTATAGTATCAATATAAAATTCTAGTTACCATTTCAAGAAATTTCATTACAGATATGTATTAGATACAGTATAAGAAAATCATTATATGTAAATGGAATACATTGGTGAGCTATATGTATATCAGAGCTTAGAAATTATGAAACTTAAGAACATAATAGTAAACGAAATTGTTATAGTCCTGGTAGAATATCATCATATATTCAACATGGAATAAATGATAAGAAAATTTTGTAAAGTATTCAAATTGTAATTTGGAATTCTTCGAAATTGTTATGCACTTTATCAAAAAATATATTAAAATTTCAATATAATTTTATATTAGCAGAGAAATGAATAATGTCTAACAGAGAAAGTCTTCAGACATTAATACCAGGTGTAAGTTACAAACTAGATATCTGCTGAATTATAATGAGTACTGAGTAGGCATTTACTATGAAACTTGAGGGAAGTAAAGTAAAATATAGAGCATTAAATAAAAACCTAAATGAGTAAGTATATGTCTTAGAAGAAGTACACATTGATATATATATATATATATATATATATATATATATATATATATTTATACAGAGAGAGAGAGAGAGAGAGAGAGAGAGAGAGAGAGAGCATGTATTGACTACAATTAGTTAACTGTGACCTTAACCATGTAAAGGTGTCACCACAGTGGAAGCAAAGCAGTTGAAAATGAAAATAAAAATTCTAACTACAACCTTCCAAATCATTTTGCATATCTACTAAAAAGGTTTTTAAGAGTCAATTATGGCTCGTCCCTTGATGTAATCTAATGAACAAAAACATGGTAAAAGATGAAATAATTAAATCAGAGTTATACAGTTGAAATTTGGTACAATAAACAAAACCGTAATGTTCTTGTACATGTGAGATCGAATTCTCACGAGAAAGTTGTAGCATAATTACTATTAGAAAATTAACAAAAATGTGGATTAAAACATGTCGGCTGAATGCCGCAACCAGTGTTTAACTCCGAAGAAAACTAGGAAAATGATAATAACCTGTGCAAACAGAGGAACGCTTAGTTAAATTGCATACCGTGGTAATCCGGAAGTTGTGGAAATGTAAATAGGAATGAAACTTGAAGAATTATACCTACATATAGAGAATATTCCAAAAGGTTAGATTCGGTTGAAATTGTATGAGGTTACAATAACAATGTGTTCATAAAATGGATGGTATTCTTTTTAGAAAACGAAATTTAACTATACCTGAACATTGTGAAATGAGGATGTCACACCTCTCAATGTTAAATTTTTTTTACCACATAAAAAAAATTAAAAGAAATAGAAATTAAAATTCATGTACTCCTAACCGAAGTAATTACATCCCTTTACAACAAATACAATCACATTACCAGACAGAGTAATACATTAGTGCAATTTAACTTGAATAATCTCAGTTTGACATACAAGATCGCATTGCATGCATTAAGGTTTGGCTTATACATTTTCTGATATTATTTATGATGCAGGCACGTATACGTTAATAGACGGGTTCAATCCCTCGAGAGCGCGCCAACTGTCTTATTTACTAAACTGTCATTTAATAGTGGTATTGTGAAATACGCTGCTCCACTTGGCTTCATTGGCTGTCATTTATGGAAGATCTTTCCCGATGTAATAAGTTACACCTGTCCAGATTTCCTTGGGATATTGTTTCCCTCCAAGGAGAGGAAAAGTCTTTGGCGCTCTTTGCGAGTTTCACAGTGAGATGGGGAGGGTTTTTCGACTCGGCAGCAGGCTGATGCACCGGAGGCCTGTAATTCGGCGTTCCCTCGCTGAATAACACAACATACCTCGTGCATTTCTTACTGGTTTAGCACTTCTATCTTGGTGCACTCTCGACTTGTTTTCTCTGCCATTTCTCTTTTATAAATGTCAGGTTTATTATTCATTTGCGACCATCTTCAATTCTCTTGTTAAATTCTCATTCTCTGTGGTGTGCTCGGATGTACAGTTTAACAATATATGGATGTTTACCTTTACAAGTTGATTTTATAGGAACTTGGTTCGTCTTTGACATGGTGGCCTTGGGCCACCTATCCTTTAGAGTTGTCGGCACCTTCTTAGCGCCGTAAGAAAACTGTGCGTTCTAACCGCTGTCGAGTTTTTACGCTGTGAATTAATATTTCTACTCTATGATAACTAAGGTCTAAACTCGGCTCGGTTTATTGTTTTCTTATGTTTTTATTTTCACAGTTGTTCGGCGAAATGCTTCTACTACAGATTCAAATTGCATTGTATATAGGTAAAGACGTTACATAATTTGGTTTACCATACTGTTCAATCCTCTGGAACTCTATCTGCCAGACTTTACTAATGAGTACTCCTCCAATTTTTCTACAGGTACGAGGAATTCAAACCCTCACATCTAACATTTAACACAACAAAACCCTCAACTGTCGGGCTGACATCGCTTTCACTTTCTGACCCAGGTACATGACTCTGTGTTTAGATGGCGAAGCCCTCTCCACTCTGAAGTTCAGATTTTAGCTTACAGTGTACTCTGCTCTTGTTTTAACTATGGCTTTTCCACCGGCTAGAAGATTAGTATAATGGTTTTCAACTGGAAGCTATCTTCTGAGTTTTCAATATACTTCAATGCTGTGGGTGATAGTAGTTATTCGATGTTCTTAGTAAACACTGAGTATTATATTTTGGGTTCCATCTGTAGACGGGACTATCAAATTTAAACCCTACTCTTATTTAATGCTTATATAATTTCCAAATTTCCAGGGTCTTTATCTAACCCATGGACGTAGAGTGGTATGTTGGTTAAAAGATTACTACAGTCCTACTTGAAGGTTCTATACTTATGAGTAATTTATAATTTAACTATTGTTTCTCGAAGTTCCAGTAGTAGCGTTTCTTGAGATTCTACACTTCTCCAACCGACGCTTTGGTGCTATGCGTTATTATTATATTTACATGTATAAGCATTCTTTTCAGTATTTCAAACTTGCATGTACAAAATCATTAGTTTTACATTGCGCTAATTTTGTTTTCGTGTCGAGTCACCAAGGAGTATAGGTTATGCCTTGCTTGCTAACGTGGTGTACTGTCAGTTAGCTTTGTTTCTTGGCAGGGTCTCATCTTTTATATGCATTCTTGTCTACCTATCTTGGTGATTAGTAACGTTAATGCAGGGTAGATGTATCGGCGGGCGGCGTTCTACCCGCTATGTTAACCGAGGTTTTCTTGTAAAGCCATTATACTGTTTTATAAATGTTCTTTCTCCTAAAGTTTATTCTCTGACAAAAGTATTCTATTCTTTGCATTCAGCATTTTTTCCCCTGTTAATAAGTTAGAAACTCTCTCTCTCTTTTTCTTATTACTGTAATCTACAGGCATAGCCACTACTTCTTTTCTGTATTTGACTATATTTCTGTAATCTACAAGCGTAGCCACAACTTCTTTTCTGTTTACGACTATTAAATAGTAGAAAATGGAAATAGCAGAATTTTATATTCTAACATAACAATATACATGCATCTTGTTAGAATAGGAAAACAATAGATGGTTTTCTCTACCGATTTCATTTTATTTCTGTTCAAATAACACCAACCGGCATGAATTCGATATAAGTTATCAGATTACACTATCATCTGTTGCTCATTCAGAAAAATAAAGTACTTTCATGATTTATATTTAATTAAATTCCAGTGCACAGAAAATATACTTATCTGAATACACAGAAGCTTAAACTGCTATCCATCCAACCTTCAAGGGAGGCTATCACGTCCCCGTCTTCCCCCCTAGCCCAGAATCTGGATGGTGCCACGGGCAACAGTGGAAATTTTCTGTTGTGACCTCTGGACGGCCAATCCAGTCACACATAGGTAATATGGCACTCTAGGGTTGCAGAAGCTATTTTCAGCTGGACTCCTCCAGCTCAAGAAAATACTTCACCCTTCTTGCTCAGAAAAAACCAAAAAGAACAGAACCCCTGCCCCTCTCCTGGATTTTCCTTTTATCCCTGGAGGGTAGGTAACTATTTTTCCAACTGTTCCCAACCACCTCCTATTCTTGGAAACTTTTACCAGCAGCTTAAAATATTTACCTTTCACTAATTAATCCTCCTACTATAATTATTCTTAGTAAAGTAATTTTTTTGTGTTTTTCCTTTTAAATATACAATAAAAATTTCAAGTCTTTTTCCTTAGCAGAAAATTAAAAATAAAAAAGAAAGTCTCTAACTAGTTAATACTAGTTAACCTTAATGAGGTCGTTACATGCTCCCCTCTTGGAAGCAACATCGTCCTCGGTGTCTCAACCCAGTCTTGTGAAAAGTTCTGGGTAAGCTTCCCGCATAAATTTCTCATCCTCCCAAGTAGCTTCATCCAGTCCGAAGTGCTTCAATTTCTCTTCTGTCAAGTATTCGTTGCGGCTCGACCAGAAACTCACCGTCCGGTTCTACCTGAAAACACAAGTATTCTTGAGTCAACATACAACCAATATTCAAAACCTTACATTAGGATTCCCATCCCTTTTTTTTTTCTACCTGAATATTTTGCCAATGAATGACATGTCTTTCATCATGTACATATTTCTTCAGTAAGGACACATGGAATACATTGTGTACTTGAATATGACTGGGTAAGGCTAGTTTATAAGCCACTGGTCCCACCCTTTCTAGTATTTGGAAAGGTCCACAGTAGCGGGGATCTAATTTGGCACAGGAAGTCCATATAATAGTACTCCTTTTGGGTTTCATTTTTACATATACATGCTCTCCTACAGTGAGCTCACGGTAGGATCTTTTCTTATCTGCGTACATATTTTGTCTATACTACGCTAACTTTAAAGTTTGCCTTATACTTTTAACTTCAGCTTCCATTTTAGCTAACATTTTAGGTCCCAATAATAATTTTGTTTCTGGACTGCTCCAGTTTATGGGTGTACGGCATTGCCTTCCATATAATGCTTCAAAGGGACTCATTTTTAAAGATTCCTGATACCCATTGTTGTAGGAAAATTACACTAGATGTAAATAATCTTCCCATTTAACCGTTTGTTGCATCACATACATGCGCAACATGTCTTCCAGAACTTGGTTTAATCGCTCCGTCTATCTGTCGGTTTGAGGATGATAGGCAGTACTAAAATGTATCTAAGTTCCTAGACACGTAAATAAGGTTTTCTAGAATGCGGATGTAAACTTAACATCCCAGTCGGAAATTACAGTTTTAGGTATGCCATGCAACCTGAAAATTTCCTTCATAAATATATCTGCAATTTTCACCGTCTTGTATGTGGATTGTACTGGTATGAAATGGGAAGATTTGCTTAATCTATCAACTACCACCATGATGGAATCATTTTTCTTCCTTGTTCGTGGTAGCCCGGTGATAAAATCCAAGGAGATAACCTCCCACTTCCATTCAGGAATGGGTATGGGCTGTAATAGTCTGGCAGGATGCTCATGCTCCACTTTAACCTGTTGACATTCCAAACATTTGCTTAGATATTCAGCAATGTTCTTACGCATACCTAGCCAATAGTATACTTTACGTATGGAAGTGATCATTTTCTGATAACCCAGATGGCCAGCATAATTACTGCGGTGATATTCATTCAAAATTAACTCTTTAAAACCAGTACAGTTAGTTACATATATTTTTCCGCGAAAGGTCAATATCTATTCCTTGCTCTTTCCAAATTCTGAGGACTTGCCTTGGTGCACATTTTCCTCCATCTGCTGATACAGATATTGATATTATGGGTCTTTCTGTGCTTCTTCTTTTAACTGTTCCAATAGTTGACTTGCTGGTTCACTGTAGTATAAAGCATAAATATCATGTAGTTTTCTGCTCAATGCATCTGCCACTCGTTTTTCTTTTCCCTTAACATGCTGAATTTCCATATCAAACTAACTCAGAAAGGGGTTCCATCTTGCCTATCAAGAATTTAAATCTGCCTGCTTGAAATAATTTTTCAAACTACTATGATCTGTTTTAAGTATGAATCTTTTACCCAGCAGGTAATGTCTCCATACTCGGAGAGCATGCACCACTATTGTGAGCTCCAAGTCATAGGAAAAATATCTCTGTTCATGTTCCTTCAACTTCCTAGACTCGTAGGCTACTACTTAGCCTTCCTGGGTTAATACTGCACCAACTCCTTCCTTGCTGGCATCGGTGCAAACTTCATACTCCTTTTCAGGGTCAGCTACCTTCAACACTGGTGTTGTGGTTAGGAGTTGTTTCAGCTTTTCAAAGCCGTTTTGACATTCTTCTGTCCACTTAAAAGGCCTTCCCTTTTTCTGCAAGGATGTAATGGGAAAAGTGATCTTAGAAAATCCTTCTATAAATCTTCTATAATACCCAGCTAGTCCAATAAATGATCTAATGTCTGCTACATTCTAAGGTACCTGCCATTCGATAATAGTTTTGATCTTTTCGGGGTCTACCGATATTCCCTCAGCTGATATAACATGTCCCAAATATCGGATTTCTGTTTTAAAGAAATCACACTTACTAAAATTGGCATAAAGTTGATGTTTCCTCAGCAGTTCTTAAACCATTCTCAGATGTTCTTTATGTTCCTCCTCACTTTTTGAATATACTACAATGTCATCTATGAAAATAAGCACAAAATTTTCCAAAAACTGATGGAAGATGCCATTCATCAACCTCATGAAAGTTGCTGGTGCATTTGTCAAGCCGAAGGGCAACACCATGAATTCATAATGCCCATAATTTGTGCGGAATGTTGTCTTACAAATCTCCTCATCTTTGATTTGAATATGATGATACCCCGATCTTAAATCTTTCTTAGAGAACACCTTAGCCCCTCTCACTTGATCAAACAGGTCATCGATTCTTGGTAAAGGGTATTTATTCTTAATTGTCAGTTTATTAAGCTATCAGTAGTCCATGCACATGCGTAAGGTTCCATCTTTCTTCTTAACAAAAAGAATTCGTGCTCCCCAAGGAGATATGCTCGAGCGGATGTAGCCTTTGTCCATTAATTCTTGTAGCTACATCTTTAACTCTGTTAACTCTGGGACAGTCATTATATAG
Organism: Pinus albicaulis; assembly: GCA_034641835.2. Lineage (NCBI taxonomy): Eukaryota > Viridiplantae > Streptophyta > Pinopsida > Pinales > Pinaceae > Pinus > Pinus albicaulis. Next base: position 624,505,452 of record CM076569.1, read on the forward strand.
GGCACTCTTGATACTCTCATGGCTCCCGGTAGCAATTCAATGGTGAAATAAATATCCCTCTTGGGTGGCAATCCTTGAATGCTTTCTGGAAACACATCCAAGAATTCCTGTACCACAGGGATATCCTCCATTATTGGGGCTTTTTCCTTGGAATCTGCATATCCCACTTGAATGGCATACAACTGACATCCTTTTCGGATACACTTACCCAATTGAGAGGCTATTATGGGACATAATTGTACTGGTTTTTTAATTCCTTTAATTTTCTTATACGTTCCATCTTGCATTCTAATATGAATCACTTTTTCCTTGCAGTTCACTAAGGCCTAGTGTCCTTCCAACCCGTCCATGCCGAACAACACGTCGTATGACCCCAAAGGTAAGACATTTAAGTCTAGTTGTAACTGTTGTTCTGCTATTTATAAGACACAGTTAGGAATTTTTGCAGTTACTTTACACTTTGCCCCGTTAGCTAATTGTACTAACCAGGAGTTTATGAATTTCTGCTCTTTTAAGTTGCATGACTCCACTACTTTAGGACTTATATAACTTAAGCTTGCTCCAGTATCTATTAAAATTGAAACAAATTTGGTCAGTATAGTACCTTCTAGTTCAATCATCGTGGGCTGGAAATCAGCCTGTTGAACCTCCAAGGCTGCATTTATGCGAGGTACATTACGCGCCACATCTCCCACTGTAGATGCCTCTTGTAAATTTGCTACTGTCTCACTCTTATTTCGTTGGGGACAATTTTTATAGTAGTGGGCCTCTCCACAGACCCAACACTGTAGGGGAGGTTTTGCAATCTGCTCCTGTTCTGTCTTGCTGGATGCTTCCGTGGGCTTCTCCTCTATTGGCCACTTAATTCTTTGATGATTTTTACCAAACTGTTTGTTGATGGTATTTCGTGCTGAACTTTTAAAGTTACTGCTTTTACTACCTTTGAAAGTAGAAGTATTTTTCGGGTTCTTTCTTTGTTGCCGTCTTTTTCCTCCTTCTCCCTTGGTTTTATTTTGCTGATAACACATTATTGCCTTGTAGATGGCCTCATCCATGTTCTGTGGATTAACAACTTCAATCCGCTCTCTCATATGAGCAGGTAGACTGCTTAGGAACCTTTGAACCTTGGCTTTTCCTTCGCGAAGGTAAGGCACATAATGCAATAAGGAGGTAAATTTGGTGACATAGTTATCCATGGTCATCTATCCCAATCAAAGATCATGGAACTCCTTGGCCTTTTCATCATAAAACCTCTCGGTCAAATACTTGTCCTTAAAATATTTCTGAAACAATTCCCATGTGATATCTCGCTCATCAATGTTGCGTACATTTTCCACCTCCTCCAACCACAGGGTGGCTTTTTCTCGTAACTGGTATATGGACAATCTGGCCTTCAGATTACTGTTGTACTTGTATACCTAAATTATTTATTTATGTTGATCAGCCATGCTTCTGCCACCTCTTCCGCCTCACCATCAAATCTCGGTGGCTTGATCTTGCGAAACTCCCCTTGCAGTTCCATTTTCTGCCTCTTAGGACGTTGCTAGTCAGATTCATTCCCTAACTCTACTTCATTATGGTACTTATTTTTACTCCTTTGAGAAGCACTCCTTTCAATCTTGCCTGTGGTGTGGTTTCTAGTTTGTTGTTCCTCTTGTTCCGTACACACTTCTTTCTCTACACTGGGATGCCCCATTTCTTGATTTTGTTTGTCAGATAAGCTTTTTAAGATCCTTTCTTGGTCTTGCATCAACCTCTCATTATCCTTCCGGACTCTCACCATCTCTTCTTGCAGTTGCTGCATGATATTTAATAAGAATGCAGTTTGTTGTTGTTGTGCCTCCAGTAATTGACTGGTCTTTTGATGCTAGTCAACAGTTAGTTGAACCCACATTTCTGGATTCATGACTGTTGAGGCTCCCGATTGCGACTGTAACATTTCTTCTTCCCTCATCTATTTCTCAGTGCACTAAACACATGCACATCTTCACTGTTAGTAGAACCTTAAGATCCCAGTGTAGCAACTTGGCTCTGATACCACTTGTCACACCTCTCAATCTTAATTTTTTTTTACGACATAAAAAAAATTAAAAGAAATAAAAATTAAAATTCATGTACTCCTAACCGAAGTAATTGCATCCCTTTACAACAAATACAATCACATTACCGGACAGAGTAATACATTAGTGCAATTTAACTTGAATAATCTCAGTTTGACGTACAAGATCCCATTGCATGCATTAAGGTTTGGCTTATACATTTTCTGATATTATTTATGATGTTGGCACGTATACGTTAATAGACGGGTTCAATCCCTGGAGCGCGTGCCAACTGTCTTATTTACTGAACTGTCATTTAATAGTGGTCTTGTGAAATACACCGCTCCACTTGGCTTTGTTGGAGGTCATTTATGGAAGATCTTTTCCGATGTACTAAGTTACACCTGTCCAGATTTCCTCGGGATATTGTTTCCCTCCAAGGAGAGGAAAAGTCTTTGGCGCTCTTTCCCAGTTTCGCAGTGAGATGGGGAGGGTTTTTCGACTCAGTAGCAGGTAAATGCACCAAAGTCCTGTAACTCAGCGTTCCCTTGCTGAATAACACAACGTACCTCGTGCATTTCTTATTGGTTTAGAACTTCCAGCTTGGCGCACTCTCGGCTTGTTTTCTCTGCCATTTCTCTTTTATAAATGTCAGGTTTGTTGTTCATTTGCGACCATTTGCAATTCTCTTGTTAAATTCTTGTTCTTTGTGGTGTGCTCGGATGTACAGTTTAATAATCTATGGATTTTTACCTTTACAAGTTGATTTTATAGGAACTTGGTTCATCTTTGACATGGTGGCCCTGGGTCGACTATCTTATGGAGTTGTCGGCACCTTCTTAGTGTCGTAAGAAAACTGTGAGTTCTAACCCCTATCGAGTTTTTATGCTATGAATTAAGGATTCTGCTCTATGATAACTAAGGTCTAAACTCGGCTCAGTTTATTGTTTTCTTATGTGTTTATTTTCACAGTTGTTTGGAAAAATGCTTCTACTACAAATTCAAATCGCATTTTATACAGGTAAAGTCGTTACATAATTTGGTTTACCATACTATTCAATGCTTTGGAACTCTGTCTTCCAGACTTTACTAACGAGTACTCCTCCGATTTTTCCGCAGGTACGAGGAATTCGAACCCTCACATCTAACATTTAACACAGCAAACCCTTGGCTGTCGAGCTGACATCACTTTCGCTTTCTGACCCAGGTACATGTCTCCGTGTTTATATGGCAAAGCCCTCTCCACTCTGAAGTTCATATGTTAGCTTACAGTGTACTCTGTTCTTGTTTTAACTATGGCTTATCCACCGGCTAGAAGATTAGTATACTGGTTTTCAAATGGAAGCTATATTATGGGTTTTCAATATACTTCAATGCCGTGGGTGATAGTAGTTATTCGATGTTCTTAGTAAACACTGAGTATTATATTTCAGGTTCCATCTGTAGACGGGACTATCAAATTTAAACCCTACTCTTATTTAATTCTTGTATAATTTCCAAATTTCCAGGGTCTTTATCTGACCCACGTAAATAGTGTGGTATGTTGGTTAAAAGATTACTACAGTCCTAATTGAAGGTTCTATACTCATGAGTAATTTATAATTTAAATACTGTTTCTCGAAGTTCCAGTAGTAGCATTTCTTGAGATTCTACACTTCGCCAACTGACGCTTTGGTGCTATGCGTTCTTATTATATTTACCTGTCTAAGTGTTCTTTTCAGTGTTTCAAACTTTCATGTACAAAATCATTAGTTTTACATTGCGCTAATTTTGTTTTCGTTTCAACTCACCGAGGAGTATAGGTTATGCCTTGCTTGCTAATGTGGTGTACCGTCAGTTAGCTTTGTTCCTTGGCAGGGTCTTGTCTTTTATATGCATTCTTGTCTACCTATCTTGGTGATTAGTAACGTTAATGCAGGGTAGATGTATCGGTGGGCGGCGTTCTACCCGCTATGTTAACCGAGGTTTTCTTGTAAAGCCATTATACTGTTTTCTAAATGTTCTTTCTCCTAAAGTTTATTCTCTAGCAAAAGTATTCTATTCTTTGCGTTCGGCATTTTGTCCCCTGTTAATAAGTTAGAAACTCTCTCTCTCTTTTTCTTATTACTGTAATCTACAGGCATAGCCACTACTTTTTTGTATTCGACTATATTGCTGTAATCTACAAGCATAGCCACAACTTCTTCTTTTTTTACAACTATTAAATAGTAGAAAATGGAAATAGTAGAATTTAATATTCTAACATAAAAATATACATGCATCTTGTTACAATAGGAAAACAATAGATGGTTTTCTCTACAGATTTAATTTTCTTTCTGTTCAAATAACACCAACCGGTGTGAATTCGATATAAGTTATCATATTACACTATCATTTGTTCCTCATTGAGAAAAATAAAGTACTTTCACGATTTATATTTAATTAAATTCCAGTGCACAGAAAATATATTTATCTGAATACACAGAAGCTTAAACTGCTATCCACCCAACCTTCAAGGGAGGCTATCACGTCCCCCTCTTTCCCCCTAGCCCAGAATCTGGATGGTGCCACGGGCAACAGTGGAAATTTTCTGCTGTGACCTCTGGACGACCAATCTAGTCACACACAAGTAATCTGGCACTCTAGGGTTGCAGAAGCTATTTTCAACTGGACTCCTCCAGCTCAAGAAAATACTTCAACCTTCTTGCTCAAAAAAAACGAAAAGAACGGAACCCCTGCCCCTCTCCTGGGTTTTCCTTTTATCCCTGGAGGGTAGGTAACTGTTTTTCCAACTGTTCCCAACCACCTCCTATTCTTGGAAACTTTTACCAACAGCTTAAAAGTTTTTACCTTTCACTAATTAATCCTCCTACTTTAATTATTCTTAGTAAAGTATTTTTTTGTGTTTTTCCTTTTAAATATACAATAAAACTTTCAAGTCTTTTTCCTTAATAGAAAATTAAAAATAAAGAAGAAAGTCTCTAACTAGTTAATACTAGTTAACCTTAATGAGGTTGTTACAGAGGAAGGGTTCCATACCCTACATAATTAAACAAAGAAAAAGTAGTTTTAATTATATTGATGAGTATGTTACAGAAGACAACGTTCTTTGCATAAACCCAGAGGAATGTTTTTGGGGGTTTTACTTGTCATTTTGAGCTGAAAGATAAATAATACCTCTCAAGTGCTTCATGGAAGCGAGGGTTAATCTCGAGTCACATTGTAACTCTCTAAGGAAGAAAATCTACCTCTATAATTAGAAGTGTTTTCCCTTATGCAACACAGAGAAAAATAAATGAAAGAGAGTTAATGAGTGAGGGTTTGATTGTAAATAAACCCAAATGCTGCTAGGAGCCATTGAATCGAAATGACCCGATTTAGAACGATACCTAGCATTTGATCTTAATTAAACAAGTGTATGGAGAATAATTATGCGTACAAAGTGTTAGAAATTAAATCATCCAGAAAAGTAGACAAAAATTTCATTTGATTTCATATACATCTATCAAAATTGTCAAATATTATGTTGCTGTCGTTTAACATTTCTCTGAGACTAAGATATATATAAATTCAAATGAGTATTACACATAGATAAGGATGGAATCAACGGAAAATCTAAGCAATGATGAGAAAAACTTACCTAGTAGAAAGATGACGAGGTCAAGGTGGAGAGGGAACCACTGCTACTTCCTCTTAGTCAGCCTCAGAGCCACACACGAAATCCTGTAACATAAAAATGAAAATGTAAAAATGCAAAGGCTAAACCAATGAATGGATCCACGTATTAAATAAATGTGCAAAAACCTAATCTTGGTAACCATCCTACCATCCACGTGTTGGATGGTTAGGAATGGAGAAATGTTTTAGAAATCTGCGGTTAGGTCTCCTTGATCACAAGGCATAGTAAATCCTGAGAGAGATTTGAAACTCAAATGGGATTAAAAGCTATAGTACCATTCACATGGGAGATCGTCAGATTCATCGAATGTATTAAGTGCCATGTAATGTTCCGCCATTAAAAGAAAAAATGTTGAGCATACGAACATCGAGTGCTTACCACATTGAATTCGCAATTAAGGAGTTCAACCACTCTGGGGACGTGTCATTAGTATGAAGATGAAGATTTAGAGTTGGTGGGATAGTTACCACATTCGTTAGAATCCTTGGGAAGCATTAACTAAGAGTAATGAAATGAGTTTTAAATTCATTTACACCCCATGTAAACCCTTTAATGATATATATATATATATATATATATATATATATATACAATGGGTGGTTATATTTTTAAATAAAATTGGGTAGAAATGGGAATATTGGGTATCAAATTAAAAAGAGATTATAATCACATATTTAGTGGAGATCTATGGAAAATTTGAACACATATATTTCAAATATGGTTAATGAAGATATATGGTAAGCGATATATATATATATATATATAGGTAAAAGAAAATTGATAAATGTTTAAGGATAAACATTTATATATACAAATTTTCCATAATCTTGGAGTGTCCAAGAAAGAGAATAGTATTGAGGGTCATAGACAAGAAGTTGAGATTTTTATAATCTCCAATGGAAACAGGAGAGAATAAACTAATGAAATGAGAATGTAGTGAAACAAGGTCTTTAGATGACCATCTAAGTTTAAAGTTGGTAGACAAAAATAAAAAATTCTGATAGTGCTTAACTGTGTTAGAACGATAATTTCAAAGTAGACATCCATTGGATAAATTGAGGTAGTGAATAATTAAATATTATATAGAAAAAAATAATTGTTGTGAATGAGAGACATTACATTCTGGAATGTGTGGGAAAATATCATCACCTTATCCACTTCCTCATGGATCTAGGTTTCAAATCTCAATTCTCAATCTAGTTAATGCACACATAATTTTCCATTTTATTTTTGTTAATTAAAGATAAAATAAACCCACATACTAATTCTCCATTGGGGTCCACTTCCCCTTTGGACTTATTCAAATGTCAATTAAAAAGCGTAGGAACTTGAGGTATTACATATTCCCCCTCTAAAAACAAACACCGTCCTTAGTGTTGACAAAATAATTAACTATTTCACTTTGTAAATAGTGACAGATATTTTTCTATCATATCAACTTCTCTTTCCCAAGTAGCCTCTCCAGGCGTAAAGTGTCTCCGCTGCACTTTTACCCTAGCTATGGTCTAGTTCTAAAGTTCAATTTCTTCCTGCTCCAAGATTTGAAGCGGTTCTAAAAGGAATTCCCCTTCTGGTTCCACCTAAATCACATTCCAATCAATAACGTGAGCAGAAACATGTACATATTTTTTCAATAAACAAACATGAAACACACCATGAACCTTAATATGAATAGGTAAGGCCAATTTATAGGATACTGGCCCACTCTTTCTAGCACTTCAAATGGTCCACAGTATTGTGGAGCTAATTTTTCACAACTTCCGGTGTGCAAAGTTCTCTTCCTAGGCTTAATCCTAAGATATGCTTGATCACCCACACTGAATTCTCGGTGAACTCTCTTTTTGTCAACATAACATTCTTGTATTTCTTGTTCTATTTTGATATTTTTCTGAATCTGTTTCACAGACATTACATTTCTCACAAATATTCTATTCCAAGTATCAGTTTACCTTCAGGTTGACTCCAACTTAGGGGTGTATGGCACTTTCTGCCATAAAGTGCTTCGAACAGGGTCATATTTGTTGAAGTTTGATAGCTGTTGTCGTAGGTAAATTATACTAAGTGTAAATAGTCTTCCCACTTGGTTGGCCTACCCCTAACATACATCCTTAACATATCCTCCAAAATTTGGTTTTTTCTTTCTATTTGGCCATTAGTTTGGGGGTGGTAGGCGGTACTAAAATTTAATTTAGTACCCATGCCTCAAAAAAATCTCCTCCAAAAGGGTGTAGTAAATTTTCATTTTTTTCTAAAATTATCATCTTAGGAACCCCATGTAGTCTTAAAATCTCCTTCATAAACACATTTTCTATTTAAGCTATCCAAAAGGTAGACTGTATAAGTATAAAATGAGCATCTTTAGTCAAAGTATCCACCATAACCATGATAGAGTCATGCTAATATTCGGTTCTTGGTAAACCAGTAATAAAATCCATGGAAACAGTTTCCCACTTCCATTCTGAAATATGTAAAGGATTCAACAACCCAGCTAGATGTTGATGTTCAACTTTTACCTGTTGGAATTCAATGCATCTATCCAAGTAACTTGCTACATGATTTTTCATTCCAGGCCAAAATAAATTCTTTCTCAAATTTGTGAGTAATTTCTGATATCTAGGATGTCTAGAATAGGGCCTTTTATGATATTCATCCAAATTTCTTTTCTTTAAGGAGTCTACATTAGGAATTTACAATCAATATTTGTAACAAATTAGACCGTTTTTATTTTGTGTATACCCTTTCATTTCTTTTTTCAACATTTGAGTCTGTAGATTTTCATAGTCTTGGTCTTGGTCCACTACCCCTTGAATCAATTCCTCTAAGTCAAAGTTGACACTACTTCCAATGTTATTCATACTTTTCCAAGAATTTCTGCTTAATGCATCTACAATATTGTTTTCTTTACCTTTGATGTGGTTTATTTCCATGTCAAATTCACTCATGAAGGACAACAACCTAGCTTGCCTAGCATTTAGGTCTGTTTGAGTGAAAAAATACTTTAGGCCGATGTGATTTGTCATCAACACAAATTTATTTCCTAGAAGGTAATGTCTCCACATCTTGAGAGCGTGTATTACAACAGCCAACTCAAGATCATGAACACCATAATTCTATTCATGTTTCTAAAGTTTTCTAGATTCATAAGCTATAAAAAGAAATTCTTGCAATAGTACTCCCCTTAAACCTTGTTGACAAGCATCTGTGCATACTACAAATTCCTGATCTAGGTAAACAATATTTAGAATAGGCGTTGTAGTAAGTTTTAATTTAACTACTCAAAGCTATTTTGACATTTTTCAGTCCATTAAAATTTTACTCCTTTCCTTTTCAAGGAAGTAATGGGGTAGGCTAAGGCTGAAATTTTCTCTACAAATCTTCGATAGTATCCTGAAATTCCCATAAAGGATCATACAGATTATACATCAGTAGGTGCATGCCACTCTCTAATTTCTTTTATCTTCTCTGGGTCTATAGCAAACCCTTGTTCTGAAATTATATGCCCTAAGTATTGAATTTTATTTTTGAAAAATTCGCATTTTTTAAACTTAGCATATAATTTGTTTTACTTGAGTGTTTTCAAAACAATTCTAAGATGTTCCTTATGCTCTGCTTCACTTTTTGAATAAATTAAAATGTCATCAATAAATAATAGTACAAACTTGTCCAATTATTTATTTAAAACACTATTCGTTAAACACATAAAAGTGGCGGGTGCGTTGGTCAACCCAAATGGTAGGAAAACAAACTCATAGTGTCCATACTGGGTTATGAATGTTGTTTTACTTATATATTCATCTTTAATCCTTAACTGATGGTAACTAGTCCTTAGATCAATTTTTGAAAACATTGATGCCCCTCTAACTTGGTCAAAGAGGTCATCTATCCTAGGTAATGGATATATGTTTTTGATTGTTATTTTTTTAATTGATGGTAATCAATACACATATGGAAAGTATCGCCTTTATTTTTCACAAACAACACCATTGCTCCCCATGAGGATACACTCGGTCTAATGTAGCCTCTATCCAGCAACTCTTGTATTTTCATTTTTAACTCCATTATTTCTGGAGTGCTCATTCTGTATGGGGCTCTAGAAACTGAAGTTTCTCTCAGCACTAAATCAACTAAAAAATAGATTTCTCTCTTAGGGGGCAGATGAGGAATTTCATTCAGAAACACATCTTTAAATTCTCTTATCACTGGTAATGTTTCTAACATATTTTCCTCTACTTGTTGTCCTAACTCATCTACATGAACATAATAAACTTGATACCCTTTCCTAGAAATTATCTTTCACTGGAGGGTTGAAATTTGTCTCATAGATATGGGTTTAGGCTTTCCTTTTATTATAATAGGCTTTCCCTCCTTGTTAATGTAGTGTAAGGTTTTCTCTAAACAATTCATCATAGCCTTTTGTTTTTCTAACCAGTCCATCCCTATCAGTACATCATAAGACCCTAATGGAAGAATATTTAGATTTAATTTTGTTTGGTATCCATTCAGATTTATGGCTATTTGGGGTAACCTATGATTTACCTTCCGTTTTGTGCCAGTGGGTAACTAGACTAACCAAGACTACTGAAACTTCTATGACTTTACTTTAAATTTTTATACCATTTGAGGACTGATATAATTCAAAGATGCACTTATATCTATTAAAACTATAATATATTGGTCAGCAATCATACCTTCCATCTCGACCATAGTGAACTGGTGTTCTGCTTAATGATCTTCTAAGGCACTGCTAATTTTGGGGATGTTCCTTGCTACATTATTAACTGTAGTTGCATCTCTCAGTACTTGTACTCTATGGATATTATGATGTGGAAAATCCATCAATAAATGAGGTTCTCCATAACTCCAACACTTCAAATTTTATTTTATTTTAACAGTCCCTGCTCTTTTATTATTTCCATTCACTTTTTTGGACCTAGTTTGTGATTGAGCAGTTTGATTGACACCCATTTTGCTGAACTTTTTTCTTTGATGGTTTCTCCCAAATTTTTTCAGATATGCTGGTTTGGTTTTCTTTCCACTGAAGTCACCTTTGTTTGACCAATTCTTTCCTTGCTCACTATTACCCTTGGACTGCTGATAACACAATCTGGCCTTATGCACCACCTCATCCATAGTCTTAGGGTTATCAAACTCTACTTTTTATTTATAAATAGTGGGTAAAAAGTTCATGAACCTTTTTACCTTTGCCTTCTCTTCTCTGATATAAGGTACATATCCTAATAGATTTGTGAATTCGGTTACAAACTCATCAATCATGATCTGTCCCAATCTGAGTTCATGAAACTCTTTTGTCTTGTCGTCATAGTAGCATTCATTCAAGTATCAATTTTTTAACTTAACTTGAAAATCTTCCCAAGCCACCATTTTCTCATCAATGGCATGGAACAATTTTGTTTCTTCCCACCACAAGGTAGCCTTACCTTGCATCTAATAAATAACCAGTGTGGCTCTTAAGTTACTTTCATACTCGTAAACCTAAAATTACTTTATCATATTCAAAAGCCATCGTTCAGCATCTTCCTCTTTCTCTCCATCATAGGAGGGAGGTTTAATTTTCCATAATTCACCTTGTAATTCCTTCTTTAGTCTAGACTACTGTATAGAAGTGTCATCTTGCTTAGAATCTTCTGAGAAATTGACCCTTCCCTTTCTCTTCCTTCTAGAATCTTCACATTATTGACTGTTTCGAGAAGTCAATTCTCTTATCATTCGGTCTTGCTCCTCACTGGCTAAATATAGACTATCATTATGGATTTTAAGATGCGCCATGTCTTGTTGCATTCAGATCTGGAGTGTTTTCTCCATCACCCAGATCTACATATAACTCTTCCCCTTCAGTCATGGTTCACAGCTGTATATTTCCATATTGTTCATTGTACATGAAAATAACATTGGCAAAATTTAAATATCATAATATTTTACTGCATCATACATTTTCTATGTGAGCACATAACTTTACCAGTGTTTTAACTAATTCTCTAATACCATTTGTAATGTCTTTCACCTTACACAATTCATTTTTTTTTCATTATTCACAAATAAATATTATTACCAACGTTTATAAGTTTCCGTCGCAATTCAATGATATTCTATTACCAATTTTAGATTGTCATCTTTTTCATTTCGTCGCAAATTGACAAGACTCTGACATCAATACTAAAACTATCATTTCCTCTTCTTGAGTTTCAGTATTTAGTTTACTATTGAAAACAGTACTCTATGCATAATCATATACAACAACTAAGGCTAAAGAAATTTCTTATGGTCTTTCTATGACAATTCATTATTTTAATTTAACTATATTTAGCCTATATCTTCACCTTATTTTTATTGGTATTCCTTTTGATAAAATTTTTATATATCTATATATATGAGGTCTCCTCATCAAATATATATTTCATTTTATTTCTATTAGAGAACCTACTTAATTGTTAACTCCCTTATTCATTTATTCCTTATATACCATGAAATCATGTATTCAAGGGAAACTATAAAGTATTCTACAAGTTACCCATATACTATATAACTATCTAATATCTTCAATGCAAGAATTACATACCTTCCTACCTATGTTTTTATATCACGTCACATTGAATTTCACATTTCGAATCAACCCTATTGAGACCTTAATCAATTTTTCTTCTAAATATAGCCTTTGGATATGTATTAAATTAGGTTATTATCACATCCTAGGAGAGGCTTGCCTTACATTTAACGTTCGAAATCAACATGCTGGCATTCACTAACTCGTCATTTGGATCGAGGATGTTAATGGTAGTTTAATTATCAACATATGTCTTTTGTATCCCGCAGATTATATATAACTGTGAAGAGACAGGTAGTACCAATTCTTAAATCTTTCTTTGTCGCATCCCATGTGACCTTGAACAGCTTATTAAATATAGAGATCTCTAGAATTTACCTTGACGGATTTTTTATATTTTTGACATGAAATTACATCATTTTCCGACACCATCTCATCGATCCAGTGTTTATCCTCACATATTCTGCCACGTGGATAGTGGAGATATTATTCCATTTAGGGCTTATAAAGGTGTATATCATATTTGTTTTTCTGAGTTTACATTTCATTTTCCATTCTCGTTTTCATGGTTCAACAGAAATGTTTATTGTGCCTTGTCTCGCACTCTTTTGGAATGCACCCACGAAAAGTCCAGCATTCTCTCTATACAACTTTGTTACTTTGCTTAGGTATTTGATTTCATCTCCTTCCATTAATTGATTTTAGTTTCGATAATGATAGATTGTCACTCTGATTTATTCCAGTTCCACTCTAAATGACAGAATGAGAAATCGTTCTCTTTTTTTCATGGATTCTTAGTTTCGTTAATTGTTATTTTATGTCTTCGAAGGAATAATTATTGTTATGGATTCCTATTGAAAACTCTCGTTTGTTCTGAGCACAGAGACTCTACCCTTGTGAAAAAGGGTCATCTTGGTATGCATTATTTTTATAATTGTGAACCTGTGGATTTGTTTCTCTTCAGTGAATGTAATTCATCTTTAACAGATTTAGTTTTTTTTATTCACCATTGTTAGAATAGGGTTTACTATTGGTTGAACTACGGGAATGAAGTCTCTTCATTTGGGGTTGCGGGTTTTTAAAACACCCAGAAATTTCAAAATAATTTAATTGTATAACCCCAATTTTGGTTTTGCTTTATTGTTTTCCTCAGGGTTTTACCCTTGCCACGCCCTACTTGAGACACAAATTGAATCAACGTAGATTGAGTAGCTCCATTTGAACTGTCTCGGATGGTTTTTGATTTCCCATGGAATTTTCTAGAATAACGTCTTAATTTCCATGCTATTGTCTTAAGGTTTCGTTTCCTCCCTGAAGATTTTCATAGGTATACTCAGAGTTTTTAAGTTTTTTTCAACTCGATTTATTTCTTCGTTTTGGTTTTATTTTAAGCTTTAATAATCCACCTCACTTCTTCATGTGATTATTGGGATTTCAGGTATGTTCTACCATGAAGACGAAACCTCGTGAAGGTATAGCCTTCCCTTGTTGTATTCATCTTCTTCTGACTATCATTAATAAAAATATTATTTTCTTTTAATATTTTTAATTCGATTTCTTGGTGTATGTAGGTATTTAACTGCTCTTTTTCTTTCATTTTGGTGATAGAAATCATGTTACGTAGATGATATATTTTCTTGACACTAAACTCGATTTTGTACAGGTCGGTATCGACATACTTATGTCTCTCTACTACGTTGGCCATCTTGTCGAATTGACAGCGACCTATATTTTTTATTTTTCAGTGAATCTATCAGTATTTAATTTTGTAGTATAATTAAACATGGTTGGGTTTAAAATCCACCTCTCGGCTGTATTACACTTTTTCATAATTTTTCACCACTCAGAAGCACTGTGACTATCTTTTGCTATTATGCATTTACTCTGCTATTGAAATGAAGAATTTAATCTTCTTATGACCATAGTATACATTGTATATGTATGATTTCAGTATCGCTATATCAAATTTTCCATTGATCAAAACTTTTTTATGTTTCTGATAGATAGTCCTCATAATTTAATATCATTTATTTACGTTTAATAGTTACTCGGTTATTGATATAACCCTATACACATCTCTAGTACAAAATTAGTGTCATTTATATTCGATTACTAAATCACATAAATGTGTAATCCTTCCTGTCTCATATTACCCACATATCTTAAGTATTTAATTTTTCTAATGTGTACTTTAGAATATTGTATCAACCAGCATGTTAAATATTTCTGTGAATAGTACATAATACAGAAGTCTCATTAGAATTTAATTTTAATGGTATTTATTTATCTTATATTCACTTCTGAATAATTTGAGATGGACTAGGATAAAAGTAATTCATATAAATGTTACATATATCTATCTCAGTTCCTTAAATTATCATACTACTATAGGCTTTGATTTATTTCATATCACAATTTAAGAGTTCCAGAAATGTAATAAACTCAGGTAGATGCATTCATGAAGTTGGATTTCACCATTTAGAATGTTATTCATATCTGAATTTGAAATATATGTCTAATGATATTTATTTTCTATAATAATAACCATTTTATTACTTGCTGAAACTAGCAAAATTCTCGGTTAGACTACCTAACTCCAGATTTAAATCCGTAACCAGATTTAGAAATTTTGGTTTTTGAAGCTAACTCCAATTTTACCCATACAACCATACAAATTTACATGTTACTACTATAATAGAATCTCTTAAATGTATGGGCTCCTACAGCTCATTGTACAATTTGACAATTAAACTAAGTAAATTCTACTAGCCTTAACTTAAACAATTTCACATACATATATATCTTAACAATTTCCTAATCAGATATCATTTAACACGTATGTGAAATTCATATCACCTAGAATTATGCTAGTTAGGTTGCATGCCAATTGCTCTAACTAGTTCCACCCAGCCGTAGAGTTCTCTCTTCGTAACTCACCCCCGAGCCGAGAACTTAGCTCTTAGTGATAGAAAACCCTTTGTCTATCCTAGAGCGGCCTATTTAAGCTTTGCTTTCTCTAGCCTGTTTCCAATTACTGTGTCCAGTAATTTCAGGATGCTTTCTTCCTGTTTTTCCTAGGCTTTCCCTCATAGAGGTATTTTAAAGCTATCTTTTCCACTTTTCCAAATTTTTCTACCTCTTCCCAATTACTTTCCTATTTATTGGGGAAATTATATATTTATCTCCAAATATAATTTTGGTAATATTCCTTCCAAGGATTTCTAGAAGGTTTGGGAAAGTCTGATAAGCTTATCGACATCCTCATGGATTTAGGTTTCAGATCTCAATTCTAAATCTAATATTTTTGCTTCTTTATTGATTCTGCACCGAAGTTTGCACCAAGAGTTCTCCACCATAGTGCACTAATAATTTTGCACTATTTACTTAGCAATAAGCATTATTTATTATGCATCATTCTTCAT
The DNA here is from genome assembly GCA_034641835.2 of Pinus albicaulis. Lineage (NCBI taxonomy): Eukaryota > Viridiplantae > Streptophyta > Pinopsida > Pinales > Pinaceae > Pinus > Pinus albicaulis. Next base: position 624,521,133 of record CM076569.1, read on the forward strand.
CACCAAATCTACCTAATGCTCCAGCACCATACTACACCAGAAGTTCTGAAACAAGTCTCCATAGGTCATTATTTGAGATCTCAAAAGTCTTTCAACTTATTCAAGCACAATTCAGAACCATTTTTAGTAAACAGAGCTATCAAAATAATCTAAACATAGGTTGAAGTCCCTTTTTCTAGGCTTGAGCAAGTTTTGGTATATATTTTTCTTTTTCCAGGTCCAAGCTTGAGGAGGATTGTGCTACTAATCCAAGGTTCACTGCAATGGAGAATTTCCAAGTTACGAGCTTCTTAAGGTGAATATTTCACAGTGTCACTGGTTCGGGTTGGGGGATATCCTAGCCACAAAAGGTGACAGTCCACCACAAATATATCCAAAGTTTCAACCTCCCACAAGTGTTCTGAAACCAGCTCCAAAAGGAGAAGAAAAGAGATATCAACGCCTTAGAAATAAGCCACTTCGAGGGGGAAACCTTCAATACATTACATGAATGAACAATTCTTAGATGATATAAATTAAAAAACCCCCTTTCTATATATAGGAGTCCATAGGGCCACAATGTAATCCTAGTGGGGCATAATGTAATCCTAGCTGACCTAAAAATAATAATGTAAGGGCACAATAATAACAATATGGGGGTTATAGCAATACAACAATAAAATTAAGGGGGGCTACACTAACATAATAAGTGACTATGCTATTAATATAGGGACTTAACATTCCCCTCTCCTTCAAAAAAGTGTTGTCCTCAATGCTTGATTATTTGTTGATGCTTCTGTATACAATTATCATCCTCCCATGTGGAATATTGTACAGGAAAGTTCTTTCACTTGCTGAGATACTCTGAAATTAATCATACTTGTTGAGTTCTTATTTCTATGCCTGCTTCAGAAATTATTTTGATGTTACGTTCATCTTCCTTTTGTTTCATTAGATTCTGCACCAAAGTTAGGTTATCCTTTGAGAGTTGGAGAACTGATGCTCGATGTGATATTCCACTAATTTATCATCCATATTAGCTATTATTTGATCCTTCTAACCATCCAACTTCACCTCCATTTCTGCTTTTAAACCATCTATGTCATCGTTGGTTTCTCTTCGTAAGATCGAAATTTGTTTGACATGGTATCGTAATTTTGATATCTCATACTGCAATTCTTCCTCTTCATGCATCATAATATAGCTTTCTGAGGGCTTAATGGGTGCTAAATTCTTTATTGGAGGCATTTCAAAACCTAATATGGAAATATATGCTCAATAGGCCCTTTAAATCACTTCAAACTGATTTTTTTTTACACAAAACTTATGCAATTTGAAAACAAATACACACCTTTTTCTTGATTTTGAGGAGCTCGATATTGAAATTGAATTATCTTTGTGATTTTAGACCTTAAATATCTAAAATTTGGCTATGAGGTAGCCATCTAAATCCTCTTTCAAATGCCAAAGTTCTGACCTAATTTGGATTCTTCAAGACAAATCTATGTCTAATCTCCTACGATGACCTAATTATGGATCGGTTCAGTAGAGCGAACTTGTACGACTTTCCACATGTCACTGGTTTCTCCTTCAGCTCTAAAATTGATAGAAAAGAAACTACAGTCCATGTGCTTCAAGCCTCTTTTTACAGAATTCCAATTTGATGCTAAGAGAGAGAGTTATGAATATTTTTCCACGGTCACCTATTTGTGATGAAATTCAGAAGCTTGAAAAATACCTAACTTCCGCAGATCATATCTCCGAAAATATTGTGCGCCAACATCTGAAACTTTGCGATGATGTTCCTTAGGATTGCAGCTTCACACTCTAAAAATTTTAGCTTCTGCACCTTCGTAGAAAAGAAGTTATGATGAAAATACCATGATGACCTATTTAGGTTAAAGTCAGGAGCCTACAAAGTGACCTAACTTGCACAGATCATATCTCTGAAAATATTGTTCTGAAATTTTGCGACGATGTTCCTCAGGATTTTAGTTTCGCACTCTAAAAATTTCAGATTCTGAACCTTCGTAGAAAAAAATTATAGCGAAAATGCCACGATGACCTGTTTGGAGTAGTGAAACCCTAGACTCTCAAAGCTCTGATAACAAATGTTGTGAAACCATCTACAAAAAGAGAAGAAAAGAGATATCAACGCCTTAGAAATAAGCCACTTCGAGGGGGAAACCTGCAATACATTACACGAATGAGGAATTCTTGGATGATATAAATTACAAAACCTCCTTTCTATATATAGGAGTCCATGGGGACACAATGTAATCCCAGCTGACCTAACAATAATAATGTAAGGGCACAATAATAAAAATATGGGGGTTACAGAGGTACAACAATAACAATAAGGGGGGCTACACTAACATAATAACAGACTACACTATTAATATAGGGACTTAAAAATAGGTGACTGTAAAGGGTGTATAATGAAAGTGAGATGACTGTCCTAAAACCAAAAATTGTGCCTCCAAGAGACTAATCATAGACCAAGCTTAAGTTAGCCTTAAACGGGGTGACTTTCCTTCAAATTCAAGCACCGAAATTTTGGGATGATAAGTCCGAAATCCAGTAAGATATGGGAGGTCTGCAGTGTATACAGTCCAAGAATTTCTTGATGTTCTAAACCCAAACAAAATTATATATGCCTTATCTCCTGCTCCATTTCTCCCTTTTGTTCACGAGTTGTGAATAGTGATAATATTTTCTATGGTGATCACAAAAAAAGAATGATAGAGATTGGAGTCCTCACGGTGTATATATTGTGGTTTTATCAACATTAAATGAAAATACATGTCTCCACAAGCAGGTTGACATGGGAGGCTAGCACAAGTCAGCTCACAGATGAGAAAAAATATTCTAAACTTAAAAAATTGATAACTTTCAAACCGGCTGGAGATTTTGGCTGAGTAATAGCTCGTCGGAAAGCTAAAATTATTCTTTATAATATTGTATAGGTTTCATGTTCAGAGTCATCATTTTAGAGGAAGAAATTTGTTTTTTAAGTGATTGGTTAATAAATGGTGCAGAAAAAATAGAGGACAACAGATGGGCTTCTTGGTGGATGGGCTTCTTCATTGTTTTCCTTCATCATGGGATCAAAATTTCATCATCTAGCATATTGGCATCAATGGAAAATTAGATTAACAGTTTGGCCTTTTCTGTGTCCACGTTTCATTTTCCATTCTCATTTTTGTGGTTTCTCGGAGATGTTTTTTTGCGCCTCCACCTGCAGTCGCCTGGAATGAACCCACGAAATGTCAAAGATTTTCTCCACATGACCTCATTATTTTACCCAAGTAATTGATTCCGTCTACTCCCATTACTTGATTTTAGTTTGGTTGATACTAGATTATCATTTCGATCTATTTCAATTCTACTATAAATGACATAATAAAGAAATCATTTCATGGATTATTAGTTTCGTTAATTTTTATTTTATTTATTGGAAATAATACTTATTGTTATGGATTCCTGTTGGGAATTCTCATTTATTATACTCACTGAGACTCTTGCTTTTTTTTAGGATGCCATCTCTATATGCATTATTTCTAAAATTGTGACACTATGTTTTCTTTTTTTTGTGGTGAATATATTTTGTGTGTAATTAAATTCGATTCTCTAGGTTCACTGTGAGGAGCTCAGAATTTACTGTTTGTGTTACTACTTTAATAAACGTGTTTATTTTCGGTTGCTATAATTTATAATTCCTATCTTTTCTTATTCATTTTTTTATTCAGCGTTTTAACCCTGCCATGTTTTCACTTGGGTAAGGTATACCCAACGCAGATGGGTTAGCCCAATTCGACTACGACAAACATTTTTGGTTTTCATTTTGAGTTTCTATAGAATGACGTATTACTTCTTGCTACTGTGTCAAGGTTTGTTTCACCCCTAAAATTTTACACCCTTATACATTTTCCCTTCTTTTTTGTTTCTGTTTGAACTCAAAACATTATATCTCACATTTTATTTCGATTTCTATGAATTTCGAGTTGGGTTTTCCATGAATAACAAACCTTCGGAAGGTATCTCTCTTACCATCTGCAACTCGTTTTTTTCTGGCTACCATTATTAAAAATTTTGGTTGCATTTAACTTTGTTACTTCAATTTCTTGGTGTATGCGGGTATATCCCTGCTCTGATGTTTTCATTTTGTTGATATAAATCATATTACGCTCACATGATATTTTCTTGACACTAAAATCGGTTTTAGGTCAGTATCGACATAATTATGTTTCTCGGCTACCTTGGCCATGTTTCCAAATCGCCAACGACCTATATTGTTGATTTTCAGTGACTTTAGATAGTAATAGATCACTACTGTTATATTTATTTAATGTTGTAATATATTTAAACTTGGTTGGGTTTAAACATCCACCATCTGGACTCTATTACAGTTCTTCATAATTTTTCATCACTCATAAGCATTGTGACTGTCTTTTACTCTTATGCGTTTACTCTGCTATTGTAGTGAAGAAGTTAATCTTCTGATGATGATAATATACATTGTATATGTATTCTTTCAGTATATCTAAATGAAAATTCCCATTCATCAGAATTGTTTTATGCTTATGATAGGTAGTCCTCATAAATTAATATCATTTATTTTCATTTAATAGTTACTTGGTTGTGATATAAACCTATATGAATCTCTAGTACAACATTAGTTTCATTTATATTCGATTATTAAATGACATAAATGTTTAATGTTTACTATCCCATATTACTCACATATCTTAAGTCTTTAATTTTTCTAATATGTAAGTTAGTATATTGTATGAACCAACATGTTACATATTTTTGTGTAGAATACATAATACAGAAGTCCCATTTAAATTTACTTTTAATAGTATTACTTTTTCTTATAGTAAATTTTGAATAATTTGAGATGAATTAGGAAATAATAAATTCATATACATATTATATGTATCTATCTCAGTAATTTAGATTATCACACTACTATACGCTTTTGTTTATTTCATACGAAAACTTAAGAGTTTTAGAATTGTAATTAACTTAGGTACATGCATTCATGAAATTGGATTTCACTATTTAGAATGTTATTCATATCTGAAATTGAAATATATGTCTAATGATATTTCTTTTCTAGAATAATAACCATTTTATTTCTTACAAAGATTTGCAGAATTCTCAGTTAGACTTCCTAATTCTAGATTTAAATCTGTAACTTGATTTAGACATTGTGGTTGTTGGAACTAACTCAAATTTTCCCATGCGGCTATACAGATTCCCATGTTACTACTCTAACAGAATATGTTAAATGTATTGCCTATTATAACTCATTATACTAACTGAAAATTAAACTAAGTAATTCCACTAGCCTTAACTTCAACACTTTCACATACATATATATCTTAACAATTCCCAAACCAGATACCATTTAATATATGTGAAAATTAATATCAATCAAAAATATACTAGTTAGGTGTGCATACCACATGGTATGACTACTTCAACCCAACCATAGAGTTCTCTCTCCGTAACTCACCCCCGAGCGGAAACCTTAGCTCTTAGTGATAGACAACCCTTTTTCTATCCTGGAGCAACTTATTTAACCTTTATTTTCCCTATCCTATTTTTAGTTACTGCATCCAGTAATTTCAGGATGCTTTCTTCCCGTCTTGCCTAGGATTTCCCTCATAGAGGTACTTTAAAGCTGTCTTTTCTGCCTTTCTAGATTTTTCTACCTCTTCCCAATTTTTTCCTCTTCATTGTAGAAATTAGATGTTTATCTCTGAATCTAATTTTAATAATATTCCTTCCAAGGATTTCTGGACGGTGTGGGAAAATCTCATCACCTTATCCACATCCTCATGGATTTAGGTTTCATATCTCAATTCTCAATCTAGTCATTGAACACATAATTTTTCCATTTTATTTTTATTAATTAAAATTAAAATAAATCCACATACTAGTCCTCCGTTGGGGTCCACTTCCCTTTTTGGACATATTCAATTGTCAATTAAAAAGCATAGGAACTTGGGGTATTACATATTACCCTTCTAAAAACAAACACTGTCCTCGGTGTTGACAAAATAAGTAACTAATTCACTGTGTAAACAGTGATGGATAACTTTCCATCATCTCAGCTTCTCATTACCAAGTAGCCTCTTCGAGTGTAAAGTGCTTCCACTGCACTTTTACCCTGGCTATGGTCTAGTTCTGAAGTTCAATTTCTTCCCCCTCCAATATTTGAAGCGGCTCTTGAAGGAATTCCCCTTTTGGTTCCACCTAAATCACATTCCAATCAATAACGTAAGAAGAATCATGTACATATTTTTTTAATAAAGAAACATGCAACACATCATGAACCTTAACATGAATGAGTAAGGAAAATTTATAGGCCACTCGTCCCACTCTTTCCAGCACTTCAAACTGTCCACAATATTGTGGAGCTAATTTTTCACAACTTATGGTGTGCAAAGTGCTCTTCTTATGCTTAATCATCAGATATACATGATCACCCACACTGGATTCCTGGTGAACACTCTTTTTCTCTGCATAACTTTTATGTCTGTCCTGAGCTGTTTTGATATTTTTCTGAATCTGTTTCACAAATTTTTCCATTTCCTATAAAGCTTCTGGTCCAAGTATCATTTTATCTTCACGTTGAATCCAACTTAAGAATGTATGGCACTTTCTGCCATAAAGTGCTTCAAACAGGCTCATCTTTATGGAAGTTTTGTAGCTGTTGTTGTAGGCAAATTCTACTAAGTGTAAATAGTTTTCCCACTTGGTTGAAATATCCATAACAAACATCCTTAACATATCCTCCATAATTTGGTTTGTTATTTATTTTTGGCCATCATTTTTGGGGTGATAGGAAGTACTAAAATTCAATTTAGCACCCATGCCTCCAAACAAGCTCCTCTAAAATGCCACAGTAAACTTTGTGTCTTTGTCTGAAATGATCATTTTAGGAACACCATGTAGTTTTACAACCTCCTTCATAAACACATATTCTACTTGAGTTGTCCCAAAGGTAGACTGTACAGGTATAAAATGAGTAGCTTTAGTCAAAGTATCCACCACAACCATGATAGTGTCATGCTGATATTTGGTTCTTGGTAAACCAGTAATAAAATCCATGGAAACAGTTTCCCACTTCCATTATGAAATAGGTAAAAGAATTAGCAACCCAGTTGGATGCTGATGTTCAACTTTTACATATTAACATTCAATGCATCAAGCCAAGAAACTTGCTACATCCTTTTTCATTCTAGGCCAAAATAGATTCTTTCTCAAAGCTGTGAGTAATTTCTGTTATCTAGGATGTCTAGAATAGGGGCATTGATGATATTCATCCAAAATTTATTTCTTTAAGGAGTCTACATTAGAAATGTACAACCTATCTCTGTAACAAACCAACCCCTTTTGATTCTGTGTATACCCTTCCATTTATTTTTTCAACATTTGAGTCTAAAGCTTTTCATAGTCTTGGTATTGGTCCACTACTCCTTGAATCAGTCCCTCTAAGTCAAATTTGACACTACTTCCAAGGTTATTCATAATTTTCAAATAATTTCTGCTTAATGCATCTGCAATATTATTTTCTTTACCTTTGATGTGTTTGATTTCCATGTCAAATTCACTTAGGAAAGCCAACCACCTGGCTTGCCTAGCATTCAGGTCTGTTTGAGTGAAGAAATACTTTAGGATGATGTCATATGTCAGCAGCAAAAATTTATTTCCTAGAAGGTAATGTCTCCACATCTTGAGAGTGTGTATTACAAAAACCAACTCAATATCATAAAAACTATAATTCTGCTCATGTTTCTTAATTTTTTTGGATTCATAGGTTATAACAGAATTTTCCTTTAATATTACTCCCCATAATCGTTCTCCACAAGCATATGTGCATAATACAAATTCCTTATCTGGTTCAATAATATTTAGAATATGTGTTGTCGTAAGTTTCAGTTTTAACTACTCAAATCTATTTTGACATTTTTGAGTCCATTCAAATTTTACTCCTTTCCTTTGCAAGGAAGTAATGGGGTAGGATAAGGTTGAGAATCTCTCTACAAACCTCTTGTAGTATCCTAAAATTCCCATAAAGGATATTACATCTGATACATCAGTAAGTATAATCCATTCTCTGATTTCTTTTATCTTTTCTGGGTCTACAGCCAACCCTTGTTCTACAATTACATGCCCTAAGTATTGAATTTTATCTTTGAAAAATTCGTATTTGCTAAAATTAGCATACAATTTTTTTTCCCTTACAATATGCAAACAAATTCTAAGATTCTCCTTATTCTCTACCTTGATTTTTGAATAAACTAAAATGTCATCAATAAATACTAGTACAAACTTGTCGAAGTATGTATTTAAGACACTATTCATTAAACACATAAATGTGGATGGTGCATTAGTCAACATAAATGGTAGGACCACAAATTCATAGAATTGATATCAGGTTCTAAATGTTGTTTTACTGATATCTTCATCTTTAATCCTTAACTGATGGTAACTAGTGCTTAAATCGATTTTTGAAAACACCGTTGCCCCTCTAACTTGGTCAAAGAGGTCATCTATCCTAGGAAATGGATATCTGTTTTTTATTCTCAGCTTGTTTATTTGACAGTAATCAATACACATACGGAAAGTACCATCTTTCTTATTCACAAAAGGCACTGGTGATCCCTATGGGGATACACTCGGTCTAATGTATCCTCTACCCAACAACTCTTGTAGTTGCATTTTTAACTCCATTAATTCTGGAGTGCTCATTATGTATGGGGCTCTAGAAACTGGAGTTGCTCCTGGCATTAAATTAATTGAAAAATAAATTTATCTCTTAGGGGGCAGATGAGGAATATCATCTGGAAAAAACATCTTTAAATTCTCTTAGCACTGGTGATGTTTCTAACAAATTTTCCTCTACTTGTTGTCCCAACTCCTCTACATGAACCGAATACACCTGATACTCTTTCTTAGAAATTCTCTTTAAATAAAGGTTTGAAATCTGTCTCACTGAAATGGGTTTTGGATTTCCTTTTATTATAACATTTTTTCCCTCTTTTTCAATGCAGTGTAAGGTTTTTCTAAAAAAATCATCATAGCCTTCTGTTTTTCTAACCGGTCCATCCCTATTAATATATCATAAGATCCTAATGGTATAATATTTAAATTTAGTTCTGTATGGTATCCATTCAGATTTATGGCTGTTTGGGGTAACTTGTGAGTTACTTTTCGTTTTGTGCCAGTAACTAACTGGACTAACTAAGACTGGTGAAATTTCTCTAATTTTAATTTACATTTTTCTACCAGTTGGGGACTAATATAACTTAAAGATGCACCTAGATCTGTTAAAACTGTAACAGATTGTTTAGAAATCATACGTTCCATTTCGGCCATAACGGATTGGTGTTCTGCTTGAAAATTTTCTAAGGCAATGCTAATTTTGGGGATGTTCCTTCCTACATCATTAACCGTAGTTGTCTCTCTAAGTACTTGTACTGTTTGGATATTCTGACGTGGACAATCCCTCAATAAATAATTTTCTCCACAACCCCAACACTTCAAAGGTAATTTCATTTTAACAGACCCCTCTCTTTTATTATTTCCATTCACTTGTTTGGACCCAACTTGTGATTGAGAAGTTTGATTGTTGCCCATTTTTCTAAACTTATTTCTTTGGTGGTTTCTCCCACACTTCTTCAGATATGTTGGTTGGGTTTTCTTTCCACTGAAGTCACCTTTGTTTGTCCAATTCTTTCATTGCTGGCTCTTACCCTTGACCTACTGATAACACAATCTAGCCTTATGCACCACCTCATCCATAGCCTTGGGGTTATCAAACCCTATCTTTTCCTTGTAAATAGTAGGAAGACAGTTCAAGAATCATTGTAGCTTTTCATTCTCCTCTCCAATATAAGGTACATATCGTAACATATTTGTGAATTTTGTTACAAACTCATCAATCGTGAGCTGTCACAATATGAGTTCATGAAACTCTTTCTCCTTGTCGTCATAATAGCGTTCATTCAAGTATTGATTTTTAAACTTAACTTGAAAATCTTCCCAAGTCACCATTTTCTCATCAATGGCATGGACCATTTTTGTTTGTTCCCACTACAAGGTAGCCTTACCTTGCAGTTGATAAATAGCCAAAATGGCCCTTAGGTTAATTTCATATTCGTAAACCTGAAAGTACTTTATCATATTTAGAAGCCATGCTTCAACATCTTCCTTTTTCTCCCCATCATACAAGAGAGGTTTAATTTTTCGAAATTCACCCTGTAATTCCTTCTTTCATCGAGACTGTTGTCTAGAGGCATTATCTTCCTGAGAATCTCCTGAGAAATTGACCCTTCCCTTTCTCTTCCTTCTGAAATATTCATCTTCTTGACTTTTCAAGAAGTCAATTATATTATTTGTCGGTCATGCTCCTCGCTAGCTAAAGATAGACTTTCATTATGGCTTTTAAATTGTGCCATGTCTCGTTGCATTCTATGCAACACGGCCATCAATGGAGCATTTTGATCTGGTGTGTTTTCTCCATCACCTAGATCTACATACAAATCATCCCCTTCAGTCATGGTTTGCAGCTGTACAATTTGGTACTGTTCATTGTACATGAAAATAACATTAGTAAAATTTAAATTTCATAAAATTTTACAGCAGGATACATTTTCTTTTTGAGCACACAATTTTCCGAGTGTTTTAGATAATTCTTTGATACCATTTGTAATGTCTCTCATCTCACACAAGTCATTTTTTTTCCCACAACTAAATATCATTACAAGCTTTATAAGCTTTCGTCGCAATCTAACAAGATCCTATTACCACATTTAGATCATCGTCTTTTTCATTTCGTCGCAAATCGATGAGATCCTGAAATAAATACTAAAAATCATTATTTACTCTTCTTGATTTTTAGTATTTAGTTTATTACTGATAAAAATACTCTTGTGCATAGTATTATACAACAAATAAGGCTAAAGCAACTTCTTATGGTATTTCTATGACAACTCCTTATTTTAAATTAACTATCTTTAGCCTATATCTTCACCTCGTTTTTATTGGTACTTCTTTTGATAATATTTATATATACTTATATATTAGGTCTCCTATATATATTTCATTTTATATATATTCGAGAACCTACTTAATTATTAACTCCCTTATCCCTTGATTTGTTATATACCATGAATTCATGTATTCCAGGGAAGCTATATAGTATTCTACCAGTTACCCATATATTATATAACTATCTAATGTCTTCGATGCCACACTTACATACCTCACGTTGATTTCACCTTTCTATTCAACCCCATTGAGACATTAATCGAATTTTCTCCAAACTATTGCCTTTCCCTATGTATTAAATTAGGTTATTGTCACACCCTAGGAGAAACTTGCATTACATTTAACATTGGAATTCATCATGTTGGCATTCACTAACTGCTTGTTTGGTTCGAGGACGTTAATGGTAGTTTCATTATCAACGTATATATTTTGTGCCAGGTAGCTTATATATCACTCTGAAGAGACCTATAGTACCAATCTTCAAATCTTTTTTTGTCGCATCCCATGTGACCTGGTACTACTTATTAAATGTGGAGATCTTTAGAATTTATCGTGTGGGATTTTCTATAGGGTTGACATGAAATTACATTGTTTCACAAGACCATCTAATCGATCCAGCATTTACCTCACATCTTCTACCATGTGGATGGTGGAGATGTTATTTCCTTTAGGGTTTATGAAGGTGTATATCATTTGGCCTTTTTTGTGTTCACGTTTCATTTTCCATTCTCATTTTCATGGTTTCTCGGAGATGTTTTTTGCGCCTCCGCCCGCACTTGTCTGGAATGAACCCATGAAATGTCCAACATTTTCTCCACACCACCTCGTTATCTTAACTAGGTAATTGATTCTATCTCCTCAGATTAGTTGATTTCAGTTTGTTTAATACTATATTATCATTTCGATCTGCTTCAATTCCACTATAAATGACAGAATAGAGAAATCGTTTCATCGATTCTTAGCTTCCTTACTTATTAATTTACTTCTTGGAAGGAATACTTATTGTTAACGACTCCTGTTGGGAATTCTTGTTTATTCTGCTCACTGAGACTCTTCCTTTATTTTTAGGATATCATCTTTGTATGCATTATTTCTAAAATTGTCGCACTGCATCTTCGTTTTTCTGTGGTGAATCTATTCTGTGTGTAATTAAATTTGATTCTCTGGGTTCACTGTGAGGAGCTCAGAATTTACTGTTTGTATTACTACTAGAATAAATGCATTTCATTTTGGTTGTTATAATTTATAATTCCTAGGTTTTCTTATTCAACGATTTATTCAGCATTTTAACCCCACCATGTTTCTTCTTGGGTAAGGGATACCAAACATAGATGTGTCAACCCAATTCGACTGCCTCAGACATTTTTGGTTTTCCTTTCAAGTTTCTCCAGAATTATGTATAACTTCTTGCTATTGTGTCAGGTTTAGTTTCACCCCTAAAGTTTTACAGGGGTAAGTTTTAGAGTTCTAATTTTTACCTTATACATTTTCCCTTCTTTTTTGTTTCTAGTTGAACTCAAAACAATGTATCTCAAATTTTCTTTCAATTTCTATGAATTGCAGGTGGGGTTTTCCATGAATATCAAACCTCCTTAAGGTGTCTCTCTTACCCTCTCCAACTCATTTTATTTTGGCTATCATTATTACAAATTTTGGTTGCATTTAACCTTGTTACTTCGATTTCTTGGTATATGCAGGTATGTCCCTTCTCTGGTTATTTCGTTTTGTTTATAGAAATCGTATTACGCTGATAGGATCTTTTATTGACATTAAAATTGTCACACCTCCAAATTTCACACAGAAAAAAAAATAAAAAAATTCTTCACGAATTCAGGCTTTTAAGCATAGGTTTATTATGACATTCTAATTCTTTTCACCATGATACTTTTCATCATCACATCATGTCGCAATTAAACCCTCTACGAATACTTCTTACCCTATGTTGTTCTAGCTCCAAGTGTGAAGATATTTTATATGATTTTATTCTTTATACAGGTCTCGTATAACCTCGAGAATTCACCTTTGACTTAATGGTCACATATCTCATTTAATTATTGAATCTATAATCGACTATATGGTCCATTAGCATGGATTATATAATATGGTTTGAATGAGCCTTTTCCCAAGAGAATTTTCGACCCTTCCACTATCCATAGCTACGATTTTCTGCCATGTATACTTGTATAGACTTTGGGGTATCGATATTTCATATAGTTCGATGTACATATTATTATGAATTGACTCTTTTATGCGTTTGGCCTTAATATATATACGCCTGGGTTGATATGACCACACATCATTGTACATAAGATTTTTAATCGAGTTTAAGATATGGAACTAGGCGTCGAGATCAGTCTACACGTAAGGCGTATAATCACAATTGATTTGGGTTTCTGTGTTCATCGCCGGGCTGTAAATCTTATCCACGTCAGGTGTCATGATAAGTAGATTAGTATTGTATGGTTTATGTCATTCTCCATACCCATTCGTTCATTTACATGGTAAATCCACGTCGCTGGGGCTTGCTCGGCTTACGTGGTGTACAACACTCACGCCAGTATATGCACAGGACGCATTGAATTTAATTCGAATCTACACCCCATTAATGTTATACGACAGTCTTAACTCTCCACTGCTACCCTTCGATCCGTGTCTTGGGCTTCTACGATTTTTCCAAGTGGATGATGGCGATCAATTCCGGTTAGGGTTCAGGTGTCTATCGAAGAATTATATAAGCCTTTTGTGTTGAGTTGAGTCGGTTTTCCGTGTTAATCAATTTGTTGTGCACCTTTGCGTCTGCAAAATTCTACTTCTGTAGAGGGTTTGCTATTCTCCGTTGCAGAGAAGAGTCATGGTGTACCTGTTTCACCAACACGATACCAAGTAATTACTTACGCATTCATTTTTAGCTATCGTATGTTTGAATGATCCAGAAGGTTGCTCGTAACTGGCCATACGCCGGTTCTGAGTATATCCTCAGTTGTTCGTAAGGTGAATGCATTTTGTTTTGAGGATTTCGAGTTATACCCTTAGTGAAAAGTTTGTTTGTTTCCTATTTTTCAGGTTATCGTCGACCATACTCTGGCGATTTCATAAAATGAGAACTAATTTTTGTTATGCATCCTGTATAGCTCGCTTCGCGTCCCTTCAGGCGAACGTCTACTATTCAGTTGATCTTTATGAGGTGGGTTATTTTCGTCCCGTCTCTGCATATAATTGTTATTTCCTCCTTTTCCTATTCGAGGGAGTTTCGTATTAATCCCTACCCTGTTTATAACTTCGATTCTAGGAGCTCGTCGAATCTGAGATTTTTGTTTCACAGGTAGTGTCTTAATACAATGAGCATTTTCTTCATTCAATTGTTTTCCCACGATGGCGCCAATGGCTAATTCCCATTTTGGTTTGAATTTTTTTTCTATAGGTAACCGAAGATCTCTTGCATGCTTATGAAAGCAGTCCATAAACCTTACAATTGTTATGGATTCTAACATAGGTCTCCTTGCCGTCCAGGTTGGTATACTTATGGGATTACTTCCCTTCTCCTGTTGCGTTGTTTTTTTGGGTGTCGAAACATTGTTCTCTTGTGATGTTGCGCAGTGTTCCTTGAGGAACGAGACTCTGTCAGAGTCGTGTTTTTTTTTTTAATCGGTGTCGCTCCTGGATGGCGCTCGTTTAAATTAGTTCTATTGAGATAGGGGTTTTGAGTTTCATAACCTAGCCTGATAGGCTCAGCATGTATTACAATATTTTTTGGACATATATACTCCCTATTGTCTTAGGTCGAATTCAATATACGACATTACAGTATAAATTTACATGGACTGTCTGAATCGTGTATATGATTTCACACCATGGAATTTTGCTTTGTTTAGTTTGCTCGTCAGAACAGTATTTGGTTCTTGGTAATACTAATGTTGTTCCAGATTCCTTGGTTACATTCATCAGAATTTCCAGGAAGTTATATTAAATTTTTATCTCTTCTTCAGATGTATTTCGTTCATTATTTTCTATGGTTAGGAATCTCCACTCTGGTACTTGTATCATAATTACAATTTCCTCTGTTCATGGTTACACTGAACTTGTTTTACCATTATCTGTCTAGACATATAAATGACATGCGGGGAATTATGAGTCCATTTTCATTTATAAACATATGGTTAATATGTATGCAGTTCTAAAATTTATATTCTCCTATTTCCAAAGTTGTATAAATATTTCTATTCGCCAGTTTCTTCTCATTTTCCTATATCTATTTACAGCTCTTGTCTACCTATATGTGTGGTGGGAGGTGTTTCTGTAGAGCTGGTGATGGGGTTGGACCTCATTCCCTTTTTCCTCTTGGTCAAGGGAAATAGTGGTTACATAAATGCTACTGTGTATATTGTTGAAAATAATTCAACTCTTTGCTCCTATACTTCTCAACTGTTTAATCATAAATTCTGCACTCTATGTATTCATTTTCAGTGATATAATATTAGAGTAGTTTCATGAGGCCACTGTCTCTGTTAACTCTTTTTTTTTTTTAAATATTTACTCCTTTCCTCCACTATACTAAGTGTGGCTTACATACAACCTTGTTGTTTTAGACCATTTAATTTTCTGGAATTATAATGGAATGGTTTGCTGACCCTGAGGTCAGTTTATAGAGTCTCTCATTCCATTCTTTCATACACAGTATAAATTTTAATTCATTTCCTTCTATTATTCTAGTATACTACAGTGAATTCAATTTCTCTCTCTTGTAGATATATTAAAATCATGCTAGGAAACAGAAGCAGATTAAAACAATTTCACAACCTTTTCCTGAAAGAACAAGGTATCCTTAGATTTAAACCAACCTTGGTTTAGACTTTCTGTGGGATTCTACTTTACAGGATCTTTCTCTACAACTATACAGAATTATCAGGTTACTGTCTGATGATTAAATTCTGTTAAATGTAGACTAATAAAATTTAATACCTTAGAGACAATTTTTTTTTTTTTATATGTAGCCAATTCATACCATAATAAGCAGGAAGAGAATTTAACTCAGAGACATACCACTCATGCAGTCGACCAACCTCCCAACCTTAGATTTCTTCTGTCTCCCAGAACTCACCCCCGAGCTAAGATCACCTCCTGGAATAGATCAACCTCTAATCTGTACAAGAGCAGCTTATTTAAGCTATTGTTCCCCAAAGCATGTTTCTAATTCTGCGTCCAGAATCTCACGATGCTTTTCTTCCTGTTTTCCTAGGCTTCCCAATTTAGGGATTCTTTCAAGCTATTTTATGCTTTTCCTCAGCTTTTTCAGCTTTTTACCTCTTCCCAACTACTTTCCTCATCATTGGGGAAATTCAGATTTTTCCTCAAAAATCTAAATTTAAAACTTACTTTCTTTCAAGGATTTTTGAAAGATTTTGGGAAAATATTTGCCTCATCCATCCTCACAGATTTAGCAAGTAATCTCATCATCTTATTTTGGTCAATCTGCACCACAATATTTTATTCATTTCCTCATTTAAATGTTTAATTACATTCACAAAATAATTATCCTTTGGGGTCCACCCCCCTTAGGATTAAAGTTCAAGTATCTAACTTTAAAATTCAATCACATGAATTGGGGGTGTTACATATTCCCCCTCTGAAAATGAACACCGTCCTCGGTGTTGTTATTCAACTACTAGAGTTCATTTTTCAAATAAAAATGGATATTTTTCCATCATTTCAGTCTCTCGTTCCCAGGTAGCTTCTTCAACAGTAAAGTGCTTCCACTGCACCTTTACTCTTGCTACCGTTCTGCTTCTCAATTCAATTTCTTCCTGCTCCAATATTTGAAGAGGTTCTGGCAGAAACTCCCCTTCTGGTTCCACCAGTACAACATTCCAATCAACTATGTGAGAAGCATCATGCACATATCTTTTTAACAATGAAACATGAAATACATCATGAACTCTAACATGGGGTGGTAAGGCCAGCTTGTAAGCCACTGGTCCCACCCTTTCTAATACTTCGAAAGGACCACAGTATGTAGGGGCCAATTTTGCACAACTCCCAACATAAAGGGTGCTCTTTTTGGGTTTAATACGCAAATATACATGCTCCCCGACTTTAAATTCTCTATGCACTCTTTTCTTATCCACATAATTCTTCTGGTGATCTTGTGCTGTCTTGATGTTCTTTTGTATCTGTTTGACAATTATTTCCATTTCTTATAAAGCATCTGGTCCCAACATTAGTTTTTCTTTTGGTTGACTCCAACTCAAAGGAGTACGACACTTCCTTCCATACAGTGCCTCAAACGGACTCATTTTGATGGAGGATTGGTAACTGTTATTATAGGCAAATTCAGCTAAATGTAAGAAATCTTCCCACTTTGAGGGTCTATCCATCACATACATTCTCAGCATGTCCTTCAAAATTTGATTAGTTCTTTCCGTTTGACCATCAATCTGAGGGTGGTAAGCAGTGCTAAAATTCAATTTAATGCCCATTCCTCCAAATAATCCCTTCTAAAAGGCTGCTGTAAACTTAGCATCCCTATCAGAAACAATCACCTTAGGAACCCCATGGAGCCTTACTACCTCCTTCAGGAACACATTCGCTACTTGAGCTGTTCCAAAGGTGGATTTCACTGGTATAAAGTGAGCAGCTTTGGTTAAAATCTCTACTACTACCATTACAGAATCATGCTGGTATTTGGTTTTGGGTAACCCTGTAATGAAGTCCATGGAAATTGTTTCCCACTTCCATTCTGCAATGGGCAAAGGGTTCAGAAGGCCGGCAGGATGTTGATGTTCAACCTTAACTAATTGACATTCCATGCATTTACTTAAATATTCTACTACATCTCTCTTCATTCCTGGCCAGAACAACTTCTTTTTTAGGGTTGTTAACATTTTCTGATATCCTGGATGTCCTGCATAAGGTTGTTTGTGGTACTCATCCAGAATTTCCCTTTTTAAGGACTCTACATTGGGAATATACAATCTGTTTTTATAACAGATCAACCCTTTTTGGTTTTGAGTGAAATAAGTTTTCTCCTTTTTCTGTAATTGCACCAGAAGTGTTTCATAAATTGGGTCTTGGTTTGTTGCCTTATTCACCAAATCTTCTACATCAATCTGAGCACTACTTCCAATATTATTGATATTTTGACAAGCATTTCTGCTCAATGCATCAGCAACTTTATTTTCCTTCCCTCTAATATGTTTTATGTCCATGTCAAACTCACTTAAAAAGGACAGCCATATGGCTTGTCTGGCATTCAAATTAGTTTGGGAAAAGAAATATTTGAGACTAATATGATCAATCATCAATGTAAATTTTTTTCCAAGAAGATAGTGCCGCAAAGCATGAATAACAGCTGATAATTCTAAATCATAGGCACTATAATTCTGTTCGTGTATCTTCAGTTTCCTAGATTCATAGGCAATCACTGAATTTTTCTGCAAAAGAACTCCTCCCAATCCTTCTCTACATGCATCCGTACATACCACAAATTCCTTATCAGGATCTGCAATCTTCAGTATAGGGGCTGTAGTAAGTTTCAGTTTTAATTGGTCAAAACTGTTTTGGCATTTTTCAGTCCATTCAAACTTGACACCTTTCCTTTGTAAGGAAGTGATGGGATGTGCTATGGCAGAAAATCTCTCCACAAATCTGCGATAATAGCCTGCAATCCCCATGAATGATCTAACTGCTGAAACATCAGCGGGTACTGGCCATTCTTTTATAGCCTTTATCTTTTCAGGGTCAACAGCAAGGCCTTGTTCAGAAATAATATGACCCAAGTATTGGATCTTGTCTTTATAGAACTCACATTTGCTAAACTTGCCGTATAGCTGATTTTCCTTTAGAGTTTGCAATACTATCCTTAGGTGTTCTTTATGTTCCTCCTCACTTTTTGAGTAAACTAAGATATCATCTATGAACACCAGGACAAATTTATCCAAGTACTTGTTTAACACACTATTCATTAGGCACATGAATGTGGCAGGGGCATTTGTCAAACCAAAAGGTAGGACTATAAATTCGTAGTGGCCATACCTGGTTCGAAAGACTGTTTTGCTGATGTCTTCCTCTTTAATTCTAAGCTGGTGGTAACCAGTTCTTAATTCAATTTTCGAGAATACTGAAGCTCCTCTCACTTGATCAAAAAGATCATCAATTCTAGGCAGAGGATATCTATTTTTAAAGGTCAACTTATTCAGTTGCCGATAATCAATACACATCCTGAAAGTTCCATCTTTCTTTTTCATGAACAGCACCGGTGCTCCCCAAGGAGACACACTTGGTCTGATATACCCTTTATCTAGCAGTTCTTGTAATTGCATTTTCAGTTCCATAAGTTTACGAGGACTCATTTGTTGGGCCGTTAATATGCCATTATTATTATCACTTGTGAGCGCTTATTCCACCCATTTCTACCATTCTTCATCACGTCATTTATTATAATTTATTATTTAAATCCATTTTATAATGATTTATGCTCTTATGAATGAATGTTATTTATTCTCCTTGATCTCTAATAAATTGATGATTATGAATTATTTTATCAATGATAGTTTTAATAAGTTGGTTATAACATTATTCACCATTTTTAGCCTCCAAGGTAATTTCCAGATTGAAGATTTGATCATTAAAAGTGCCAACTCAGAAATGCACTAGAATAAGGAGCGACAGTTTTGCGGTTGAGATTCTGAGAAAATGAAGACGAATCTGGAAAATCCGGAACATGGGTTTTGTCCAGAACGGACCCAATTAACTTTAATGAAGAACGGTTTGCCCAAATTCGGCCTGTGTTGAGAGATTCGCAGAGTTCTTTGAGCACGATTTTCTCAGATCTGTGGTTGCGGCCGTCCTCCAAATCTCAGCTAAAAAGCCAAATTCGACTTGCTGTTGTTGAAAGATGGATGTAAATCTATTTTCTTGTTGATCAATTGGTTGGAAGAAATCCAATATTGTTATGGGAAGATTGTATTTACTATTCAATTTCTCCTCCTTCTGATTATAAAAGGAGAAGCACGTATTTTGTAGGGAGATGATTTGGAGATACGTTTTTATGTAATTTTTTGTTAAACATCAGTTCTGATTATTGAGTCTCGTGAGAACTGGTTCATTGTACTTCTGTCCGATGCATTAATATAAGCTTGGTGGTTCTCTCATCTCTGCGTCTGGATTAACTTAAGGCGGTGTTCCCTTGGAGGCTAAGGGCCCGGCCCCGGAGGACACTTGCCACTGTATATTATCTCTTTGATTTCTGCATGGTTTTGCTTATCAGCTTGAATCGGTAATCTGGTGTGTTTTATTACAACTCTGTTATATTTCCTATTTCATTCTCTGCAACAAGAAAATCGTAATGTGCATTCTAACGTATTGTTATTCCTTTAAAGTTGTTAATGTAACATTGCCGTTCTCCATATAACGTTATTGCTGTTTAATTGCAGAGTAACCAAGCTGTAACCTTCTTAAGCTGGTATTACTATATTTGTCTATGGTTTATACTTCA
The DNA here is from genome assembly GCA_034641835.2 of Pinus albicaulis. NCBI lineage: Eukaryota > Viridiplantae > Streptophyta > Pinopsida > Pinales > Pinaceae > Pinus > Pinus albicaulis. Next base: position 624,541,669 of record CM076569.1, read on the forward strand.
TACGATTGCTATTTCAATTGAAATTGTGGTTCCATTATGAATTGTAATCGTTACCCTTTCTAACCAGGGTTAATACTTGCGGTATCAGACTCAGATTACTATTAAGGTGTGCCGTGTGTTAAGTCATTGTGTATTTATATTTGACTTTCCAACGTTGTTTCATATTCCACTACATCATCGCCGCTCTATTTCGTAGGCGGTCCAGATATTCTAGAGGTAGTGCTATTAATTTGGCTTTGCTATTGTTCATTTCCATTAATTAGAGTTTGCTGTCCAGATTCTTTTAATTACAGTTTGCTGCCCATTTACTTTGTTGTTCTATTTTGCTATCTGTCGTTCCATTTACTCGCATTTGTTGTTTTGGTGTGAGAGACGATATAAGGCTGTAGTGAGCCTCGGCATTCACTGTCTAGCTCCCAGACCTGTGGTCTATGCTCTAATTTCCTTTCCATCAGTTTCCAAAGGGATGGGCTATTGTTGTCAAACCCTTGACTGATACATTGCTTATTTTTCCGAATGCATGATTTGGTGCCCAAAGTGCTTACAAGTAGATTTTATTTTCAGCTTTCATTTACTTTTGGATTTTAAGCACTATACTGCAAAACATTACTCTTGAGTAAATAGCCGCCTCAGACTGAGTACACTCTTGAGATAAAAAGTCGTCCCTGGGTTGATAATTAATGTGAAGGTAATTAGAGGTGAAAGAGACCCTTTTTATCGCTCCACATTTTGGCGCCGTTGCCGGGGAGAGTGTAGCCATTTCTAAAGAGTAGTGTGAATCTGATGAGTGCCTGCTAGGGAAGAGTTGGATCCTAAAAACGGAAGGTAAGAACCTGCGTGCGGAGCATGTACAAGCCATGCTCCACTGTCTGCTTTCCTAACAGATTTGTTGTTGCTTTGTTGGGTAGAAATAGATGTTTGAATTTTTGTGAATGATTAGGAGAAAGATAGAAATTTAAAAAAAAATGGATCACATGATCTCATGCAAGTGGTGATGTAAACACCACCCATTTCACTAACCGATTGACAGGAACATTTGAAGAAGGAGCCTCGAAGAAACACATGAAGAACATCTTATACTATGGTAAGAAATGGCTCACGTTTCTACTTTTATATTTCCTATCAAAGATCTAGGAGGAGTGATACAAATGCACATAATTCCCCCATCTTTACCAAATTTTCATGGTTTAGCAAATGAAGATCCAGATACATTCTTATTTGAGTTCGAAATACTTTGTAGAGGATATGATTATTGTAATAATGATCAAAGATTGAAAGTGTTTCCTCTTACTCTAAAAGGAGCAGCTCTCCGATGGTTCATGAGCCTAGGTGGGAATTGCATCCAATCATGGGAGGACATGAAGAACATATTCTTGAAGAAGTACCAAGACTATTGCAAATCCAATGAATATATTTTCAGTATGATACACGGGGAAGATGAAAGTTTGGAGGACTATGTAGATCGATTTCAATACAACCTTCAAAAATCAAAATATAAGCATTTGGAGAAAGAGATCTTAAAAACACTCCTTCTTAAAGGAATCAAAGATGAATTTTTAGAACTCTTAAATCTGATAGGAAAAGGTGATGTTTTTTAGTTATCATATGATGATGTTTGTGAGTTGTGCATAAGGTATTCAAGAGGAATCTCCAAGGCTGGTAAGAATTCTAGAGATGTTTGTTCTTTGTTTTCCAAATCTGCTACAAGAATAGAGACATAAGAGCTGAAATCAATGATTTATTTGAAAATTTTAAAGTTGATTTTATTAGCTCTCTAAGCTCAAAATTGGACGTTTTGCAGGTTCATAAAAATGAAGAATTTGATGAAGTGTTTTTCCCTCATGACCGAAAGGAGCAGCCCATAGATGGTTACTTTTCCTTATCTAGGATGGAAGTATCATATCAAAGAGGTGAGGAAGCTGCAACAAGGTCAAAACCATGGAAATCATGGCCTACAGGTATGGTTCAAAACACTTCTTCTCCATTCTCTTACTTGCAATATCCATTATGGAATACTCATGTTCTAGGGCAGCCATGTCAATTTCAATATAACCACCAATCTTATCTACAAGTTTGGCATGGTTCACCTTCTGATTGCATGACTACTCTCCCTCATCTTGTAGCACAAGCACATTCTCCATATTCTCCACCGGCTCTTTCACAACATCCTGCTTGCATATCAAATTTATCCACTCAACCCAACCAACCACATCATCACAATGCTCCATTCCATACACAATTTCCTGCTCAACTAATTCCACACCCTCACCGCAATAAACCAGTACAACATACTTACAGTGTTGAACTGCCAAATTTACCCACCCATCCCACCCATTCTATCTCACATGCGCCATTAGAGAAAACTTACAATGAGATTCAGAATGTTTTAAATTCAAAAATTGTAGAAGTTATGGAGGAAAATGAGCTTACTTCTAGTTTGTATCAACAAACCATTTTAAAAGCTCAAGAACCTCATGATATGATGGAAAATCAAGAAAATAAAGGATATATTGAAGATTGGTTTCACTTCATCACTTGTTTGCAACATTGCTCCACACTTCAACAATTTTTGATACCATTTTTTCAAGGGAAGTTGGCTTCTCGTACCCTAATTTTCACTAATATGCATTTTTCAAATTTGGGTATGTGCATACTAGAGGCCTTATTTCTAAAATGGTTCCACTGGAAATACTCTTATACATAAACATATTCGATTCTCAAAGAAGAGTAGGATAGTGGAGAAAAAAAAAATAAAAAAAAAATAAGGACATAAATAAATGCATTTTGTTTTTTTTGTAAAAATAGTTGTTTTTTGTTGCAACATGCTATGCAAATCAATATTGGTGATATTTTTTTTTAATTAATTTGTGTATGTAGATGACTTATAATGGAAATAATAGCTCTGCAAACACTCATATTCATTTTTTATCACCAATTTGAAAAAATGCTTGAATATCATTTTTTTGGCTTGCGGGCTTGATGAATTTTCTGGAAAAACGGTCGGGTCGGGACAGTCATGTTTTGAGAGACCAAAAATGAATATTTTTAAAACCTGTTTCTACCCTAGGTAGCCCTTGATGTCTACTTTCTAACCCAATTTTAATCAGTCAATTTGGATTTGAAACGAAAAAGTTAGAACCAAAACATTGACCGGATGTCTAGCGGGCAGCTCAGGAACAGAGTTGGGACAGTCAGTTTTTGGAGGTCTAAATGAATGAATTTTTAAAATCTGTTTCTATGGTAGATTCCCCTATGAATCTAGTTTACAATGAAATTGGAATCACTCATTTTTGATATCGTATGGGGAATTTATGATCAAAACAGTGACTGTCTATCGTAAATCAGCACCCTTAAAATTATGTCTTTCCGGCTGTTCCTTACAGTATTTGACCTATCAATTTTTCTTGTCTTAAAAACCTGTTTCTATTGGAGATAAATAAATGAATCTACTTTCATTTCCAATTTGAATCATTTGAATCCGACATCAAACGAAGAATCTATGCTTGAAATATAAATCGTTGGTCTAGATTGGGTAATTGAAAATGACTATGTTATGCAGGTTGTTCTAACTAAAATTGACATATCATATCATTGAATTTATAAAACCTGTTGCTACTAGAGATAAACCTTTGAATTAGCTCTCATTTGGCTTTGGAATCACTCAATTTCGATGAAAAACAAAGAAGTTGTGATTAAAACACTGCTGGATAGTATGGTCGACCACTGCTCTCCCGCAGGTGACAAATAAATTTTACTTTTTTATTTTCTCAATGGATTTGTTATATAGAGTAACTACTTGTTGTTTTTTGCATCATTCTTGGATTAGGGGAGCCCGATCACCTCTCTTTCTCCATGATTTAATGTTTTATTGCAGGTAGACACTCGTTTTTTTGCAGGTCCTGGGAAAATAAAGAAGGTCAATTTATGGACGAGTGATTCTTGAAAAAAAATTTAACGAAACAAAGGAATTTCATCTAAGTCATTACCCAACGGATTCATAATAGAAGAAATGAAGAATTTCTTTCAATCTGAAGATTCATGTCTTATCACTGCTGCCAAAACATTTTTCAAAGAGATCATTTTTTGACATAACATCATAGCTGTTGTAACTTAATTTAGTTATTTACATATTGTTTTTAAATAAAACATTGTTTCTTTTCTGATATTTTTTATATTTTGTGTTTCAGGTGTTGCTTCATTCAAACTGTGACCGATCCTCAGCATCAATACAGTGAACAGCTAATTCATTCTTTGCGTGCTTGCATTTCATGCTTGTGCATTTTTGCTGTTCTTTTTCTGAAAGGACAGCGTTTGTGTGCACTTTTTTCGTTTTTGCTGTTCCTTTTTCAAAGGGACAACAATTTCGTTTATTATTTCTTTTCCAAAGGAACAACACCATTTTGGTCAGCAATTCATTTTGTTGTTCCTTTGTCACGGGTCATTTTTCCATTCCTTTTCCACGACTCTTTTTGCTGTTCCTTTTTCACGTTTTGTTGTTCCTTTCCGAATGGAACAGCACTTCTGCTCTTCCACTTTTTGTTGTTCCTTTCCGAATGGAACAACACTTCTACATTTTCATGTTTTGCTATTCCTTTCCAAATGGCATAGCACTTCTGCATTTCCACTTTTTTCTGTTCCTTTTCGAATGAAACACCATTTTTACACTTTTACGTTTTGTTGTTCCTTTTCAAATGGAACAACACTTCTGCACTTTCACGATTTGTTGTTCCTTTCCGAATGGAATAGCACTTTTGCACTTTTCATTTTTGTTGTTCCTTTTCCAAAGGAACGGCACGTGTGCTTTTGCTGTTCCTTTTCCAAAGGAACGGCACTTGCGTTTTTGCTGTTCCTTTTTCAAAGGAACGACACTTGCGTTTCTGCTGTTCCTTTTCCAAAGGAATGACACTTTTAGTTTTTCGCTGTTCATTTTGCCAAAGGAAGAACATTTGCATTTTCACACTTTTTTTGTGTGTATTTTTGCTTTTTGTGTGCATTTCCTTTGTTGTTTCCTACAAGGAACAACACTTTTTTGCGTGTTTTTACTGTTCATTCAAAAAAGCAACATTTTGGGAGTATTTTCGAAAAAAACCCTTCCTTCCTCTTGTGGAATTGTTCTTAGTTCATCTCAACCACATTTTACTGATTCCCCTTCATGGCATTAAGTACACTATTTTTATGAGGACAAGAATTATGGATTCTATTGAAGCGAGTTAATATCATTCACGTTATGATCTTTAACAGGACAGCTCCTTGATGATAGAATATTTTCAAAAGAGACACAATTATTTATATACTACTTTACTGCATTGTTTTCTATTGAACATGATGTTGATTGATCATCTTAATACTATGCTGGTTCCACCCTTCTGGATTATAATCTTCTCTGTCTGTAATAAATGAGATTATGGGTATATTTTTCTATTGACATGTTCAACTTCTTCCACCATCCCTGCTTTTAAGGAGTACTGAGTCTCCCTCTTTTTATCATAAAAATGTGTAATAATAACAAAAAATTTTTCGCAGATGGAGGATAGGGGGTCTCAGTACGAGCCAGCCTACCATGTTCATAAGGCTGTAACAAAGTGACATTCCTATTATGGCCACCACACCAGGGTTATGATGCATTGGATAGTCAAATTATCCTTGGAACAGGAGGTCTCATCACGAGCCGGCCTGATCACTTTTGCTACATCCCAGTGAATGGCAGTGTGGTTATCTGGTTACCACGCCAGCACACTGATCTCTTCTGTAGAATAGCACTGTAACTCTCTAGTTATAAATTGAGGATCCTGGCTCATATGGGTTAAAAAGCAACCCTGCCGAGGCTATGGACGCCTGCTGGCAGCAGCGGCTCTGCTTATGGTATTGAAGCTATATCTTATCGTCAATTATTATTATAATACCCTTTTCTTATTTTTTTTTTTATCAGAGAAGTTATTTCCTTACTTTTCCCTATTTTGAACCTTTATGCATGAGAAATTGTTTTATAATCAATCACATCATTTTTCAGCTAGAATACCATCAGTAAAGCATCTTTTTGGCATATTGTTGTTCTTTTTCTCTTTTTCGTAACTTATCATCAATCCAAAGCGTCCTATCTCTTATTCATAACTATTTTTACACACTCTGCTCTCATTATAATCATAACTCTCGTTGTCCTATCATTGATATGTGTACTCTGCTTCATTTACTGATATATTGTTCATTCCCGTGCCTTGCCGTCAGCATAACACCTTTCATAGGCTTTATGGTCATGGAATTCCTTTTCCAATTGGAATGGGGAATGTCTGCATTATGGGATTGCATGTGATATGATTACTGCACTCTGCCATAACTTGTTGATTTGATAAGTTTTTCTGATTGAAATTTTTGCATGCATCTTATCTATTGCTTACACTATCGATTCAAGAATATTGTATGCAAAATAGTGCTTTGTTTACAGGAGAACAACAAGTATGGGCAGAATTCTATTCATAGCATGACCACATTATTGCAACTTACAGAAGAGGCTCGAGCAACTCGCATACGTGAACAATTCTTCAGACATGATGTGCTTACCTGGATTCCACCTTTTGCATCACTTTCAGCACCAACTCTGCCTACATTAGCTTCAACAACTGCCAGTCCATATATGTCATTCCACATTTTTGGAGGTAAAACTTGAGGTAAAATAGCATAATTTTCTGATTTATTACGAATTTAGGAGAATTTCATGAAAATCCATTTTGAGCATTATTTATCATCCTTCATTCCACATCTATACCACTCCCTATTTTTCAGCGGCATATCATTTTCGAGTATGGGGGAGTGTTCCTTTCATTCATTTCTTTCTTATGACCATGTCATCCATATTCTTTATCATCCATTGTTATTCTTATTCCATCTCAACACCTCCTTTATTTCATGTTGTTTTACACCAAGCATAGAATTCAACAGCTGGTAGCAACCACCTCTATTTGTTTTCTAGCATTGCATGACGGCATGCTAATTCTTCAGAGAAGGGGAGGAATTGCTACGCATGATGGATGTTTCTATTTTCTTTCTCATTTAAGGCACACAATTTCAATGTAGAAATTGATTTCCATAATATTTTTAAAACTATGAACTCAATTCTTGTGATTTTTGGAAAACACAGATGTATCATTAATACAAACCCAGACAATTTCAAGATAAATTGGTTCATAAAATTTCGAAAATCATGCACTCTCAGCTACAGTCATTTTTGTTTATATCTCATGATCCATGCATCAAAACAGTCTGATTTTTGGATCATAAAGGCATTCATATATTATAAATTTACTTGCCAAATTTCAACAAAAGCTAGTTTGTAATTTTTGAGAAAATGGTTAATGAAGTTTGCTGTTACTTATATCATATTTTGTTGCAACTTCATACATATAGTTGAATGTCAATATAAAAATTGTTATGCCTTCATCAAGATTTCTAAAATTGAATATTCATTAATTAAGGAAGAATTCATTTGTTCTATCCATTTCATGAGCTAAGATGAACATATTTTTTATTGCTTGGTTAACACATGGGTTTTTGTCTTTGGGTTGCATGAGGACATGCAATATATTCAGTTTTCGTTGCATGAGGACATGCACCATATTGAGTGTGGGGGTATGTTGGGCCGTTAATATGCCATTATTATTATCACTTGTGAACGCTTATTCCACCCATTTCTACCATTCTTCATCACGTCATTTATTATAATTTATTATTTAAATCCATTTTATAATGATTTATGCTCTTATGAATGAATGTTATTTATTCTCCTTTATTTCTAATAAATTGATGATTATGAATTATTTTATCAATTATAGTTTTAATAAGTTGGTTATAACATTATTCACCATTTTTAGCCTCCAAGGTAATTTCCAGATTGAAGATTTGATCATTAAAAGTGCCAACTCAGAAATGCGCTGGAATAAGGAGTGACAGTTTTGCGGTTGAGATTCTGAGCAAATGAGGACGAATCTGGAAAATCCGGAACATGGGTTTTGTCCAGAGCGGACCCAATTAACTTTAGTGTTGAACGGTTTGCCCAAATTCGGCCTGTGTTGAGAGATTCGCAGAGTTCTTTAAGCACGATTTTCTCAGTTCTATTGTTGCGGCCGTCCTCCAAATCTCAGCTAAAAAGCCAAATTCGACTTGCTGTTGTTGAAAGATGGATGTAAATCTATTTTCTTGTTGATCAATTGGTTGGAAGAAATCTAATATTGTTATGGGAAGATTGTATTTACTATTCAATTTCTCCTCCTTTTGATTATAAAAGGAGAAGCACGTATTGTGTAGGGGGATGATTTGGAGATACGTTTTTATGTAATTTTCTGTTAAACATCAGTTCTGATTATTGAGTCTTGTGAGAACTGGTTCATTGTACTTCTGTCCGATGCATTAATATAAGCTTGGTGGTTCTCTCATCTCTGCGTCTGGATTAACTTAAGGTGGTGTTCCCTTGGAGGCTAAGGGCCCGGCCCCGGAGGACACTTGCCGCTGTATATTATCTCTTTGATTTCTGCGTGGTTTTGCTTATCAGCTTGAATCGGTAATCTGGTGTGTTTTATTACAGCTCTGTTATATTTCCTATTTCATTCTCTGCAACAAGAAAATCGTAATGTGCATTCTAACGTATTGTTATTCCTTTAAAGTTGTTAATGTAACATTGCCGTTCTCCATATAACGTTATTGCTATTTAATTGCAGAGTAACCAAGCTGTAACCTTCTTAAGCTGGTATTACTGTATTTGTCTATGGTTTATACTTCATACGATTGCTATTTCAATTGACATTGTGGTTCCATTATGAATTGTAATCGTTACCCTTTCTAACCAGGGTTAATACTTGCGGTATCAGACTCAGATTACTATTAAGGTGTGCCGTGTGTTAAGTCATTGTGTATTTATATTTGACTTTCCAACGTTGTTTCATATTCCATCATTAATCAATGTTGTTCTATTTCCGTGTGCTGTCCGATTTATTCTTAGAGTAAAGATTGCTATTAATTTGGCTTTGCTATTGATTTCCATTAATTAGAGTTTGTTGTTCAGATTCCTTTAATTACAGTTTGCTGCCCATTTACTTTGTTGTTCCATTTCTTATCTGTCGTTCCATTTTACTCGCATTTTTTGTTTTGGTGTGAGAGACGATCTAAGGCTGTAGTGAGCTTTGGCATTCATTGTCTAGCTCCCAGACCCGTGGTCTATGCTCTAATTTCCTTTCCATCAGTTTCCGAAGGGATGGGTTATCGCTGCCGAACCCTTGACTGATACATTGCTTATTTTTCCGAATGCATGATTTAAGTCTTAAAGTGCTTTGTTGTAAGTAGATTTTATTTCCAGCTTTCATTTACTTTTGGATTTTAAGCACTATACTGCAAAACATTAATCTTGAGTAAATAGCCGCCTCAGACTGAGTACACTCTTGAGATAAAAAGTCGTCCCTGGGTTGATAATTAATGTGAAGGTAATTAGAGGTGAAAGAGACCCTTTTTATCGCTCCACATCATTCGATAAGGCGCTCGTGAAACAGGTGTTGCTCCCAGCACCAGATCGATTGAGAAGTCAATCTCTCTTTTGGGGGGAAGATGAGGGATTTCCTTTGGAAAAACTTCCTTGAATTCTCTTATTACTGGTAAAGCATCGAGTAATTCTTCTTCAATTTTCTGTTTTGTTTCTTCCACATGCACTGCATAAACTTGGTGTCCTTTTCTAGCTGTTCTTTTTAATTGCAATGCTGAAATTTGTCTTACAGAAATATGTTTTTGTTTCCCTTTGAGAATAAAAGGTTTCCCTTCCTCATCTACACAATGCAAAGTCTTATCCCAGCAATTCATTAAAGCTTTCTTCTTTTCCAGCCAGTCCATTCCTATCAATAGATCATATGACCCTAAGGGTAGAATGTTCAAATTCACTTCTGTTCGAAACTCATTTAATTGGATTTCTATTCTGGGCAGTTTATGTGTTACCTTTCTTTTTGTTCCAGTCGCCAGCTGTACCAACCATGAATGTTGAAATTTTTCAGTTTTTAAGTTACATTTTTCTATAATCTTTGGACTAATGTAACTCAAAGAAGCACCTGGATCAATCAGAACAGTAACAGGTAGGTCAAAAATCTTACCCTCCATTTCCACCATGGTTGCTTGATGTTCTGCTTGCCGATTTTCCAGGGCTGCACTGATGTTGGTATGTTTCTGGCTACATCATTTACTGTTGTCGCTTCCCAATCTCGCATGAGCATATGAATGTTTCGATGAGGGCAGTCCCTCAAAATATGGGGTTCTCCATAGCCCCAACATTTCAAGGGCTCCTTCATTCTGATTGTCCCCTCCTTTTCACTGTCTCCATCTATTGGTTTTGAAGCCACTTGAGACTGGGCAGTTTGACTTTCTTTGGGTTTATTAAACCTTTTCCGCTGATGATCTCTGCCAAAATTCTTCAAATAGGCTGGTTTCTGTTTTCTCCCTTTGAATTCATTCTTATTTACCCAAATTTTCCCTTGTTCAGTTTTTCCTTTGAACTGTTCGTAACACAATCTAGCTTTCCTAACAGCTTCATCCATTGTTTTTGGGTTGTCAAAATCAATTTTCTCTTTGTATACAGCAGGCAAACAATTCAGAAACCTATGTACCTTTGCCTTTTCTTCCCTTATGTAAGGTACATATCTTAGTAGATTGGTAAATTTAGTAACAAACTCATCGATAGTGAGTTGTCCCAATCTAAGCTCATGAAATTATTTTGCTTTGTCATCATAGTACCGCTCATTCAAGTAGCGATTCTTGAATTTAGCCTAGAAATATTCCCAAGTAACTGTCTTTTCATCTATGGCATGCACCATCTTTGTCTCCTCCCACCACAAGATAGCCTTACCTTGTAGCTGGTAGAAAGCTAATCTGGCCTTTAGATTGCTTTCATATTCATAAACCTGGAAATACTTAATCATATTCAGCAACCAGGCTTTAGCATCTTCCTCCTTCTCCCCATCATAGGAGGGAGGTTTGATTTTTCAGAATTCCCCTTGTAATTCGTTTTTCTACTTATTCTGATGCCTAATAGCATCTTCCTCATCAGATTCATCAGTTTTCCTCTTTCCGGAACCTTCGCCTTCTTGGCTGTTCCGTGAGGTTAATTCCATGATGAGCTTTTCCTGCTCCTCACTGGCTAATGACAATCTATCATTCTGGCTTTTTATCTCAGCCAATTCTTGTTGCAAATTCCGCAACATAGCCATCATGGCCGCATTGGGATTTGGCTCACCACGTAGATTGACATAAATTTCGCCACCTTCTTCCATTCTATCACCCCACTGTACACTACATAGCACAGGTCAATGAAAAGAAAAAAAAACAAAACTTTTGTTACAGCAATAAAATTACACAGTGAGTACACAACAATCATGAGCACAATGTCACCATCCCAGTTTTATAACTTGGGCTCCGATACCATTTGTCACACCTCCAAATTTCACACAGAAAAAAAAAAATTTTCTTCACAAATTTAGGCTTTTAAGCATAGGTTTATTATGACATTCTAATTCTTTTCACCATGATACTTTTCATCATCAAATCATGTCACAATTAAAACCTCTACCAATACTTCTTACCCTATGTTGTTCTAGCTCCAAGTGTGAAGATATTTTATATGATTTTATTCTTTATACAGGTCTCGTATAACCTCGAGAATTCACCTTTGACTTAATGGTCACATATCTCATTTAATTATTGAATCTATAATTGACTATACGGTCCATTAGCATGGATTATATAATATGGTTTGAATGAGCCTTTGCCCAAGAGCATTTTCGACCCTTCCACTATCCATAGCTACGATTTTCCGCCATGTATATTTGTATAGACTTTGGGGTATTGATTTTTCATATAGTTCGATGTACATATTATTATGAATTGACTCTTTTATGCGTTTGGCCTTAATATATATATGCCTGGGTTGATATGACCACACATCATTGTACATAAGATTTTTAATCAAGTTTAAGATATGGAACTGGGCGTCGGGATCGGTCTACACGTAAGGCGTATAATCACAATTGATTTGGGTTTCTGTGTTCATCACCGCGGTGTAAATATTATCCACGTCAGGCGTCATGATAAGTAGATTAGTATTGTATGGTTTATGTCGTTCTCCATACCCCTTCGTTCATTTACATGGTAAATCCACGTTGCTGGGGCTTGCTCGGCTTACGTGGTGTACAACACTCACGCCGGTATATGCACACGACACATTGAATTTAATTCGGATGTACACCCCATTAATGTTATACGACAGTCTTAACTCTCCACTTCTACCCTTCGATCTGTGTCTTGGGATTCTACGATTTTTCCAAGTGGACGATGGTGATCAATTCCGATTAGGGTTCAGGTGTCTGTCGAAGAAATATATAAGCCTTTGGTGTTGAGTTGAATCGGTTTTCCGCGTTAATCAATTTTTTGTGCACCTCTGCGTCTGCAAAATTATACTTCTGCAACGGGTTTTCTATTCTCCATTGCAGAGAAGAGTCATGGCGTACTTGTTTCACCAACACGATACCAGGTAATTACTTACGCATTCATTTTTACCTATCGTATGTTTGAATGATCCAGAAGGTTGCTCGTAACTGGCCATACGCCGGTTCTGTGTATATCCTCAGTTGTTCGTAAGGTGAATGCATTTTTTTTTTAGGATTTCGAGTTATACCCTTAGTGCAAAGTTTGTTTGTTTCCCATTTTTCGGGTTATCGTCGACCATACTCTGGCGATTTCATAAAATGAGAACTAATTTGTGTTATGCATCTTGTGTAGCATGCTTCGGGTCCCTTCGGGCGAATGTCTACTATTCAGTTGATCTTTATGAGGTGGGTTATTTCTGTCCCGTCTCTACATATAATTGTTATTTCCTCATTTTCCTATTTGAGGGAGTTTCGTATTAATCCCTACCATGTTTATAATTTCGATTCCAGGAGCTCGTCGAATCTAAGATTTGCGTTTCACAGTTAGCGTCTTAATACAATGAGCATTTTCTTCATTCAATTGTTTTCCCACGATGGTGCCAATGGCTAATTCCCATTTTGGTTTGAATTTGTTTTCTACAGGTAACCGAAGATCTCTTTCATGCTTATGAAAGCAGTCCATAAACCTTTCAATCATTATGGATGCTAACATAGGTCTCCTTGCCGTCCAGGTCGGTATACTTATGGGATTACTTCCCTTCTCCTGTTGCATTGTTTCGTTGGGCGTCGAAACATTGTTCTCTTGTGATGTTGCGCAGTGTTCCTTGAGGAACGAGACTCTGTCAGAGTCGTGTTTTTTTTTTTTTTAATCGGTGTCGCTCCTGGATGGCGCTCGTTTAAAATTGTTCTATTGAGATAGGGGTTTTGAGTTTCATACCCTAGCCTGATAGGCTCAGCATGTATTATGATATTTTTTGGACATATATACTCCCTATTGTCTTAGGTCGAATTCAATATACGACACTACAGTATAAATTTACATGGACTGTCTGAATCGTGTATATGATTTCATATCATGGAATTTTTCTTTGTTTAGTTTGCTCGTCAGAACAGTATTTGGTTCTCGGTAATACTAATTTTGTTCCAGATTCCTTGGTTACATTCATCAGAATTTCCAGGAAGTTATATTAAATTTTTATCTCTTCTTCTGATGTATTTCATTCATTATTTTCTATGGTTAGGAATCTCCACTCTGGTACTTGTATCATAATTACAATTTCCTCTGTTCATGTTTACAATGAACTTGTTTTACCATTATCTGTCTAGACATATAAATGACATGCGGGGAATTATGAGTTCATTCTCATTTATAAACATATGGTTAATATGTATGCAGTTCTAAAATTTATATTCTCATATTTCCAAAGTTGTATAAATATTTCTATTCGCCAGTTTCTTCTCATTTTCCTATATCTATTTATAGCTCTTGTCTACCTATATGTCTGGTGGTAGGTGTTTCTGTAGAGCTGGTCATGGGGTTGGAACTCATTCCCTTTTTCCTCTTGGTCAAGGGAAATAGTGGTTACATAAATGTTACTGTGTATATTGTTGAAAATAATTCAACTCTTTGCTCCTATACTTCTCAACTGTTTAATCATAAATTCTGCACTCTATGTATTCATTTTTAGTGCTATAATATTAGATTAGTTTCATGAGGCCACTGTCTCTGTTAACTCTTTCTTTTTTTTAGATTTTTACTCCTTTCCTCCACTATACTAAGTGTGGCTTACATACAACCTTGTTGTTTTAGACCATTTAATTTTCTAGAATTATAATGGAATGGTTTGCTGACCCTGAGGTCAGTTTATAGAGTCTCTCATTCCATTCTTTCATACACAGTATAAATTTTAATTCATTTCCTGCTATTATTCCAGTATACTACAGTGAATTCAATTTCTCTCTCTTGTAGATATATTAAAATCATGCTAGGAAACAGAACCAGATTAAAACAATTTCACAACCTTTTCCTGAAAGAACAAGGTATCCTCAGATTTAAACCAACCTTGGTTTAGACTTTCTGTGGGATTCTACTTTATAGGATCTTTCTCTACAACTATACAGAATTATCAGGTTACTGCCTGATGATTAAATTATGTTAAATGTAGACTAATAAAATTTAACACCTTAGAGACAATTTTTTTTTTTTTATATGTAGCCAATTCATACCATAATAAGCAGGAAGACAATTTAACTTAGAGACATACCACACATGCAGTCGACCAACCTCCCAACCTTAGAGTTCTTCTGTCTCCTAGAACTCACCCCCGAGCTAAGATCACCTCTTGGAAGAGATCAACCTCTAATCTGTACAAGAGCAGCTTATTTAAACTATTATTCCCCAAATCATTTTTCTAATTCTGCGTCCAAAATCTCAGGATGTTTTTCTTCCTGTCTGCCTAGGCTTCCCAATTTAGGGATTCTTTAAAGCTGTTTTATGCTTTTCCTCAGCTTTTCCAGCTTTTTACCTCTTCCCAACTACTTTCCTCATCATTGGGGAAATTTAGATTTTTTCTGAAAAATCTAAATTTAAAACTTACTTTCTTTCAAGGATTTTTGAAAGATTGTGGGGAAATATTTGCCTCATCCATCCTCACAGATTTAGCAAGTGATATCATCATCTCATTTTGGTCAATCTGCACCACAATATTTTATTCATTTCCTCATTTAAATGTTTAATTACATTCACAAAATAATTATCCTTTGGGATCCACTCCCCTTAGGATTAAAGTTCAAGTATCTAACTTTAAAATTCAATCACATGAATTGGGGGTGTTACAAAAATTGGTTTTTTACATGTCAGTATCGACATAGTTATGTTTCTCGACCACCTTGGCCATCTTGTCGAACAACCAGCGACCTATATTGTTGATTTTCAGTGACTTTAGATAGTAATAGATCACTGTAGTTATAATTATTTAATGATTTAATATATTTAAACTTGGTTGGGTTTAAAAATTCACCATCTGGACTATATTAGACTTCTTCATAATTTTTCATCACTCAAAACCACTGTGACTGTCTTTTACTCTTACGTGTTTACTCTGCTATTGTAGTGAAGAAGTTAATCTTCTGATGACCATAATATACATTGCATATGTATGCTTTCAGTATAGCTAAATGAAATTTTTTGTTCATCAGAATTGTTTTATGCTTATGATAGGTAGTCTTGATAACTTAGTATCATTTATTTTCATTTAGTAGTTACTTGGTTAGGATATAACCCTATATGCATCTCTGGTAGAACAACTGTTTCATTTATATCTGATTATTAAATTACAAAAATGTTTAATGTTTACTGTCTCATATTACTCACATATCTTAATTCTTTAATTTTTCGAATATGTAAGTTAGTATATTGTATCAACTATCATGTTACATATTTCTATTCAGAGTACATAATACAGAAGTCCCATTTAAATTTACTTTTAATAGTATTTTTTTTCTTATAGTTACTTCTAAATAATTTGAGATGAATTAGGATATTATATGTATCTATCTCAGTAATTTACATTATCACACTACTATAGGCTTTTGTTTATTTCATACCAGAACAACAGTTCTGGAATTGTAATTAACTCATGTACATGCATTCATGAAATTGGATTTCACTATTTAGAATGTTATTAATATTTGAAGTTGAAATATGTGTGTAATGATATTTATTTTCTATAATAATAACCATTTAATTTTTTACAGAGACTAGAATAATTCTCAGATAGACTTCCTAAATCCAGATCTAAATTTCTAACCAGATTTATACATTATGGTTGTTGGAACTAACTCAAATTTACCCATACAAATATACAAATTCCCATGTTACTACTATAACAAAATCTGCTAAATATATGGCCTCTCAATACTCATTATACTAACTGAAAATAAAACTAATTAATTCCACGAACCTTAACTTCAACAATTTCACATACATATTTATCTTAAGAATTCCAAAATTAGATACCATTTAATACATATGCGAAAATTCATATCAATCAGAAATATACTAGTTAGCTGTACATACCAACTTCTATGACTAGTTCCACCCAACCGTAGAGTTCTCTCTCTGTAACTCACCTCCGAGTCTAGACCATAGCTCCCAGTGATAGACAAACCTTTGTCTATCCCGAAGCATCTTATTTAAGCTTTGTTTTCATTAGCCTGTTTCCAATTACTACATCTAGTAATTTTAAGATGTTTTCTTCCTATTTTGCCTAGGATTTTCCTTATAGAGGTACTTTAAAGCTATCTTTTCCACTTTTATAGCTTTTTCTACCTCTTCCCAATTCTTTCCTCTTCATTGGGAAAATTAGATGTTTATCTTGAAATCTAATTTTGGTAATATTCCTTCCAAGGATTTATGGAAAGTGTGGGAAAGTCTCATCACCTTATCCACATCCTCATTGATTTAGGCTTCAGTTCTCAATTCTCAATCTAGTCATTGCACACATAATTTCTCCATTTTATTTTTATTAATTAAAATTAAAATAAATCCACATACTAGTCCTGCATTGGAGTCCACTTCCATTTTTGGTCTTATTCAATTGTAAATTAAAAAGAATAAGAAACTTTGGGTATTACATGTAGAAATAAAGTTTCATAATAAAGTTTTAGTGAATCTTAAAAATAAAAATTTCATTATTAGGTTATTAATGATTGGATTGAAATTTGATTATTTCTTCATATTTTAGAAATATTCAATAACATGTGAATCAAATTTTATATTTATAATATTTTTTAATTTATAATACATGAAGTCAAACATTATATTGTAATATTTTTTAATTTTGTAACAAACAGCAAAAAAAAATAAAATTAAAATATTATATTTCAATTTTAAAAATTAATTTTTTTTTAATATGATAAGTTAAAATGAATTATTACTTCCAGCATAATTTAAAATTTTCTATACGGAGAATACTATACAAAGAATACTACTATACAAAGAATATTAGGAAGATAATTATGAGTGTTATATACAAAACTTTAGGTGTTATTTTTACTTTAAAATAAAATGTGATAACAGAGTAGAATGTTCTAAATTATACAAAGAATATTATGAAGATAATTAGATTTAAGCCGATAGGCGTAACCCCCTATCGGAAGGAGCATGTTTTGTGATTAGGCTAATTAATTTTTTTGATCTGATGGTCTAGATTGAGAGATGCTGGTATATTCTGGTCGTCGCCACTCAATCAATGGATCAAATCTACCCCACTAACTTCCTTGCATATCTAAATCACATGTTTAAACCGTACTTAAATTATTTTTTTACAAATCTTGATTAAAAATTTACTGTGCCATTTATTAATTGCCACCTATCAAGATTAACATTTAGAATGAAACTGAAACATTAACCCTTGTCCAAGCGTGTGAAACGGTATGCAAGGTGTCTGAAGGCGCCCGCAGACAGGGACACGTCGTGAGAGAGGAAACGTTGTGGGCGCCCTGGTGGCTTCCTTGTGAAATATTTTTTGGCTGCATATAATTAAGGAGTTCATTGAAGTCTATCTTCATAGTAATAAAGCGTAAAATTAAAATCTCTGAGATAATTTAGTCGTTGATTGCAAAGAAGGGGGCGATGTGCAGGAATAACGGATGCGAAGGCAAAGAAAATGTTGACCAGATAAGACAAACTCAAGAAATCGATTTTGCAGCACTGGATGTGTCTGTAGGAGAGATCTTCGACTCCTTTCAGCGGGAGAATAATATTAAACCGGAAAATTTATTCGATCTCAAGTTGGATCAGTCCAAGATGATTTACGGCTATTTCTTAATGACTTTAGTCACACGCAAGCAGTTTCTTGTATGATTAAATAGATAGAATTCTTAAATTTAAATTGCGCAAGATGTGTCAATTAATCTCGATCGTTTAAAAGCTATTTGATAGCGATTTCTTCTAAAAATTACACATTGAAGTTAAACCAGAAACAATATCTGGATTAAAGCTCCATATTCTCGTGTTATACAGCAATAGATTAAGGTGGCCCTTTTTATATACGCCTATCGGCGTAAATATCAACCACATTAGTTTTTACTAATGTGGTTGTGCTAGTAAGTATTATATACAGAAGTTTAGGTGTCATTTTTGTTTTAAAATAAAATGTGATAACGGAGTACAATATTCTAAATAATTATAAGAGTGGAGTAGTTGGTATGGCATTTAATGTTGATTAGATAATATAATAGTGTTTCTTAAATACAGATGTTCTTAGATTTTTATGATATATTTTAGATTTTTGAGTTTGTATATTTTATTATTAGTATATGTGCTATATTTTATTTTTTATATTTTAAATTATGTTTTCATTTTTTTTTGAAATGTGATGTCCAATTCTGTATGGTATTATGCATTTGCATTGTTTAATATATATATATATATATATATATATATATATATATATATATAGTTATAATTATATATAATTTTGACTTATAATTTCCATAAATCCTCATTAAATGAACAAAAATATAAAATAAACAATCAAAAGTTTATGATCCTAGTAGTTTGAGGATTATTTCATGTAAATTTGATGTAGTACTTAATAGTAGTTTAATTTATTAATAATTTAAGCATATTTTCAATGAAGTTTAGTTAAATATAAATTGAAGTAGTTACCATATAAAGTGATACTTAACATATAAAGAGATTTTTATTGAAAGGAAATATTATATATCATTTATTTATGGAAACTAAATAATTTAACCATATTTTGAATAAAGTTAGAGATAAAAATAAAAATTTAAGTAGCTAGTTTATGAAGCATATATTTAACAAATATAAAGATATTTAATTGATGGAGAACAAAATTTGTATGCCATTTAGTTTGTGGAATTAAACGTTAGAAGAAGAAGAAATTCTATGAATGAGGTTTCAAAGGGAAAAATAATTCAAAAATTGAGATATCATGATTAGATTTAGTTGGTATTATATTTCTTAGTACATATATATATTTTTAATAGTTTAAACTTTACGACCTTTGAAATGATTTATAATTTGAAAGATTTAAATATAAAAATAATTACACATATTGGTTTTGAGTAATATATTGGTAAAATGTTCTAACCAATATATATAAAATATGATTGGTCTATAAAAGAAAATTTTGGCTTCTTATATTAGCATATAGGATCTTATGGAAATTTATTTATAGGTATTTGTTTATCTTGTTCCTATATGTTTAGCTAATCTTAGTGGTCTCCAAGTGTGTAACCATTTAATAAAATCACAAAAATTTACCATCATCTTAATTTTATTAATCACATATACTTTCAAGAATCTACAAAATATAGGGACTAATTTATTAAAAGGACAAATAATTATTTGTAAATCATGTTCCTATTTTTAATCAATTTTTTGTTTAATTAATAAAATAAATACAAAATATTTTATTATTTTATGGATATCTATTAAAATTATCTACATCTAATATAATAGAAACTACATATCATATTATCATAGGTAACATAGTAGCATAGTTGATAATGAAGTTCTTAGTTCACAAGAAATATAATTGATATTTTAACTTTTAACTTTCAATATATATAAGTGGAATGTAAGAAAAAATATACAACAAATAAACTTTTGAATGGCACAAGAGAGTAATATTTTTTTCATAACACTCATCATATAAGGATATTGGTGAAAATATTTGGATTATATGCTTCCATGGCTCTCATTATAATGTTATGAGCAGTTATTATATCACTCACAGTTCAAGTTCATTTAGATATATGCAAATAAAATACACAAAATCATTAAGATAAGGTCATAATGATACATATTCGATCATTGTCTTATTTTCCATCCAGCTCAGTGCATTTGGAGTGAAAAAAAACTAGACGAATCAACTCATGGGATCGTTTTTACTAGTGAGACCTAGCTTGGAAAAATGGGGTCTAAAACCTTCTAGGAAAAATTTTAGGAATCAAATGACATTTTTGAGTGGTAAAATTTTTTCTATTATTACGGAATAATTTCATGCTTTCTACATCTAGAAAAATTTCTAAAGATGCAAGAAGCACATCAATTAGTGTCTGTATGCAAAATTTATGCCACCTAGAAGTTGACCTTCTGATTTTCACACCTAGAGTTCAGGAGGATGCCACATTAGCACCCATTATTCATGAAAAATCGGCTAGCATCATGGATTTATATAAAATAATATAGAATATTTTATTTTGTAAATCTAGTTAAGAGTTGATGTAGTAAAAATTAACCACTAGTCGGCTATCGAGTTGTTCTTTAACCATGTCACTAAGAGGAAGAGGCATTCCATTCTTTTCAGAGAAGTTTTACCCATAGCTAATTAAATATATGAGAGATAAGAGGTAGATCACATAAAGAGGATATGTGCACTGTAGTATAGCACTAGCCACAACCATTATTTCTTTGTACCTACAACCATATCTTAATACAAAGAAAGAGAGCAAAGAGTCGTCACCTACCAGCAGAGTTTTCTCATGAAAGTGTTTCCTAGAGAGCATATCTTATGTCTTATTTTTTTAATTTTCTAATTTTTTGTATAATTTATATTTTAATGCATGAAATATATTTACAGTTAAATATACATATATTAAAGATTAATAAAACTATAGCAGATTAAATTTTCAATAATTTAATATATTATTATCATATCTATTATGACGAACTCTCAAGTGGAATATCATTGCACTCATATAAATGTGTACAAAAAATTAAATTAAATGGTTTTTTGATTATTTGGTTTAGGCTAATGATTAAGCAATATCTTTTTTCATATATTTTTTCTAAACTTGTGTGGTTTCCATGCAACCCTTCTTTATATGTAGTTATATATATTGAGTGTTTAACAAAGTTTAATGCTTTAGAATTTTTATTTTATCTAAGTTGTATATCATTAGATTATAATGTGTTTACTAAAATTATTGTTGGATACCTATTTCATTACTGTTGGCATGGAATAATTGTAATAGTCATAAAAAATCTTGAAAGATGAAAACCAAGGGTCACACAATGTATTAATGTGTGTACCGTTTGAGTAATGAAGACATTCCAATCTTATCTTAATTTATATCTATTTTTTTGGGTAAGTTAAACATGGTATTATATTCCTGTTATGTGCAATCTTGATTCCAATCTTCCACAACACACATGGGGGTCTAATCAAAATACACATTTAGTTTTCTTCATTTCCATTTTCGTTTTTATGTGTATGACTGATCAAATATTCCTTCAACAAATTTTGTCCTTCTCAGTTCACTTTTCACATGTTAGCATTGTGAGCTCTGCATCTAGTTATGATGTAATGACACCTCCTGTCACATGTACCAATTTTCACTCAATTACCCAGGGTAAACATGAGATGACAATCCACTATGAAAATACTCAAACTCTTAGGTGACCTTAAGGAAATGTAATCGAAAACAAACTTACTAACTTGCTTGAGATTCCACAGGACCCTCCAAGAGTAACCCAAGCCGTCTAGTTGTTCATCCCCCAATCCAACCTAACTTTTACTTCAGCTTGAACCCTATTTTTTACCTATTCAATCCCTCCATGCAACTAGAAAATCCCATTCTCTCTCATAGGCCTACATTAGTGCAAGTATGCCCTTTTTTTCTAAGTCTTATGCTAACAATTAGAGACTTTAAGGCTAGTCATCAGGGTTCGGGATAATTCTCTACCAAAGAATCCATATAACTTCTAAAACTCATAAAATGCATGAAATAAATTATTATAAACCAAAAAAAAGAATGAGGGATAGAACTTCTCATCCCCAACCGGGACCTACATTCTTTCAAACACTTGGCAACAATGTAACCTAAAGGTCATTAATACAAGAATGAGAATAAGGGACTATAAATTCATATGATACATAAAAATGGGGACCACTACCCACTCTCTTTAGTTTTCTTAACATCAATTAGGTCATGCATCCATTAATTTTTTAGTGACAAGTAAAACATGAAATGAACCATGACTAGAACCAATCATGTCACCATGCATATAATCAACATATAACCACATAAATAACCATAAAATAACAACCATTAAAGAAAAATAATAAAAATTACAAAAAAATATAACTTAGCTTTCATTAGACATAAGGAAGGGCCAACTCAGTTTGGGAATTCAATGTACCACCTGAAATATACATTGTTGAGCCAAATATTTCTTTCATCCAATCACCCTTGCACCATATTCCAAGAATTAATGTGTAATATCATGGAGAATATAAAAAAAAAAAAAAGCAAAGGACTCGAGACGTTAAGCCGCGTCCACCCTAACCACACCATGATCTCACCCAAAACGACACTGAGATAAATATACCAAACTAATCTTGGATTTCCTCTCGATCTCATCACTATCCTTGAGGAATTTTCTGTCTACTTGTCTTTAGGTTTTATTGCAATCCACATTGGATCACTAGGACCTTACCAAGAAACCACCCTGAGGCTTTAATGTGTATCCGGTGAAATCTTATCAAGGGATTCCTAGGGATTTGGGAATTTTCCCGAGAACACCTCCACCTTGAATTCGAAAACCATCCATAAATTCCCAAGGTAAAAACTAAGAAAAATCCCATGACATCATGGCTATCCTAAAAAAGGAAAGGAAAGGCTAAAAACGAACATAAAAACCTGGAAAAACCTTGCCACTGATAACAAAAGAATCAAATACCAACATGAACATACCAAGCATGTAGAAACCAACAAGGAAATCATACATTAAATGTGTTACCTGCAAGTATTCCTTCTAAAACTACTTGATCCTTGTATTACTTGCTTGATCTTTTCTTTCCTCTCCTTTCATTTTCCCTCCTTTACTTGGTTTCCCTTTCATTTGATTTCTTGATTTCCTTCTCCCTTTGGTTCTCTTATCCTCTACGAGAATAATTATGAAAATCAACTACGAAAAATATATGAATTGATCCTCAGCATCATTTCAATCACTGATGCCTCTATTTTCCTTCATTTTCCTCATCACATGAAAAATGTGACCTTTCACCTTCCTTTTCTTCTAATTTACATTATTTTCGTAAATAATGTGCAAAAAATGTTGTTTTCCCTTTCCAAAGCCTTAATAATTTTCTTTTTTAATTTCCCTTAGCCATAAACAGCTCTAGTGATGTCCATTAAGATATGTGTCTAAACATTCAACTTGGAAAAAATGTCCCTTTCCCACGGTCTAGTTTTCCTTTATTAACTTTTGCTACATGAAATTTCAACTTGGGTCTGTTAGAGAACCCTCCACCTTGGGAAACATTGTCCTTGGTGTTAAAACACACCTATAACTCACCAAAAACATTCAAAATAAAACATATTTCCATGGAGTTTTATAGTTTAGCTCGACGCGATATCTACAATGAATAACCTACTTAAGGGAAAAAACCCATCACTATAATCACGACAACCATACCGGTTACTGTAGCTTTATAGCAAAACTAATTTAACTATTTATAATAACAACCACATATACTTACACACATTTTATTCAAAAAAAAATAGCCATATTTTCTATGGAGCTTTATAAATCCAACTCGATATAGTAGTTACAATAAAAATACACATATACACATATGCACATTTTCTCAACCAGCAAATGAAACGATATGATGCTTGCATCTACAAAAAGGGAGTCTAGAAGCTTAGTCTTCAACCCTCAAAAGTAGTAATAGGATTCAATTCATTCCTAGGAAGTCCAATGTCCACTTCGAAATTCAAACCTACATCCAATTTCCAGTGTTATAATCCTGCATTGTTGTCCTCTTAGTGAACAATTATCAAATCATTTTTGTAGGGAACACTTTCAATGTGCATATGATTCCATGCTAATGACCAAAAAAAATACATTCCCCAGCCTTCCCTTCTCTACTACAAAACCCTTTGGGAAATCTGGTCACCCCCTTTCGTGTAATCATTCACCTTCTAATTTCCCCATCATCCCATATACCAGGTGATCCATCCCTTGGCAATGCTTCCTCGCATTGGAAGGTCAAACAACCAAGGCATATACCTACCTCAAAAACATCACACTGGACATGGAATTCTCATGGAAATCAAATGACACGATTCAATACCAACGTCCCATACTCCTGCTCATTTCAATTCCTTTTTCCACTATTGCTAATCCTTGCAGTCAGTTTCAACAACCACAAACCAAGTATTTGCATGCTTTCATGTACCAAGCATATAATTTCAATTAGATTGAAAAGAATTGAAATAAATTCAAATCATACCTCATTGGTGGTCCATTAATAAGGTACACTTGATTTTTTAATTTTTTTTACTTCCTATCACAACAAGTCAAACTAGTTGTTTGATAAAATCATCATGTGTAACATATGAAATCTCGTTGGATCAAATGAAACCATCATAATAATAATAATAGATAATGTGCTTAATTAAACTGAAATAAATTAATGATACTTATATTTCAAATGGTTCCTTTCTTCTGGCTTTATTCTTTATCCTTTTTGTAGATACACTAAATTGATCCCCAAACCCGGTAAGAACCTAGTTCCTTCTCTTTATGAAACAAGGGAATCAAGAGATTAAACCTCCTCCAACCTTAATATTAGCAACAAGGGTATTGAGAGACTAAACCACCCGAACCCTAAATATCAACAACAAGGCAATCCATGGACTAAACCACCTCAGCCCTAAATAGAAACAACAAGAGCATGAGGAGATTAAACTGCCTCAACCCTCAATAGAAACAACAACAGAATCTAGAGATTAAACTGCCTCAACCCTTAATATCAACAACAACAGAATCCAAAGAACAAACCCCCTCAACTCTTAATAAAAACAACAAGGGCAAGACAATACCATACCTATCTACCACATCACATTGTAAAATAGATACACATACAAAGTATACAAGGGAACACATACATCTACACCCAATGTACAACACCACAAATAGGCTTATACTTGGTGTACAACACGAAACATATACCTACACCTGGTGTAGAACACAATATATATGCGTACACATTATACAATATCATGAGTACACATTATGTGTTAGAATCACTGCAAAATACCTATAGGACCATACCAAATATACACAACACAACATGTATAACGTGTACATGATCAGAGGCTCAATATTTATCTCAAAAATGAAAGTTCTCATAAATTTTCCAAACGAGAGCGACATCATAGAGCTAGTCACCAAGATTCCAATGCAACTCGTTTCATCAAAATGAATGCTAGTATGAGTAAGTTATGGCCTGTTGTCTGTTTTCTCAAACTAGTAAAAAATATGTAGAATAGTGACAGACTGACGACTTGGTAGTCCAATCAACACCTTAAGAATATCCAGGGAATATTTTCTGATTTTCAGCCAATGACACCATGACAAGTGTTACAGTCAGATTCGCAAATGTTGCTTGGGGAATTGAAATTTTTCCTCCTAATCATGAGGTTGAAATTTATATATATGGTGGATTATTAATTTTTATATTGTGGAATTAAGCCAACGGAAAAGGGACATATGGAGCAGCCAGAGGGTGCCACGTGCCCTCCCACATGGAAAGGTTCGATGGTGCATTTTTATTTAAGTCAAGGTAAAATATATGTTTCACAACCCATAGTCATGGGCACATATATTTTTAACTATGGTCTAAATCAAAGGTCGAATGAGCACACTTATTATTATTTCCAAATTCCAAAAAAATGGTTCATTCAACAGAAAATTATTGACTGAGGAGGGGCAAAGGCCATTGTCAACCCCGCGACCTCCCCCGGACTACCGCCTGCTCCAACCAAGAGACTACACAGAGTTCTTTGTTAACTATGAAATGATACATATATTTAAAGTTCACGTGCGCCAAGGTTTTCAGTCCGGATGGGGTCATCCCCCTCCCATATGATCGGTAGCGAAGACCGGAGGCTAAGCAATGTTCACTCACAGAGTTTTAATTGCGATAAACCCATATTAATGTTCCAAAATGTAGGATTCCCTCCATAATAATCCATGGTTAGCACTAAACTTGCTCAATGTTGGTACAACCTTAATCCTCAATTAATCACACATTAAGCATTCATATCCTAATTTAATATGCAGTTAAACTAGAAGAAGACTTGGCAGCTCCCACCAAATGCGATGGAGCTGTTTGCCAAACTTCCAGTCTTAGTGGAGAAATTGTAGGAAAAATTGGTTTTTCCATAACTGAGGCAAATTTCGACCAATTTTGACTAACTGAGAGTCATTCTTCAGAGATTTTGATGTTTTTGATCAATTGAAGTAGGCTGCAGAGGCAAAAAGAGAATATAAATGACACTTTTTTACAAGTGAAGCTAATACAAAGGCCCATGCCATGGAAGCTGGACCAAGGAGATGTAGCCGTGGAGGGGTAAACTACTTCATCAAAACCATGTGTATTTGACTCAGTTGTCTGTGTTTGCTATGTTTTTATATGATTTTGTTTAGCATTTATTTTCTAGGCTTTTATGTTCATGAAATACACTTAATCTCATCAAGTTTTTTGAATTATAAATCATAAGCACATGTATAAACCCTTGTACATGAAGAAAACCAAAGTAATTTCATATTAAATTTGGAACTGATATTAGCACAATATTAACTAACAATAAATTTTAGGTCAATACATAATACCACATGTAAAAAAATACCACATGAACAAAATGTACATAGTACCACCTATATACAATACAACCTGCACAATGTATACACAACACCACACATACATGACATAACTTGCACAGTGTGCGCACAACACAACATATACATTGTACCACCCGTACAAAATGTACACAAAACCACCTCTACACATCACTAGTTGTACAACATGTACATAACACCACATGTACACACCACCATCTGCACAATATGTACACAACACTACATGCATGAAGCAATACATGTACCACATGTACATAGCACCACATGCATGCAACACCACATGT
Organism: Pinus albicaulis; assembly: GCA_034641835.2. Taxonomy (NCBI): domain Eukaryota; kingdom Viridiplantae; phylum Streptophyta; class Pinopsida; order Pinales; family Pinaceae; genus Pinus; species Pinus albicaulis. The sequence goes on from CM076569.1 coordinate 624,569,088, forward strand.
ACAATCATGCACACCGGACCATATTTACGCAACATTGCATATACAACCTGTACATAGCGCCATATGTACATAGAATTTCATATACAATTTGTAAACTACATGAAATGTACATATCATCGCATTCAAAACATGTGCATAGCACCATCTTTACATATGACTATATATATGACAAGTACTCAGCACCATCAATACCTAACACCACATAAGCAATCATGCACACAAGACTCTATATGCAACATGCACACATCATCATATATGCAGCATGCACACAACATCATATGTACAAAATATTGTATATGTTACATGTACACAACACCACTATTTCAAATCCTACGACCACACTTTCCTTACAAAGCAACCTTGGTTCTAGTGTCTTATCCATGTTTTTCCCAGCATACTGAAGATCATTCTTCTTTCATTTCATTGATGTATCATTTACAGTTACTTGTCCATAACATAAACATATAAATAGTATAATCACATAATATGAATTTATATCCACATGATATTGACCTCATAGATATTTCATGGCTACTCTTCCCACTTGGTTCCTCATAAGACCAAGAGCCTCTTCATTCCATTCACCTACATAAACAATCTTGCCTCCACAAGATTAATCCTTAATGACCTTGTAAGAAAATGGAATACATACACATATATACACATATAAACATCAACATAAAACAATCATGATCTCTGATGACCCTCTCAAAAAAATACCATATATACATAGATATATATATCATCATTAGCATAAAGCAATCATGATCACCATAGAATTACCAGATATCAAAAGGTATAGGTTAAGATAACTCCCTTTATCCATGCACAACATCAAAAAAATTTAGAACAATTGTTTGCAACTTGGACAAGGCATCCGACACCTCAATTCCATATACATTACCTTTCTTGTTACATTTCTCATGATTGTCCTGCCACCATCCATTTACCTCCATGGAACCCACCAATCCAACCATCTATCATAGTCTTTCCTTCAGCTCCTGTTATACATATATTGAGTTTCATCTAGTCTTATATTACATATCGGGTTTTGTTCAAATATTCCCCATCTCCATCAACTTTCTCTTTCCGAAGAAATCCCCAAGACCCTTAAAGCATAAAATAAAAGAAAAAAAACAAACCAAGAAGAAAACCATGAAAACCAATAACAATACAACAACAAAAATAAATTTCCATGGACATAAACTAGATGCAATGAAAAATTCAAACCAAGTGCAACAAATTACAAAATACCAAAAGCATGAAACTAGAGAAAAACACCATGAATCAATCCCCATGGTTCTAGGTGCTTCCAAAGGAAAGCTCAAACAAATCCTCCTTCAATATTTGATGGAAATATATTTCCATGCAATCCCTTGCATCATACTTCCATAAACACATAACTCTCAATGCATAAATAAATATAACAATATATCAATTTTCTTACCTTTTTGTGCCAAGCATGTTTCCTTGTAAATGAACATATGTATTAGCCATTTTTTCGAAAGTTAAATACATCATTTCTATTAACTTGAAAATAACCTTTACCAACTCTAAAAACCATGTCATAATCACTAGTCAACTCACATTCATCAGTCATAATACATAATTCTACAACTACTACCTACTTATACTCAAGTACATACCAATTTTTATCAACATATATGTGTTAGTGAAACCATCTCAAACATGATAGTTCCTTCATACAATCTTATGGATACAAACTCATAGCCTACAACTAGTAAAACACTCAAACAACAAGATTCCATAATAGAAGGAAAACACTCAAACACAAAATATATGACATAATCAAACTCATACCTCAATGTATCTCACATTAGGGGAATTTTGAGGTCTAAATTGGGCCTCCTAAGAAAACTGTACAACCAAAATAAAATTTATAAGAACCAATATGATTCAAGGTGATGATGTCAACCATGGGGGATGATTCACCACTTTTGGAGGAAATAGGTAAAAATATTTAAAAATAATAAAATAATAAAACTACTTTTTCAACTCGTACTTTTAATTTATATCCATAAGGTTTTACTCAAATTTCGAGTGGGAATACTTGTTGGATACAAAATTTAATTCCTCATCCAATGAGTACCCATGTTGCATAATTTTGATGGACCTTACTACAAGAAAAATGAGAAACACATGAAAAAATGTGATTGCAATCATATTTTTCATGTATTTCTTATTTTGCATATAATAGGGTCCATTTAAAGTATGAAAAATGGGTATTTCATGGATACGGAATCAAATTTTGCATCTAATGAGTGTTTCCTCTAAAAATTTCAGTAAACCCATAGGGAGATAAGTTGAAAATACGTGCTGAAAGAATAGTTTTTATTTTTTCCCTCTAAAATTTGATGATGTAATCTAATCTTAGTTTATTAATTCTACTATTATTTTATAATTTCCTTAGGAGGCCCATTTTAGACTTCAAAATTTCCCTAATGGGGGAGGCTATCTTATGTGCACAAGCAATGTAGCTTAGAATGATATAACTTCACAATATATCAACACAAACATAATTAAGGTAATGATATCCATAATAGTAATTATCTAACATGTTCAAATCATAAATCACAAACAATGGCCATTCATGCATAACAATCACATATTCACAATCAGTATAAATTATTATGACAAAATATCAAAAGAATATCGACTCATACCTGAACGTCAGAACCCTAACCATTCACATAGGCCAATAAAAAATTAGCATGATATATATATCATCAAGACCCTAAATGAAATGACCATAACCATCATGCATATGACTACATTGCATATAACAACAAGTTACTATCCTACATGACTAACCGACACAGGTACATATAATCACATTGATTAACTAACATATATCGTGCTTGTAACTACAACAACCATCAACTCATGGACATGCACACAACTAGAATTCTTATAACAATCATTAATGAGCATACCTTCATCCAAAACATACAATACATGTATGACAATCTTCATTTACCCCAAATTTTAGTGCTACAACCTCGCTTTGATGATTTCCATCTCTTGGTTCATCTCAGTCAACACATCAACCTCATAACATAGAAATAGAATCATAATGACATATCCTTCATACCATAACCTCATGCATCTCAACCTTAACGATTAAAATGCATGTATAACAACATGCATTCAACTCATCAAATCCAAGTATTAAAACATGGTATGATACCACATATAACGACATCTCCCGTCACATCTACTCACTTTCACCAGCTTAATTGGGGTAAACATGAGAGGATAGGCCTCTATGAAGAGACTCAACCTCCTGGGCCACCTTAAAGAAATGGAGTTGAAAAACAAATGGATTGACTTACCTCAGGTGCCACCTTACCCTCTAGGAGTAACCTAACCCCTCCAAGTGTCCATCTCCTCAGCCAAACTAAAATTTCCCTGAGCTTGAGCCCCAATCACTCCCTTGCAAAGCCCTCCATGTGATTCAAAAATCCCAGCTCCTCCCATAGGCCCGCATTAGTACGAGTGTAACCTATTTTACTTATTTTTATGCCAAAGACTGCAGATTTTAAGGCGATTTTTCAAGGCTAGGGCCGAGTCTCTACAAAGAAATAAATATAACTTCTACAACTCATAAAGTACATGACAGAAATGATTAAAAACCAAAAAATGGAACTAGGGCTAGACCTAGTCATCCCTAACTGATATTGACATTTTGTCAAACATTTGGAAACAATGTAACCTATAAGTCATGAATATAAGTTTGTGCATAAGGGAATGGAAATTCATATGAGACTTAAAAGGAAGGATCACCACCCTCTCTCTTTAGCTATCTTAACATCAGTTAGGTATTGCATCTATTATTATTTTAGCTATGATTAAAAAAATGAAATGAACCATGACTAGAAACAGTCACACATCCATTCTTATAACCACATAAATAACCATAATATAACAACCATTAAATACACATAATAACAAGTATAAAAGCAATAAAAATTAGTTTTCACTAAACATAGGCAAGAGCCAATGCAATTTGAGACTTCTACATACCACCAGACCATAAACATGGCTAAAAAAAGTATTTCTTTAGTAGGTCACCCCCATGGGATATGACAAGCATGAATGTGAGATCTCATGGATAAACCAATCCAAAAACAACCAAGGGAATCCAAAGGTTAAACCACCTCCACCCTCACCATACTGTGATCTCACTCTAAACTGACATCGAGGTCACTAAATGAAACTAAGAAAGGAATGCCTATTGACCTCATCACTATCCTTGAGAATTTTTCAATCTCCTTGTCTTTATGATTTAACACAATCCACAACAGATCACTAGGCCCTTATTGAGAAATCACCCTCAGGATTTATCGTGTATCCCGCAAAACTGGTCAAGGGATTCCTAGGCCTTTGGGAATGTTCCCGAGGCCAACTCTACCATGGATTATGAGACCATCTGGAAAATACCAAGCCCAAAAACCAAGAAAAATACCATAACACCATGATTATCTAGAAAAATGTAAGGAAAGTCTGAAAACCACTATCAAAACCCAGTAAAACCATGGCACTAACTAAAAAACAACCAAATAACAACATGCACATACAATTCATGTGAAAATAAGCTAGGAAATCATGCATGCCATCTGTTACCTACAAGTATTAGTGTTGGCATTGCCTGATCCTCCTCTTCCTTGATTTAACTTTTATTTCCTTTCCTTTCCTTTCATTTTCCTTCCTTTGTTTGAAGTCTCTTTCCTTTACTTTTCTGATTTCCTTATCCTCTCGGTGCTATTATCCTATCAGAGACTATTTCTAAAAATGTACTCCCAAAAAGCTTTGGACTGATCCTGAACATCCTTTTTATCATTTATGCCTCTATTTTATTTGATTTACTCTATTTTCCTTCAATTTTATCCTAAGATGCAACTTGTGACCTTTCACCTTCGTTTTATCCTAATGCCCTTTATTTTCATAAATAATGTTGAAAAAATAAGCTTTTTCCTTTTTCAAATCCTTAGACATTTTTCTCCAAGTTCCCTTAGCCATGAACATATCCAATGATGCCCACTAGTATATCTTGCCCAAACTTTGGCTTCGAATAAGTGTCGCTTTTCCATGGTGTTATTTTTCCTTTGTTTAATTTTGTTACATGAAATTTTAACTAGGGTCTGTTACATCTGACCTTCCTCGTATATAATTGCTAATACTACCTACCATTCTAGCCATGATTCTCTACCATCTCTCTCTGTATATCATATTTTGACCTATTAGATCTTCATCTTTGAATCACCAATCCTTTGGTTGTCAACGACCATATCTAAAATACATGTCTGATAGTTCTTTTCCTAGTATCGTAAATTTTAGTGGTAGCATATCTTCTTATTTTTACACATCACACACTTTGCATGGCCTTAGAGATTCCTCTTCAATGCTTCCTTCGCCTATAGACCATATTTTCATGATTTTCTCCATAAGGAACTCCCAAGTAATTTATAATATATGAAAGGTTGATACTATATGCTTGAGGGAAAATATATCCTCATCCTCTATGAAATTAAACATTCTTTTGTTAGTTGGGGTTATATTATGTTGGAAGTAATGCTTCGATGTCATTACAGATTGTCATTATAAGTCTAAAGGTTTCAATCGAGAAGTTTCTTATTTCAATGTTATGAGTTCGAGCCGAGTCATAATTTTTCATATTCAGTGATACATATACTATAAATATGTAAGTATTGAGACCAATAAGTGATAAATTCGGTGATTTATGTTGCATGTAATGTTTATCTCACTCCCTCTATTTTTATAACATGGTATGAGAGTAGCCACTAGCTTAACTCCTTTAAGGGAGGAATAGGAGTATGTGATATATCCTTAAATTGTATTCCTATGTAAATAAACACAGTAGGATATTATTTTGTTAGGAGTGTTTTTGTGAGTAAATTTTATGTTTGTGTGTATATATATTCATTGTGTTTGAGCTAGACTAGATTTTAGGGTAAATTGTGAGGGATTTACAAATATTTGTCCAATTTTTTATATTTTTATGCAACAAACAACTAGCCTCCATAAAAATTCTCGTTTCTACCCACGAGCCACCAGGAATAAGCATGCATAGTTCACATTCATGGAACTATGCATAGACCCATGTGTATGCATGTTTCAAGGGTAGAGGGCCTACATAGTAAAACATGGGAACAATATATGCATCACTTGATAAAATAAAGGTGAGCATAACCAATCCCCAAGGAGAGTGGTGATGTGAACATAACTAGAGAAAATAGTGTGATATATTTTGTCTATAAAGTAATCCTCCAACTCTAGATCTCCCAAGTTAAGAAACACAATCCAATTTGTTGCAACGAATGGTAAAGGATGATGACCAACGATTTCTTCACATTCAGATCACCACATTTTCATTGTTGTCAGGAGATATAGATCTATGCAGAGGATAACATTATTGTATACTTTAATGTTTACTTGTTGTTGGATTAGCTTTGTACTTGTATAGTGGTGATCTCTCCCACACCCTGTTTTCACATTGGTGATTAGTCCTGTGATGATCCTGATCTTGAGGGGAGGCCCCCAAGATCTAAAAATTTGAAATGGATTTGACCAGATCTACAAAATTACAATGCCAGAAAAAAAGAGAAAACATAAATAAAATAAAACCACAAAGAAACTTGTTTTATTAAAACAGAGAATAATTGTAGAAGCTACATTGTGGTGGAAAATCTCTCCTTTTACAAACTGAAGCTTGTTATTTATAGCCTTTTTTGAGTTACAATACCATGTGTAGATACCATAGGTGGATACCATGGGTAGATACCACTTACAATACCATGGGTAAATTCCATGTGTGGGTGAATACCATGTGTGGATACATACCATGGGTGGATGAATATCATGGATAGGTGTCACTTACAATACCATGGGTGAATAAATACAATGGGTGGATTAATACCATGGGTCAATGAAATTTACAATATCATGGGTAAATTCCATGGGTGGATGGATAACATGGGTAGATGAATACCATGGGTGGATGCCATTTTACATTTGAATCATTCCTCCCTCCTTAAGAAGAAATGGTCCCCATTGCATGAAGTTCCCTCCTGAGAAGCCTTTGTTGAATATGAGGAGCCACTAAAGGGAAGGGTTTTGTGTAGTTAACCCATAACCGTGATGAACAAAGATCCGAGGATAGAGATACCCTGTAATGCTTGTGACCAACTGTGATATTGATAGTGTGTGACCTAGCAAATGGACTTCTATGAAGTGTGGGTTTGTGGATGAACCAAAACCATGACAAACGAAGATTTGAGGATGGAGATACCATGTAATTCTTGTGACCAACTTTGTTACTAACAGTGTGCAGCCTAGCAAATGGACTTCGATGAAATGGATTTTGTGCGGTTGACCCATAACCATGATGTTGATTTTGATGAAGTAGCATGTGCCTACATAGATTGGGGTGGGAGGGCACATCTCCAAATAACCCAAGCTGAACACTACTACATTGAAACTGATGAATGTGAAGCAGGTGCCTACTAAAGAAGGGTGGGAGGGCACATCTCCAAAGGGAACCCACTCCGAATGCTGCTCCAGATTTAAAATGAGCATAAATCGGTCAATATAACTCGAAATATTTATTATAAACTGCTTTTGGAAATGGAATGATCATTTTTCATCTTCTCACACATTTGAAACCACTATCTGGAGACTCTAGACTCTCAAATTCGTGCTAAAATTGTCTTGCCAACACAAAATTTCTGAAAAAAATAGCTAATTTTAAATCAATAATAACTCCCACATCCGGACTCCGATTTGAGCGATTTATTTTTTTTAATTGGGTGATTTGTCAAGGGGAGCTCATATATATAGCAATTTCTCTAAAATTTTTCAATGAAAACTACGAAAAATGACAGGATATCCGCCGTCCACGAATTGTCATTAGAACATTTTCTGCAATATTGCTGATTTAGAATCATCGATATCTCCCTCATCCCAAGTCCAATTCAGCAGATTTTTTTTTTGAATTTGGCATTTTTTGCAAGGAATCCAGATCTAGTCTTTGATTTTGTAAATTTTTCACCAAAATTTTCAGATCTAATCTTCAAACTCGCCACCCAAGATATTCATGGAGTTTTCTGAAGATTGATGCTAAAAATTGAAACTAAAATATGCTTCAAACCCTCATTCCCATGGATTCGTAACCTGAATTTGATAACAATGATACGAATCCTGGGGGAAGGCCCCCCAAGATTTAAAAATTTGAAATGGATCTCACTAGATCTGCAAAATTACTATGACAGAAAAAAAGAGAGAACAAAAATAAAATAAAACCACAAAGAAACTTGTTTTATTAAAAATGAGAATAATTGTAGAAGCTACATTGTGGTGGAAAATATCTCCTTTTACAAACTGAGGCTTGTTATTTATAGCCTTTTTTGAGTTACAATACCATGTTTAGATACCATAGGTGGATACCATGGGTCAATACCATGGGTAGATACCACTTAAAATACCATAGGTAAATTCCATGTCCAGGTGAATACCATGTGGGGATGCATTCCATGGGTGGATGAATATCATGTATAGATGTCACTTACAATACCATAGGTGAATAAATAAAATGGTTCGATGAATACCATGGGTCAATGACATTTATAATATCATGGGTAAATTCCATGGGTGGATGGATAACATGGGTAGATGAATACCATGGGTGAATGCCATTTTCCATTCAGATCACATGATTATTTGTGGCATATAGTCATCAATGGTATATTCATTTCACTGAGATAGGAAGTGGCATGAAAGGTTGTAGATAGTCAAAGCCACAACTAGAATATGATAAGGTTTATTTAAAAACTCTATACTCTTCACATTTCTTCTTAAAACTAACTGTATGAATTTCAAAAATCTCTTGATAAGGTTTTTCTTAAAATTCAAGCCTTTAATTTGAATGGTTTGACTCATTGAACTAATTGGACATGATTCTAGAAGTTGAATGTGTTGAGAAAACAATGTATGAAATTTGTTGCTATTAGTGGTGGTTTTACTGGTGTTTTATCAATTTATATTGTGTGTTGTGGTTTGTGGAATTATTTTGGTGTGTATAAAACTAAATCAATCAATGAAATGATTCAGAACCACAAGCAACAAGCTAACTATTAAATCAACTAATGTGACCCACTAGGCTCTGAGAGAATTAGTTGCAAGTAGTTTCTAATAAGGTCAATTTGGTGTGACCTGTCATGCTCCAGGAGCATCAATACAAGTTATTTTTGTAAGTTTAATTTGTAAAAATTTTCACGGAATACATTATGTACCCATAATTTTATCCTATATAACTAATGAAGGCTACAGAGGATTATAGATTCAACAAATGTTGGAAGATCCATACGATTTTTAGTATCGAGACTGGGCCATTTCTCTCTAGGAGGTTGAGAAGCATTGTTTCTTCAAATCACATCAATGATGGTGTAAAGTGGTTATGTATTAAATTGATTAAGTGGGAAACTCAAAAGTGTGGTGAATAAAATAGCACAAACCGTGAGATTTTGAAGTGGATATGAGTGATAGTGATGACCATATTAGAAAAATATGATATACATTCATTTATTGTTGGGATGTGTGTTTCTATATTTGTTACATGTAAGCAGTAAGGGATGGTGTTGGAAGTAATGGTTACATGTCATTTACAAGTTCTTGTTATGAGGCACAAGGTGTCAATCTAGAATTTGTTGATTCCTATATGATTTGTAGGCTTGTCGTGTATGAGTCATAATTTATCATATTCAATGATATATATACTATAAATATGTAACTATTGAGATCAATATGTGACATAGTGGGTGATTTGTGTTGTGTGTGATATTTCTCTCACACGCTCTATTTTTCTAATATATTATAGGTTTTTGTTGGATTGATAACCATCACCATTAATGTTAATATCCTCCCCTAGTATTGGCTCCTTTTGGGAGAAATTTGATGCCATAAATAGTGTGAAAAAAAAGTAGGGTTTTCATCTCATCCCTTTCAAAGAAAATATGGACTGTATGATCATGAAAATTTTCAAAAAAAAAAAGTAACAGAGGCCCTATTTGATCTTTCATCTTCAATCTATCGATACGAACTTGGTGTCTTGTTTTGAGTCATGTCTGTATCCCTCCCTCTCTCTCTCACTCTCTCTCTCTCTCATTTCATTCAATAAATTGTATGGGTTTACAAAGCTTTAGTTGTTTTTTCTTTATCTTACTATGACATAATTGTGGAGAAGTGTTTTTCAAAAAATAGCCTTGACTTCTATTCTAGTGGTTTTTGTGGCGACATTTGGATGATAGCACATAATTTATCTGTTTGGATTCTATACAAAAGATTGAAAATTAATGATCCGCCAACTTCATTTATTTTCTCTCTTTGGTGATGAGGCACATTTATGTTTTTCTAGGAGAACCAATTTTTTCACCAACTTCAAAACACTTTATCCTTTCATAGAAAATCATAGTGTTCAAAGAGGTTTTGACAAAAAAACCCCACCATTTATTCCTTTGGCTGGTTTTTTATCTATCCACTAAGTAAAAACTTGTTATAGTCGAATCCAAGAAGAAATTTGAAGAAGTTTCCACATGAATTGAAAACTAGGGAATTTTGTTTGATATGGTGGGTGAATTATCCTTTACTACCCTACTCCCTTCAAAACCACTCATTTTCTTTTCTTTTCATTGAATTTTACCATCCCACATATGTTCTTTTTATTTTAATCACATAATTTTGGGTGAATATTACTCATATGGTTTTCATCTAATCGATTCAACTAATCTCATTTTGGTGTCCAAATAGCTCAACTTTCCAAGTATATCATTGAATTTTGCATCAAAACAATGTGTTATGAGACTCAATCAAATTTATTTTATTTCTAAATGTGCAAGAAAACTTTTCAAAACCTCAACTAATAACTAAATAAATATCCAAAACATAAATGTGATAGAACTCACAATAATATTTTATTAATCTCGGTGAAAGCCAAAAACTGATTGCGCAATACATGACAATGCTTCTTTATAAAATAAAATAACATGTACTCAATTATGGCTCACTTATCTACTTAACTACAAGTGACTCATCCTCAATACAACGAGTTTAAAATACTCTAGAACATTCAAGATTCCATTTTTGCATAATCTGAAGGGTTATACATAATCTATGACATTCTCATGAGTTATGCATAACCCAGAACATCATATTTCTCCATTAACTCAAAGTCTCCCCCTTAATGGAGAAATTACTTTTTTATCAAACATAACTTGTCTCTACATAAATAAAAACTTATATTTTCTAAGAGGATTAGTAAATATGTATTCCATATTATCATTCGTATTTCAATATATCAAATTAGTTTCCCTTGATTGCATTTTTTCTCATACGAAATAATGTTGGGTCTTAATGTTCTTTGATATGGAATGATAGAATGAGTTGTTCTGGAATTGGATAGAGATTTGATTTTCACACTTTTTAACTATTGGTAATCTCTCGATTTATCCCATGTCTTAAATAATTTTTCTAAGATAATTTTATTGATAGGTTGCTTTTCCTAAAGCCTTATACCAGCTTCAATGGAAGACAAAGAAACACTTGGTTGTTTCTTGTTGCTCCATGACACAATAATGCATCCAATACTGATTATGTAACATGAGCTTGACTTCCTGCTATCTTGATCACCTTCCCAGTCAAAATATGAATATCCTTTCAAATCAACATTCAAATCATTAGTATATTCAATACCATAGTTTTTAGTCTTCTTCAAATATGAAATGAATCTCTTTGTTGTTTTCGAGTGAATTTCATGTGGCTTTTCCATGAATTGGCTAAGTATGCTCACTGAATATGAAATCTCTAGTTTGATTGTAGTTAAATAATTCAAACTTCCCACCAATTATATATATAATGTTCCATCCACTTCCATTGTTTGATCATCAATATTGAGTTTAACATGTTGTTCTAGTGGCATAAATATTACTTTACATCCATTCATATTGAGTCTCTTGATTAATCTGTGTCTGTCTTTAATTGTGTGACAAAGTTGCAATAAATATTTCTCCAAACTTCAAGGCCTAAATAATAATGTTTCTCTCCAATATTATTTGTTTGAAATTCCTATGACATAATTCTTTTTATCTTTTCAATTACCTTGGTAGTACTTCTTATTATGATAAGATCACGAAAATATACAAAAACCAAAACAATATGTTGTTTTTCATCCGTCTTGATAAAAAGATTTGGATCTCCTTTACATTGAATAAAACCTTGTTGAGAGAATAATTTATTAATCTTCACATACAAAGACCTGGGTGCTTGTTTGAGTCCATATAATGTTTTATTTAACGTGAAAACAATATCCTCTTGGACATGTTTTACAAAACCTTATCATTGAACAAGATAGACTTCATATTTGAACTCTCCATTCAGAAATATTGTTTTGAAATCTAATTGATTTATCTTCCAATTATGCTTAGTTTCCAATCCAATCATCATTATAATGGTGTTCATTTAGCTACCAGTTCTGAAATTTTCTTCATAATTTATCAGTAATTTTTGTGAATAACCCTTTTCTACAAGTCTATATTTATATTTATCAATAGTTCCATCAACATTAAATTTATTTTTGAACAAACATTTTGATCCTATTGGAAGTTTATCTTTAGGTAATTATGTCAATTCCCGTGTATCATATTTTTATAATATAATCATATTCCCCCTTCATATCATTTATCTATTCTACATGTTCATTAGCTTCTTTAAAATTCAAAGGTTGTAGTACATTCATCAGTTTAGTCATAAATTCATAGTATTTATACCTTACTATTGGTTGGATTTTGCATGAGTATATTCTTGTCTATTCAATGTTTTCATCATTTCTTGAGCTTTGTGGTGACTCCTTTCCTCCTCTACATTTTCTCTCACTGCTAGAGGTGTGCATATCAATAGATTCTTCCTCTTGTTTCTGCTCTTGTTTGTCATCAACATTTTTTGTAACATCATCACAGTCCTGAGGAATATGCCATGCGTCATAATTGTCCTCTTTATGGCCTTGATTTGAATGTTCATGAAACAAACCATCCTTTCTTGTAAAAAATTAATAAATAGAAGGATCAAACATTTTAGATGCTTTATGATTATAACAATAACCAAGGAAGACACACTTGATAGATTTAGCATCATGTTTTATCTTGTGTTCTTTCAGAAAATGAGCAAATAATTTATTCCAAATATTCTTAAATGACTTTATGTTTGTTTATAACCATGAAGTTCTTCAACTAGAGTCTTATTATTTAAAATTTTTGTTAGAATTATATTTTTTAAATAAACAACAGTACTAGTAGATTCTTCCCAAAATTATTGGTCATATTTCTACCTATCATCATGCTCCTTGTACATTCTACTAAGGATCTGTTCTTCCTTTTGTCTACTCCATTCTTTTGTGGGGTGTGTGGCACTATATATTGTAGTATTTTACAATTTCTCTTAATGTATATTATACTCCTTGATCATTCAGAGGATTTTTATATATTTTCATGTTTTCTTCTGAACCAAGATTTTAAAATATTTAAAATATTTAAATACGTCACTCTTCTTTCTCACAAAATAAACCCAAGTGTATTTTGTGCAATCATAAATAAATATCAAGAAATAATATGCTCGTCCTAATGATCTAGTTTGCATAGGCCCACCCACATTTGTATGCACAAGCTAAATAATATCCATTTAAATTATATATTTATGAGTAAGGAAGTCTTCCCTATGCATGTTCCCTAAATAACACCCTTCATATGTCAAATATGCATTCCTTAACAGTGTAAGTCCCTCTACCATTATTTTTTTTGTAGTACCAACAATTTGTGATAATTACAGTGGCCATTCCTCTAATGAAAAATAACTTTTGTTGTCATGGTAGCGGATACAAACACATTTTGACTTTTTTTTGGTCACATCAAGCTTTTATAAGCCTCCCATTCACAATCCCATTGCTATTATGTTGTATTTATCGTGTATATCCTTGAAAACACAATGTGAGTTAAGAAATTTCACTTTTATATTATGGTTTGCAATAGATGAAAAATAGATTAGATTCTTCCTTATTCTAGGAACAGACATCACATTTTGTTTTTTTCTTACATCACAATTTGGTAAGGTTACACATACATCGCCATGAAATTTGATTTCATGAGATCGATTATCTCCTAAATAAATGTGAGTGAAATTATTATTTTCATGACAGGTAGAAAACCATTCATTTTTTCATGTCATATGAATTGAAGCACAAGATTCAATAAACCATACACTAACATCATCAATTCTGTTGATAATGAAACTTCTGAAATGAATAATTTGAGATTATTTACATTAGCACTAACCGAAGCTTTGTGATCAACAATGTTGCATGAATGTCTTGTATGCTTAGACTCATCAAATTTCCTTTTTAGGCAATATTAAGGAAAGATTCCATCCATACCATAGTATAAGCATATATCCTTCCTCTTTATATCAGTATTTTTCCTTCGTGGTGTTGTGCCTTATGTGGTTTTGCATATGAATTGCCTCCTTTGTTCCTGTCCCATGGCTTTCCTTTGTACAATTTCTTCCCTTTTGTCACCAACTAAAAATCTACAAATTGAGATCTTCCATTTATATTCTTCCTTCTCTCTTCTTCTTGCAAGAGAATACTAGTAACTTTATCAAAGGTAGGAGATTTTTTCCTAGATGAAATTCGAATGATAAACATATCATAATCATCTAACATGGTAGTCAATGTGTTTGTCACTACACGATTGCTTGGCTTATAGGAAGTTTCTTTGGTTCTAGAAAGAAAATCAATAATAGTTCTCTTTACCTCCATGTTAATTGAGAAAATTTTCTTCTTTAAAAATAATACTATATTAGTATTGGGAGTTTCATACAACTTTTTAACTGTCTCAAATGTTTCGTGAGATGTAGCACAATGAGTGATATGTGGAATAATTATATGGTCTTTTATAGACATTTGCAAGTACCTTGCCCTTGGTCTCTCTCTGCTCCCAATTTTTAACTAAAGTTGGCAGTGCTGGTTGGTTTATTGTTGAAGGATCATCCTCAAAAAAGTCATTATCACTTTCTCATTTATTTCTGCTAGCATTATCATTATCTAGTGAAACAATTAGTGGTTCAAAATTGTTGTTACTGGCATATTGTTTGGGTACAAATGTCAAATAGCAATGTGCAATTTGTTGAGATTAAGTTATTAAGAAAATTATTCAAATTTCCAAATTATTAGAATTGTTACATATTTTGGTACTCCTCAAGTTTAATATAGTCAAAATCAACAAAAACTACTTTTATTTATATTCAAACCTATTACAAGGCTGTCACTCATATTCAAACCTATTACAAGGTTCACATGAAAAGATTGAAATTTTTCTAGAATAAATAAAATAAATTTATACATATTTATGATATAATTAAAATAATTAATAAAAATAAAAAATAAAAATAAAATTAAAAATTATTTATTTGTAAAGATTTAAATATCAATGAACTTAAATTTATAACAAATGTTATAGAAAACTTATTTTATTAATCAACATGAAATTGATAAAATAATATGAAACAAAATTTATTTAAAATTCATTAGACCGCAATGATTGCACGGAAAGGACATTATGAAAATAATCACTTCAGAAAGAGTGAAGGAATGTAAAATAGGGTGACATTTTCAATATCAAAATGACTTCAAACCAAACTATTCATTCCACCGAAAACACATTTTTGAGGGGAATTCTTATTTAACGCAACCAAGAGAAAAAAATGCAAACCAGTATGCGTCGTATTTGGAATGGACGTATAGATACTCAAAACACCAGGAATCACGGAGCAATTATGTTTTCACGGACGCGGGGGCGGTGATGGACACTGAGGGTTAGGCCCATAATTTCGACACTATGAAGGGCCAGAATGAGGTACTGGTCCTCTAGGTTTCTCTTCTTCCCACGGAGAATCTGGGCTATTCACCTGCCACTACTCCACCTGCAGGTAGGGAAATCGCGTAGCAGCAGTAGCAGTAGCGTGATTGAGAATGAGCGTGAATAGGAGTATGTAAAGTATCACATTATAAACGTTTAGGTTTCCATCATCAATTAGCAATCTAGTAAATTCCTTAGCAATGCCGGCAATGCACACCATGATGGTTGAGGCCCTTCAATATATGTGCAAGGCTTCTTAACATCCATACCCGCACCGAGGCCCAAAATATATATAGTTTGTTAGGGTTGTCTGAAATAGCTGTTTGTTTTCCAGATCGTCTAAAATGCAGAATTTAGAGATGGGCTGCCAGGTATTTCTTGCTATTAATTAATAAGTGCAGTTAGAGAAGGCCGTTTTGCCATGTTTTGCAATTATTTATGTTTAGTAATTAGTTGTAATTTTTAGGAATATTGTTTATTTGATCTATAAATTGTGAATTTTTTTTTGGTAAAAATCACATCTAAATAAATTTGGTCGACCCCTTTCGAATCAGCGAGTGTGGTTCATAAACAGAACTTGATGAAAGATCTGATCAGGAAACCCAATTAAATATATACTAGAAGCTCCAACTAGCCGTTGAAAGATAACAGCTAGTTTGACTAAATCAAAGTCATAGAAAAAAAATAAATAAATAAATAAAAATAAAAATAAAAATAAATAAACAAATAATATAAAAATGATTAAAGATTATTTTTATTTATCTTTATTTTTATTTATTTATTTATTTATTTTCTATGACTTTGATTTAGTCAAACTAGGTGTTATCTTTCAATGGCTAGTTGGAGCTTCTCGTATCTATTTAATTGGGTTTTCTGATCAGATTTTTCAAGTCTTGATGATGAATCACATTGGCTGGTTCGAAACGCCTCGACCCAATTTATTTGGATGTGATTTTTACCGAAAGATTTTTTTCATAGTTGTAATTTTATTAATAATGGATAAGTGGAATAGATGATATGAGATCTTGGATTCATATAGATGGAAATATTTGATGATAATTATATTGATTTAATATTTGAAGCATAAAGAAAAATTAAAAAATATTATATATAAAGTCAAAATATCTCATATTGGATAAATCATATCCAATGTGCACTAATTTTTTTCTTTTTATCATGAAGATATCTCTTTCTTAAATAAATTAATAGTATTGAATTGTATTTTATCTAGAAAATTGTAAAGTTGTGAAGTAAATTAATAACACAGTATTTATATTATATTTTTATTTTTAAATTATACATTTTTATTTAATTGATGGAAATTTTATTTCTCATAATTTTATTTAATTTAAAAATATATATAATTAATAAAAAATGTTAATTAATCAATTTTATAGTTATTTTCTCAATCAAATATTTACACAAAGCTTCTTATTCCAACTTTAGGTGGAAGAGTTTTTGTTGACCTTTTTTTCAATATAATTACATGGTCGAGATTAAATGTGGGGTGAATTAACCCAGAATATGCTTCTTCTTATTTACAGATCCACGACTCTAAGTAAGAGGGATTATGAAAAGATAGAGAAAAAATATTTGAAACTATATAAAAAAACATTTGTCGGTGGTGACACGTGTGGAGAGAAATCGACATCCCATCAATGTGTTTTCCTCATGGATGAGGTACATTTTGGTGGAGAACCAGAGTTGGTGAAACAATGACCATGGTGTATGATAACAATGATTCCACCACAGGGGAATATGAAACGAGACAAAATGATCGCTTGATCAATTCAATGGAACCTTATTCACCAAAATTGAAATCGAACACTGTTGAGACAACCTTGGATCTGAGAGTGGTCCCTGTCTTTCCTTGGCATTGTTATCCATCCTTGTCTGGACCATGTGTGAGTTGAGTAGCATGGGATAGGACGGAGTTGTTGAATCAGTAATGTATGGCAGTCCTAGGAATGCTAGATTTCGGTGGTCACACAAATCACACACTCAAATTTGTGATGGGTGATTGAAATCGAAAACCATGTGGTTGTAGTGCCTACTATACTGACATTTATTTCAAAAGTTGGAGATATCGGTGCGAGTAGGTAGATTGCAACATTAACGTGTATGTGAGATTAGCCAAAAATTACATGCTTGCACTCTCAATCCAATTACAGAATACACCGCTGCTCACAAAATATAAAATAGCATCACTGATAATTTTATAAAAACATCACTTAGATGGAAGGTGGGAAGAGATGACCTTCTTATATAGAAAGCAGAAATTGCATCTTTCATTTCCTAACCCAGAATCATATCTTTGCTCCATTGCTAAGACCTTCACATCTCTTCACAATACAATTTGTTGGTAACACAGAGAGGAGAAACACAATAATTAACACACACAAACCATATGAGATGCTACTTTTCTATATTGGCTACAAAAACTTGATTGATAATCATTTATTATAATGAACTCGCTGATGGGTATTTAAAAATTTTTCGACTATTGACTCACCTAAGATAACTTCACATACACACATACTCTAAATTCGGCATTTCCAAAAATATATCTTAACTCAAACTCACTCCACTTGACTCAGTTAACAGAATCTCCTAAATTTAGCCAGGTCTGGCATGCAGGAGTGATTATAATTTCTAACACTCCCCCTTAATTACAATCGTATGAATAAACATAACTCAAACATGAATTAACTATGCCTCCTAGGCTTACAATAGATATTAAATCAATTATCACTTAAACAAGATTGTTGATCTTCATTCTCTACTACACGTTATTACTATAGGATCGATATTTTTTTACTTTTTGTTGCAATGTTTACTTCTCTTTAATTTTATCTAATTATGTCTTCTATGCCATCCTCTTCAAGGAATATTTCTGTTAGCACCCCACCAATTCTCCGAAGGCTGAAAATGAGACCAAAATAGGTAACCACATGCAACTTTGACCTAGTAGCTAGCCCTGCTTGGCTCATAGGGCTCTCTAAATGAAATCACAGCCAAGGATTTACTGTGACATGAAAGATATTAGGCTAGATATATTTAGATCATGGTTTGGTTTCTTTGATGGTTTTCTGTTCAATGGTAGCTTAGCTCTAGGACAACTAGGTCTAGGCTTTGAAAATCATATTTGCAGAGATATTATGGGGAAAGGTAGGCACATAATTTAGCAGTTTAGAGGTATATTTCCGCATAGGGTAGATTGGTAAGGTTTGAAAATGAGCATGAATCTCATGAATTCATTTACATCAGAAGAATATGAAAAAAAATGTGAACACTTCTCCAAAACATTCCATTATATCAATGAATTCGCTTTAGTATCTTAGGAAACAAACACATTAAGCATGGAAATGTAAATGGAAGGTAAAATAAATTCAAACATATGATCACAGAAGGAAAAAAATTATTAAAGCACATACCACAAGAATCCCACCAGAAAAGCTACAAATTTTGTCTTACTTCCTGCCAAATTCAGAAGTACACTAGTATCCACAAGGCCCAATTCCATAGCATCCAACCTTTGAAAAATATTAAAAAGTGCCTCATATAGTAACTGAGGTCAAAATCCTCCCCTGGAGGTCCAATTTACAACAAGAAACACCAAATACATGCACCTACCCAATGTATGCTACATATAAGGGAGGTTACTCAACCATTTCCTCCTTTTTGTAACCACTATGAGAGATTTCCTCAAAGAATTAAATGGAGGATAACACATGTTGTGAAACCATCTCCATAAATAGAAGAAAAGAGATATCAATGTCTTAGAAATAAGCCACTTCGAGGGGGAAACCTCCAATACATTACATGAATGAACAATTCTTGGATGTTACAAATTAAAAAACCTCCTTTCTATATATAGGAGCCCATAGGGCCACAATGTAATCCTAGCCAACCTAACAATAATAATTTAAGGGGACAATAATAACAATATGGGGGTTACAAGGGTACAATAATCACAATAAGGGGGTTACATTATCAACAATAAGGGACTATACTAGTAATATAGGGACCTAACATGCCCCTCTCCTTCAAAAAATTGTTTTCCTCAACACTTGAGTAGCTCTGGGTGCTTTTGTATAAAATTATCATCCTCCCATATAGAATCTTTAGTGGGTAAGTTCTTCCACTAGATGAGATACTCTTAAATTGATCGATTTATTAGCTGTCGAATTCTGGTTTCCATGACCGCTTCAGGTTCCAATATGATTTTTCCTTATCAAGTTCTGACAATATTCATTGAACTTGAATATTTTCACCTATAACCTTCTTTAAGCATGTGTTTTGGGGAAAATCACCCTAGAGGTTTGTTGGGCTTAAACCTCCACAAAGCAGGGGCATGCTACTTAAGAAGGACTCACACAACCATACATGTTCATGAAAAACTAAATAGAGTAGATCGAGGAAGCATCGTAGGTCTACTGCTACGTATCCCTGTCCAAACTCTCAAAGAATCGGTTCTTCTCTTGTTCCGAAAAGACAAGAAGAAACAAGCACGAAGAAGTGGTTGTACAGCATATATCTACTCTAAATGTTAGTGAACCATAGCAAAAACATCGTATATCATACGATACTAACAATATTTCACATATGCGTACATCAAATACCATATTTTTAATAAGATGGTACTTATGTATTATAAATAGCATGTACAGAAATAACGAGTGGAGAGATCACCTGAATCCTTCCACGATCTTCGAGCAGACCGTCGTCCGGATCCGTCCCACCATTGCCTCGCTAAGATTCCTTCTGAACTGGTGCATACGAGATGACATATAAAGGAATGAACATCTCCAAGAAACAAAAGTTTCTTCTAATGAACTGGGAAGTGCAGGAGGCACGGGAATTCAGACTTGGATAGGGAATACCAACAGAGTATAATATCAATAATTCTCTCTCTCCCTTAGGCCATACACATGAGGTGCTTTTATACTCCCTCAAATTAGTTTCAACAGTTGGAAACAGTTGGTCACGTGCTGGGGTGGTTGAACTACCAGAGTAACCATCAACCCAGCCCGAAAATAGGGAATTTTTATATATTTTTTAATGATTTTGTCCAATTCTATAGGAATGGGTGCCCAAAAGCCATAAAAGCAATCATGAATCATATGAAGGTGAGAAATGATGCTATAACAGTGTGAAACATGGAAAATTGGATGCACACGTGAAGAAGCAAGAAGCTCCAATTTGTATGCCATAGTACCAATATTTTGTAGCACCTTGTAAGGACCATATTACTTTGGCGATAATTTATTATCCTTCTTATCTTGCTTGAGAGACATTTGTTTGTATGGTTGTAGCCGTACAAATGCCCAGTCTCCTACATCAAAACTTCTATCATTGCGATGTTGATCTACATGTTGTTTCATTCGAATTTTTACCAAATTCAGGTTATCCTTTAAGAGTTGGATAACTTTTTGTTGATGCTAGATGTGATCTTCCATTGCTTGAACCTTCAAATTTTCTCTTAAAGATGATGTGATGTATGTTGGATGATATCCATAAAGTTCCATACATGGGGTCATTTTTCTGTAGTATGGAAGGAAGTGTTATACCACCATTTAGCGAGAGGTAACCACTTGACCCATTAAGTTTTTTTATCAGATACAAAACAACGAAGATATCCTTCCAAACATTTATTTAATATCTCAGTTTGACCATCAGATTGAACATGATAAGATGAGCTATGAGATAATTGACTACCCAGACAAGAAAATAACTCCATCCAAAAATTTCCACTAAAAATGGGATCTTTGTCCCTCACAATAACCCTTGGGTTTCCATGTAGCTTCTGAGTTGTGTCCATAAACGTAGTAGAAACTATACTTGCTTTAAATGGATCAAATAATGCAAAAAAGCGTGCATACTTGGTAATTCTATCAACTGCCACCATGATGACACTCTTTCCTTCGGACTTAGGTAAACCTGTGATAAAATCCATTGAAATATCCTTCCAACGTTGAGTTGGAATGGATAAAGGTTGTAGAAGACCTAGGCTCTTAATTTTCTCAACTTTATTCTGCTGGAAAACTAAACATTCCGCCACAAACTTCTGAATATCATATTTAAGGCCATCCCAAAAAAATTCTTTCTTCACCTTGTGGTAAGTTTTTAAAAACCCTGAGTGTCCTCCTAAAGGAGAAGTGTGCAATTCCAAAATAATCTTTTGTTTTAGTTGGGAATTCTTACAAATATATAAGCGATATTTGTACCATAAGGAGTCATTTTTCCAATTAAATGTATCAGATGTACTAGGATCTTGCTACAACTTTTGAATAAGTGTCCACACTTCTTCATCCTCCTTCCATTCATATCTTTCTTCAGTTGTCCAATTTGGTTGGATAATAGAAATGGCACAAAGAAATGCATGCACCTCTTCATTCTTTCTTGAGAGTGCATCTGCAACAACATTTAGCTTCCCTTTTTTGTAGATTATTTCAAAGTCATAACCCAACATCTCTGTGACCCATTTTTGCTACTCTTCTGAAGATAGCTGTTGTCCAAAATGTGTTTAAGACTATCATGATCATTTTTTACCTTGAACTGTCTTCCCATTAGGTTAGTTCTCCATTTCTTTAGTACATGCAGTATTGCTAACATTTCCTTCTCATAAATAGGTTTCTGTAAATAATTTCCTTTGATTGGACGACTTTAAAAAGTAATGGGTATTCCTTCTTGCATTAAACCAACACCAATTCCATTTCTTGAGGCATCACATTTCACAATAAAGGTTTTTGTGAAGTCTGGCGTAGCTAAGACCATTGCTAGGCACATTGCCTCTTTAAGATGTTCAAATGCTTTAGTTGCTTCAGGAGTCCACGAAAATGCATCTTTCTTCAATAATTTTGTTAGATATGCTACTATTCTCCCATAATTCTTAACAAAATTGCGATAATACCCTGTTAACCCGAGAAATCCTCGCAACTGCTTTATGGTTGTGGGGAATTTCCATTCCTTGATGGCTTTAATTTTGTTAGGGTCTACCTTAACACCCTCGTGAGATACAATATGACCCAGATACTGCTCCTCTTGTACTCCAAAGGAACATTTGGATGTTTTTCCATATAATTGTTTCTCCTGCAATAGTTTGAGCACCCTATCAACATATTGAACATGATCCTTCCAAGACCTACTGTAGATTAGTATATCATCAAAATATACTAGCACAAATTTTCTAAGGGTTTGAAAATGGAATTCATCAACCCTTGAAATGTAGGAGGTGCATTTTTAAGGCCAAAAGGCATGACCAAAAATTCATAATGACCCTCATGAGTCCGAAATTTTGTTTTTGGAATATCTTCAGTCTTCATTCTAATTTGATGATTTCGTGAATGAAGATCCAACTTGGTAAAATAAATTGCTCCATGTAATTCATCAATCACAGGAATGGGAAATTTATCTTTAATGGTGAGCTTATTGAGCTCCCTATAATCAGGAGACATGTACCATGATCCATCCTTCCTGTGTACCAGTACTACAGGAGTAGAGAAATAACTTTGACTAGGTTGAGTTATACCAGCCTCTAACATTTCTGCAATCATACATTCAATTTCACCCCTTTGGACATAACGATATTTGTAAGGTCGGATTGTTGGAGAAAAAATTCATGGAATAAAATGAATAACATGATCATGATCACAAATAGGTGGGAGTCCTTTGGGAGTATCAAACAAATTGGAATTATTGTCCAAGGCTCTTTGGAGATTTGGAGAAATAGATGATTTTGATGTTGGAAGTTCTAGTCAGCATAATTGTGCAATTATGCCTCATTTTTCTCTCTTCAGAAGCTTTGTCATGACATTAGAGATTATTATCTTTCTTGGCTTCCCTGTGATACCCCGTAACTCGATTTCCTTTCCTTCCAAGAAAAATTTCAAGAAATTTTCTTGAAAATTAAAAGCTATCGTCCCCAAAGATTGTAACCATTGTACTCCTAGTACTACATAAGCACGTCCCATTGGGATGGAAAGCATTGGACTATTCAATACATATTCCCCCATGGATAGCTTGATATTATGGTATTTCCCAAAGCAATTTATTGTTCCTCCATTTGCAACCATCACTTGACATTCTGGCGCTGGGTATAGGAAACAATTCAATTCCTTGGCTACCTTACAATGAATAAAATTATGGGTACTACCTTAATCCATCAACACTATTACATTTTTCTTCTTGATAATTCCTTCTATCTTGAGAGTTTGAGGAGTGTTAATTCCTGCCAATGCATTACACCATATGGTCAGACTCATTTCTTCCTCTTCTAGGGTTGGTTCCTGGTGTATATCCTCTTCCTATTAATTTTCTTCTTCCTCTTCACAATCTATGTAAAATAATTTCTTCTCAGCACACTTATGACCTTTAGTGTATTTGCTATCACAACTGTAGCAAAGCCCTTTTGCTCTTCTTTCTTCCAATTTTTGTGGTGTCAACCTTATAGGTTGTTGAAATATAGGAGTAGCAACACTTCCCTCTTTATATAAATGAGCGGTAGGCTTCCTTGTCGCCATAATTTTACATTCAATTTTTCTTGCCAACATGAATGCCTTCTCCAATGAATTAGGTTCCAAAATGTGAACTTCATGTTGGATGTTATCCTTTAAAGTACCTATGAAGAGATCAATCTTGTGTTCCTCTATAATATCAGTTACCCTTATATTCAATTTTTGGAAGTCCTCAATGTGCTCCCCCACTAAACCCTTTTGTTTGAGATTTATCAATTGGCTAAAGAAGGTGTTTCTCTCTGTATCCTCATAATGTGCTATCATTTCCTTCGTAAAAACTGACCAGGTGACAATTTTTTTACAGGAGAAAAGCCATCGATACCATACAAATGTATTTTTTTCTAGATGTAAAGTTGCAATGCGTACGTTTTGTGTGTTTTTTCACATTATTGAGTTCAAAATATTGCTCCATATGTAGTATCCATGTTATAGGATCCTTGCCATCAAACTTCCTCATATCCATCTTTGGAATATGGTGGTTCTTCCTACCAATATTGGATTTTATGAAATCATGATCATCATTTATTTTTTTCTCATCATTGGTTTCCTCTACTATCTTTTCACCATTAGTAAACATTTTTTGTATCAACTTTGTCAGACCTTCCATGTCTGCTTTTAGATCATTCTTCCATTTTTCCATTTTAGCTTCCATGTCATCCATCTTAGCTTCCATGAAAACTTTCATGCCACCCATCTTAGCTTCCAAACCATTCATCTTAGCTTCCACACATTTCTTCAAACCATATATCTTAGTTTCCATGCCCTTCTTCAAAACTTCCATTTCATTTTTTTTTTCTCTTTGCGATAGTGAAATTTGGTGCACTTGCTCATGGACTTTTGATATCTCATGTTCCATTTCTTCATCTTCATGCGTCATAGCAGAGGCTTCTGAAGGGTTATTGGGTGTTGAATTCTTTTTGGGAGGAATTTTAGAACCCAATACTGATAGCTATGCTCAATAGGCCTTTGGAATCAACTAAAATTGATTTTTCAAACAAGACTTATGCTATTTGAAAAAAAAATACACACCTTTTTCTTGATTTCGAGGAACTCGATATTGAAATTGAATTATCTCTATTATTTTGGATCTTCAATATTTGAAAGTTGGCCCTGAATTCAAGCTCTAAATCTTCTTTCGAATGCCATAGGTCTGACCTAAGTTGGATTCTTCAAGGCCAAGTTATGTCCAATCTCCCATAATGACCAAATTATGGACTGGTTCAATATAGCACAATTATACAACTTGCCATGTGTCAGTGTTTCCTACTTTGGCTCTGAAATTGATAGAAAAGAGACTATAGTCTTTGTACTTGCATCCAATTTTTATAGCATTCAAATATGATGCTCAGAGACAAATTTATGAAGGTTTTCCCACGATAACCTCTTTGAGATGAAATTCGGGAGCCTGAAAAAGACCTAACTTCAACAGATCATATCTGTAAAAATATTGTGAACCAAGGTCTGAAATTTTGCAACGATGTTCTTTAGGATTTTGGCTTCGCTCTATAAAAATTTCAGCTTCTTAACCTTCGTAGGAAAAAATTATAGCGAAAATTCCACGATGACATGTTTAAGTGAAATTCAGGAGCCTACAAAATTCCCTACCTTCCGCAGATCATATTATGAGCTAAGCTCTAAAATCTTCTGACGATCTTCCTTGGTATTTTAGCTTCGCACCCAAACAATTTTAGCTTCTGAACCTTTGTAGAAAAATAATTATATCTAAAATTCCACGATGACCTGTTTGGAGCATTGAAACCCTAGAATCCAAAGCTATTATACCAAATGTTGTGAAACCAACTCCAGAAATACAAGAAAAGAGATATCAACACCTTAGAAATAAGCCACTTTGAGGGGGCAACCTCCAATACATTACATGAATGAACAATTATTGGATAATACAAATTACAAAACCTTCTTTCTATATATAGGAGTCCATAGGGCCACAATGTAATCCTAGCCGACCTAAAATTAATAATTTATGAGCACAATTATAACAATATGGGGGTTATAAGGGTACAATAATAATAATAAGGGGGGTACACTAACAACAGTAAGGGACTATATTAGTAATATAGGGACCTAACAAGAAACCTAAGAAAAATTAACCCATTTACATTTAATTTTAACCCTTACTTTCATTTAATATTACCTCTTAACTTTTACCAAAATCAAACTAGGAATTACCAAAATTTACACAGTGAAATTTCATGAAAATTTATCAGTGGTTTGTAGATTAGAAGTGAGCTCTTAAAGTACGTTTTTGGGTTCTTTGAGAAAGTCCAAATTCAAGTCTGAGACCTATTGTAGAAATATGGGAGAGTGTAGATGTATTTAGAGTGCTTAGTCATGCAAAATGACCCTTTCCAGACTAAGATATGGCCATTTTCCAAAGGTGTCTCCAAGTGCGTAAGGAAAGATAAAAAGAGAAGCAAAATGGTGATTTTTGACCCCTTTTTTGGATTTTTCTCGAAATTTGTACATTGTAATAGAAAGCTCAGAAAATGGGTTTTTAGAGGAGGCCACTGGAGTTCCAAAAATTTATCATTTTTTCATCTAGAGATCTAGGGAAGAAGTGCAGTGTGAGCTCACTACACTTTTGGACCTAGTCAAAATTGCTAAAATTCCCAAAAATGCACCAGATTTCACCAAAATGAAAAAATTTCTCAAAATTTCCTCAAAATTGGTCCATAGATTCAAAATAAGGTGCGTTATGCTATCATTTATTCATAAACAAGTATTTCAAACCTACCCTTGTCCATTTTACTAAATAGGGTTTCCTTTAATTTAGTTTGGAACTGTTTGACTTTGACATTACAAATTTGATTTCTGGCATAATAATGGTCAACCATATGCTTATGTACTTTCTTATCCCTTTTGGCCTTGTAAAGGAGGTTCCCCAAGTGAATTTTTACTTTCTCAAGCCAAAAATCCTTGCTTTCATTGGTTTCATTGGCTATCCTTTCTTTGAAACTCAACTCTTCATCTCGTGGGTTTTACTCTCTTTCCTTTTGCAATGCTCTTTGGACACCCATGGTCATTGGTCTCTTTCTTCTCACCAGTTATTCATGCTTCTCTGAATCTTCGGTTTCAACCTTGATTTTCCTTTCACATCATGCATTCTTGCCTCAAACTAAATTTTCTCCAAAGACAAGTATTTTTCCTTGAGCTCATGCTTTTCTTGCTCTAGAAAAGAAATGATGAAATTTTCCCTTTCCATGATATCTTGGAGCTCTTTGATTTGAGAATATTTTCCTTTGATAATACTATCTAGGTTTTTATGTTCATCACTTGCCTACACGTCTACTAGATCAAAAGCATGCTCTTCCTCATGAACGGATATCTCATGTTGTATTGGTATTCCCTACTCTACTAATGTGGTATTTGTTGCTTCCTCAATTTGAGGAGAAAACACAAGCCTTCTTCCCCTCTGATATGTTTGGTTGATCTCAGGTGTAGGTTTATTTGTCATTGATTCTTTTGGTGATTGATCTTCTACCTTCTCTGATCAACCTACCTCCTGCATGGTAGGTGACATGGTTTTCTACTAACTTGGTGTAGTAATTATGGGTATTTGAAAAGGTGCCTTAATGAAGGAATCCCATGTCATATTATTTTTTGCTAACTAATGGAGAATTATAACCTTTCCCAAAATATGATTAAAAAGTCTAGCATAATTCTCTCTGCCTTTCACTTGCACCCTTTCAGACATTTTAAGCATGCTCCTATACAAGAAATTGCACAAATTAAAATATTTAACAGTTATGAAGTACATGAGAAGTGTTATGTGGTATTGATACATCTTTGAAAATTTGGTGTGGCATGTAAATAACTTCATGAAAACCTTCATTAATGGTGCATATCTCTCCAACGGATATATAAATGGGAAAACATGTGAATTCTCTCCTTTTAATTTCGATTTTAAGTAGGGTTTGTATTATTCAAGGTCCAGGTCCATGATCCTGAAAAAATTATCTCCATGATTTGGTAGTCCTATAGCATGATATATGTCATCTACTAAAAATATGGAATAAATCCCTGCAATAGTAGCCTTTTCTCCATTCAAAGTGATTGAAAAAATATCTATGAGCTCCTCATGAGATCCTACTTCCTGCACCCTTTGACAAAACCTTAAACAATTCATATCTTCCAAGCACTTCTTGATAAATGGAGAGGATGTGATTTCATTGCAATTGGAAGGCTCAAACCTCAATATTCCCCCCCACCCTTTGTTATAATTCACTTTGATGTTGATGAGTCAGCTTCCATAGTTTCAAACCATGGGCGGAAGGCAAGCAAAACAATGGATTTTGTAGCTATGAGTGGATGGAGTAATAATATGGGTTTGGGAGTTTCCTAAATTTTTTAGAAACTTTAGGGGGGTAAGGAGTGATGTTAGTGAGTAGGGGAAAATGGAAATTTGATAAATGAGTGAGGGGATGGGGAGGTAAAGGGAAAAACATAGTCCTACCCTAGAAGGACATAAGGTGGACTAACGTTTATAGGGAAAATGATAGAAATGGAGAGATGAGGTTTTTTAGTGTATGGAGGTAGTCTATATACTACAAATAGATTTGTAGGGGAAATAAAACTAGGCTTTTCAATAGAAAATCATCATTTGGAAACTAAAAGCATGAAATGTAAATAAACCGCAGGAGAAGAGGTTTTTTATTATATTTCCTTGGTAAACAACAAAAAGGAGGATCTGGAAGGTTTTGACTTACTTGTGGAAAGCGATGGAGGTTGTAATGACTGAAGAGAAGCTTCAGAAAACCAATTTGGTAACTAAATACTACTTCTGCAATGCTCTATCTAATGTGCAACATAGTCCTCCTGTGTACAGTGCCTGTGCGCAACACAGTGTCTTTTCACACAACACCCTTCTCAGATGCACAACATAGTGTCTATTTGTGCAACACCGTCAAGTTTTGTCCAGTGATAAGGAAAAAACCAATTTTTCTTTCCAATGATAGAAGGCAGCTCGATAATACAAGGATATAAGAGTGCAAATGAGTTTCCCTGTTTCCATTTATAGATTTCTTTTGAGTAATTTCATGAATGAGTTCAGATGGCCCACCTCATAAATCTCAATTTATTTTTAGAACGTTGTATCCTTATAAAATTTAGTTGCAACTTTATAACAGAGGAAATTATTACATAATAGAAACAATAAAATACATTTTGAATCAAAGTTTATTAAAAAAACTTGCCTATTACCACTCCTCCAATTTCCATATTTTATGTATTTAATGACAGATTTGGTGACCTTAAAACCTTAATGACATAATGGAGACACTAAAATGAATGAAATATCAGTGATGATCATATTTGAATGATGATACACTCAATTGAGTGATGACAAATACCAGCATGTCAAAATTTTGGAAGGGGTGGAAATAGTTCTAGACCTAATACACAATGACCAAATTTTTACTTGAAAACCTAATGAAATGAAAAATATTTGAATATGAGACCCTAATAGGACATGATAGCATTTGATCACCTGTGACAAGATTTACACACTGAGATTAATATTGGCTCCAGCTAGGGATGGAAGATCCTTTGAGGTGTCAGGAAAATCGTAGTCCAAGTAGCCTAAACATTGGGCATGGAGTCAATATTGGGTGTGGAGCCTGATTATTTTGTTTATTTTGTATCACAGCGTTGTACCACTGTACCTTAATGGGGGTAGCTATTCCACCCGTAAGTAAACGCTGCCTAGGGGGTCCAGGGGGGTGGCTGTGACTTTATAGAGCCTCCCTGGCGGGGGTATTTAGGGGCAGTGCCTCCAAAGCTAAAAACAGATGTAAAATTTCCTGGTAAAAGTATAGTAATTTCTAGTCAATCTGGGTCGTTCATTAGGCATATGATCTGACAGTAGAAGTTATGTTTAGTTTAGGGTCTTTTTCCCTAGAAGGAAACCCCTCGCTTTGTATGAGGGTATTGTATTGCGGCTGTGGAATGTATGTGTATTATCAGAGTGATAAATATATAGGGAGATTGTGATAGAGAACAGAGGATATTACAACAGATCTGTTGTAGGTTGTGTCTCTTTATTTTGTTGGATCATATAAAGGAAGAATTGGTTGTTTGGGGTGAACGTAGCCAAAACTAGGTGAACCACACATATCTGTGTCTCTCTAGTTTTATGTGTTTTGTGTGCTTCTATTTTTTGCATATTTTATGTGTTGCATTTCTCTGTAATATATAATTTTATAACAGTAAAAATAAAAATACAAAACTAAATAATGAAAACTGACTCAAAACTAGATTCAATTAACTCTCATATAACTTTTAAAATAGAAGAAAAAAAATTGAACTTGATGAGTTTCACTTTGGGCTCCAAGCTCTGATGATTCTCCACTTCACACTTTTGCAGAAAAATTGAACTGATATGTACAATGGAATTAGGAAAATTTCATAAATATTCTTAGAAAAGGTAGTGTTTGAGGAGATTACAATTGACTAGTCCTCCTATGGAATATTCTCCATTCATTTCTTCCAATAGATAAGCATGTTGTTCGAGAGAGGCTGAAATTTTGTATGGTCCTTTCCATAAGTTCTCAAATTTACCATGTTTCTCTTTCCCTTCGTTTCTAACATCCCAACGGACGACCACATCACCAATTTTGAAATCATCTGGTTTTGTCTTGCGGTCATATATCTTCTTCATTCTTTCATGTAGCCTTGAGGTATTTTGAAATACCGCATCCCTGGTTTGTTGAAGATGGATAATCTGATTGATCAAGCGCTGCACAACATTTACTTCACTACCTCCTTCCTGTAATAATTTCATAACTAGGACTGCTAGTGATGTAGGGAAAACTATGTCGACTCCATATACCAATTGAAAATGAGACATGCCTATTGGCTTATTACTACTCACCCTGTCTGCCCACAAAGCATTACCAAAATTCTTATGCCAATTCTTCTTATTTTCCTCCAACATCTTCTTTATAATTTTGAATAAAGATTTGTTAGAAGATTATGCCAATCCATTACCTTGCGGATAATATGTGGTCAAGTGACCCAATTTAATGTTGTATTTATCGCAAAACTCAACCATTTTATTGGATTTGAATGAAGTCGCATTATATGTAATGATTTTGTGTGGATAGCCAAAATGAGACAAAATATTAGTCTCAAAAAACTAAATAATAACTAAATCAATAGATTTCTTTGTTGGGATCGCCTCGATCCATTTGGTGAAGTATTTGATAACTGCCAAGATCAACTTATGTTGGGTAGAAGATGGAGGGCAGATTTCTCCAATGAAATCAAGGCCTCACTGTGGAAATGGCACTTGCACGGATATGGGTTGCAAAGGCAGCGAGAACAACTTCTTCTTACCTTGAAATATCTGGCATTCATGACAACTCACCATGGTTTTATATAAAAATGAAAAGAGTGTATTCCAATAACAAAGTGCTCTCAAAAACTTATTTTTTCATAGTTTTCCAAAAAAAGTGACCTCCACAATATACCTTGTGTAAATCGGTCATTACCTCCTTGGCTTCATTTCCTACCAGACAGTTTACCAAGAGACCTCTCGAGTCTTTCCAATATAGAGCACTGTAAAAAATGTAGTACTTGCAATATTTCAATTTGAATGACTTACCCTTACTTTTAGACATGTCTGGAGAAGGATTAAGATGCTTAATAACATAAACGATGTCGATATACCATGGAGATGAGAGAAAAATTTATGATACCTACATGAGTGAGAAATCATCTCCTTCTTCAGACAAAAGTGAAATGAGATTGATATAAAGTACATGTAAATTGTATTTAGCCATGATCTTGGACAATCCTTAACCTTTGATTATATTTTTAGGCTTCATCTTGAGGTCATACTATAATAGATATGCTATCCACTTTCCTCTTCTTCCTTCTGGATCAGTTTTCATTCGGACATCCTTCACTGCTGCATTACGGACATAGGCTAGAATGTGTGAATGAAGAATATACACTTGAAAGTATTTTAGTATATTTACTAGAGCTAAGGCTAGCTTCTCAATGATGTTATATCTAAGGGAAACATCTCTAATGGTATGACTAAATAATGCAATGGGTTGCTCGGTCTTACCCTTATTTTGCATGAAAAATGGAACCAATGTATGTTTGGAGGAAAATAACAATATGATGAAATCAATGGAGTAGTTTGGGTTGCTCAAAATATGAGTTGTTTTTAACAAAAAATTTACTGAATTAGAGCAATTTTTAGCATCCTTCAACCACCTTACCTCACTGTCCTTTTTAATCATATTGGTCATCTCTCAAATA
Source organism: Pinus albicaulis (assembly GCA_034641835.2). Taxonomy (NCBI): domain Eukaryota; kingdom Viridiplantae; phylum Streptophyta; class Pinopsida; order Pinales; family Pinaceae; genus Pinus; species Pinus albicaulis. Next base: position 624,601,882 of record CM076569.1, read on the forward strand.
AGCTCGACAACATTTGGAATAAATTTTCTCAAGAAATTCATCTTACATTTAAAGGCTTGGATCACCTTATTTCTCTATGGTAAATATATTTTTTGAATAGACCCAATCGAAGAAGGATTAATATGGATACTATCTTTGGAGATGATATGACCAAGAAGCTTGCCCTCGTCCATGGAAAAAAGTCTCTTTTTGGGATTGATTGAAATCCCAATTTTCCTAAACTTCTGAAATAAAATTTTCAAATGATATAAGTGCTCATCCTCAAAATGACAGAAAACTATAAAATCATCAAGGTACACAACTAGGAGAACATCCTTTTCATTTGTGAAGGCAATGTTCATCACTAGCTAAAAAGTGCCTCATGCGTTCTTGAGCCCAAATGTCATTTTAACATAGTTAAATGTGCCCCAAGGTGTCATGAAAGAGGTTTTATCTTGGTCATCCTTATGCACTAATATTTGATTATATCTCGAGTATCCATCAAGAAGCAACATTCGAGAGGACCCAACCACTCTCTGTAGGATATCATCCATCTTAGGAAGGGGATATTTATCTTTTAAAGATAGCTTATTCAAGTTTCTGAAATCAATAAAAGGATGTATTCCTCCCATTTTTTTTCTCACCGGAACAAGATTTAACATCCATTCAGAAAATCTAATGGGAAAAATGGCACCAACATTAAAATTTCTACTAACCTCTTTCTCTATTAACGGCAACAATCTTGGGTTGATTCTTCTCAACTTTTGTCTAAAGGGATTTTGATTAGACCAGGGCATAATTATATGATGGATGATATGTTTTTCATATACTTACAAATATGCATAGTCCCAATAAAATACATCAAAAAAATCGTAAAACAAATCTATGTATTTAGCTTTCACCTTTGGGGATAAGGACTTGGAGAGCTTAACCATTTTGGGATTGTCTGTTGTTCCAATATTCACATCTCGAGCACCTTTCTTGGTAGGAACCATGATCGGATTTCTAACAACATCTTCTTGATCAAACAGCGCTTCCAAAGGTATGAGAACCCTTGGAATGTTATTATCTTTCAGTTGTAACATATCAACATAAGTAACCTCGATCACTTGATCATCTATATCATATACTTCATCAATATAGGAATTTTCAAATTCACCTTTCATTTGTAGAAAATTATTCACCTGTTTGTCATCCCATAACACTTGCCAATACCTAAACTTGTCAAGAGAATTTTTTCAGTGATTGACATGAATATCAAAATTCCTATTAGAAAATATGAGAATCTTAAATTTTTTGGTTGTTGTAGCAAGCGAATCTGCCATAAGATTATAACTTGTTGGTACAACTAAAAATGTCTATTTAGGAAATATTTTGAGAATGTCAGGTACAAAATTTCTATATGCTCTCATTCTTGGATTCTTTGTCTGGTATTCCCCTTTTACATGTTTGATTACAAGCTTAGAGTTTCCATAAAAAATATATATGTATTTTTTCACATAACGTTTTCATAATTTTGAGGCTGGTGATCAATACCTCGTACTCAGCTTCATTATTGGAACAATTGAAAGCCAACATATAGTAACACATTCTCACATTTTTTGGAATTTTACCTGTTTGATAAATTGGACTACAGATCTAGATTTTGATGCCTGCCCCATATTTCTCTAAGGCACCACCTAAATACATGGTCCAAAGACCATTCACATCATCAGGAAGTTGTAATTCTGCAATATTATGTGTTTCTTCCTTTTGGGCAACGTTTTGAACATGATCCGTTCCTTTTTTTGATTTTTCTGATATCTTCTCTAAAGTCTTAAGTTGATTACCTTGTCTTTCATCCAAAAATGCTTGGACACTATTTGAAATTTATGGAATTTCCTCAACTTCTATAAGCTGACTATCTAAATCATCAAAACCATTATCATTAAGCTAATTAAAGGACTCAAGATCATTAAGTATAGAATTGATGGGGTGATTGTCCGGTTTCTCTTTACGGTTGATCATATACTTCATTTTTGTCTCCCGGTACAACTTCCTTTCTTGCTGAAAGACTGGGATGGTGGCATAAGAGAAATCCAATTGCAAAGTACCTCTTAACTTTTCTCTCGATGACCTTGACAAAATCATGCCATATCACAGTGATATATCGACTACTATCACTTCCATTAAGGCATTTTTAGCAGGGATTTGCTCAAGTTAAACTACCAAGTCTTTTATAAGATCGATACAACGTACTATATCAAAATCAAAAGAGTAAAGATAATTGTAAGGTTGGATTATATCCAAGTCCATTATTTCCATTATCTCCTTTTGCATCAAGTTATGAGAAGATCTAGATTCAAGCATGGCATTATGGAGGATACACTGATGAATTCTCAGACAGAGATAAAGTGAGGGAACTTCACTATCTTCTATTTCACCATCTATGGCTGGAGGAAAAATATCTTGGGTTGATCATATTCAGCATTAACCATATCTAACATAGGGTCTACTTTCAAAATTTTAGCAACATGATATTTTTATTAGTTATTTTTCACAACCTAGCTCAAGGGGATAGAGACTTTCAACATAGAGATTTCATTTTCTATGCTAAACAAATTGGATTGTTTATGTACCTATTTTACAGTTTACAGAGGTGTCCCTCTTATCGCAGTGATCGTTTATTGTAGATTACTTCTTTTAACCTTATTTTTCTTTTCTTGGTGTACTTGTAGATGCTTGGTCATTCTTGGTGTTATTTTTAGCTACAGAATCCCTTCCCTTGTTTTGATTAGCTTGGGAATTTTTCTTGGAATCAATATATTTTTGCAGATATGTCCTCTTCTCGATAGGAATGATAGGAACATCTCGGTTTCTAAATGAATATATATTCTTCTATTATCCAAGATAATTAAGATAAACACACTCATAATCATCGGATTGGACCTCAAAATCATCATCATTTGTAGGCATGTAGTCTTAATATTTCGACAAATATGTTTTATTAATGTATTATTTATCCTCTATCAAGAAAATAGGTTGTCCATCTACTGTGAAGAAATCATTCTCTTCCACAATATGTTATTACACTTCAACCCCTTGAGCATAATTATGCTACAAAGGAGAGTAGATTTGTTGTTCAACTGGTTGCTTTGGAGATCTTTGTTCCTTCTGTTTAATCCTAAACCGGGGCTGCTACTGTTGACCTCAGAAATTAGGATTTCAAATTTGTGTTTCTGGTTTCCTTTCAGTGATAGAAATTCTATCCACCATTATTTCCACAGTCTTAATCTTAGTATCCAATTTGACATCAGAGGATGTGGATTTTTCTCCCTTGATTGTTACCTTTCTTTCACCTTTGGCCTTTACCTTTTAATTTTCAAATTTTCTTTGATACTAACTTCGTTTTTCTGCATCTCCTCAAGTTTTTTGGAACTTATTTCTTGGAGTTTATATGAAATATCCATATAAAAATCATTCAGATAGTCCAAGACATCCAAACATGGAGGAGGATTGATCTCATTATGGATTGAGTTATATATCCACTTAAACTGAGAAGTAAAATCCTGAAAAGAATCATTACGATTTATTTTTAGGTTGTCATACTTGAAAAGAATATGAAGTGGATTATTTTTCACTTCCCATATAGCTATAAATGCATGAGTTAATTACTCTGTATTTCCTATGGAATTGGAAATCAAATAACGGAACCAGGTTTTTACATCCTGGGAGAAGTTTTGGGAAATGATCCTCATTTTTGCATCATAAACATCAATCTCTTCTAAATCAATGAAGTAAATGAATTTCAGTAGGTTTTTTTGGCACTAATCTCTTAGTTTTCATCAAAGCGAGGAAGTCTTTGACCATAGCTTTTTGGTAAGGGTGCAAGTTGACTAGGTAAAATCAGAGGTGAAAATCTCGCCATGAACTTTTCTGAGTGTGGTGCATGAGTAATAATGGGAGGGATATACTGAGAAGGTAATGAAGTATAATGGATGGAAGAAGAGGCAACAACTGATTTAGATGGTGTGGGAATGAACAAATACTCTTGTTGATACTTTATGATAGCTTTCTTATATGTATATTTTAATTGATTAGATAAATTTTGAAGTCTATCCAATTGACTCCAGACCTTCCTATCAAAATATAACTTAGATTTTTATTCTTCAGATAATATTCTATCTTCAAAATTTAGGGAATCAAATACTACTTCAAATAATGACTTAATTTCAGACAACCTAAATGGATCCAACACTATTTCATACAAGGAATTTTTAGATTTTGATGTAAATAGAGATAATTCAAATTTCAAATCGAATGCAATATCTTCAAGGGATAACATTTTTATAGGAAATTATGTATACCTTACCAATAAATATGGACCTGATTGAATCTCTGAGTGATGTGATCTCTACTTTCTGATGATTTTATCTGGATCTTCAACTGGAGAAGCTGGATGAGGATCATGATTAAATCTTGTGTATCTTTTCGAAGCCAAAGTTATCTTTGCTTTTTCACCTTAGTTCTCTAAAATTTTTGAATTAGTGTTCATGAACACTAGGGCCTATCACCCACAGGCCTAGAATTCAATGAAAGTTAACAATACACTGAAGGAATATTTTTCACTTTATTCCCTGGCAACGATGCTATAATTTTAGGACTCCACAAGTTCTTCGAAGGCTGAAAAGGAGACAAACAAAGGTAACCACAAACCAATTTGACCTAGTAGATAGCCCTAATAATATGAGAGGAATTTTTCAATGAAATCATAGCCAAGGATTGACTGTGACAGGAAAGATGTTAGGCTAGATATGTTTACATCAAGGTTTGGTTATGTTAGCCACCTATAAAATTTGTTATAGAAAAAGGTGGCTAAGAATTTTTGAGCCTTCAAGGAGCAAATTTTATTGCTAAAAATTGGTGACTCTTGAAGACTCTTCAAGGCGTCATGCCTCTATCCAAAATCTTCATTCCTGTTTCCATTTTATACTCAGAAATTCTGTTGATTTCATGAGAAAAGATTGTTGTAAAACCATCATTTTCCCTTCCCTCTAATAAAAACTAACCTTCATTTGATTCCCTTTTTTCTCCACAAATATCCTTTTTTTTCATGATTCCTCTTCTTCCCTTCATGAAAATCATCTTTACAAAGTTAAAAAATCACTGTTTAGCCTTACTGAAACCCCCAAATCCATTGAAAACTTTAAAAAAATTCATAAAAACAATTTTTTTATTACTATGGACTTAAGCCCCCTTGGGCTAAGTCCTAACCATTTCCCCACCATACGTTTTGAGGCTGGAACCAAGCGTTAACCCTGTTCGATGCTTATCGCATCGGAAAGATTCAAGTGTGCAAGTCTTTTTCCATGTTCTGAAAGTTTCGATGTGATTAGCCTTTATATTTAAGACCCCCGATAATATTTTTTTTTTCATATAAACCATGGGCCCGCCTTCCGCGCTTGAAACATTGAAAAATCCATTCTCGATCCATTTTTTCATTTGTAAATACAAAAACCCTGTTTTCCAAAGTTTTGATCTAATGTGCCAAAGTCACGTGCTGAATAGAAAATGGTTAGATTAAAAAGACCCGATCACGCGATCGCACCGCAAAATTCCAATGGGTTGATTGAAAAGTCCGAGCCCGAAGCTCTGATTGCAATTAGCCCTTTATTATATACGCCCTGGGTGTATTGTGTTTCATGTAAACCCAGGCCCCACAATCGAGCACCTACCCACTTCAATACGTATATCCTGCCCATATCAAAAACTTTTCCTTATTAAAATTTTGGTTTTTCATAAGATATAAAGGGTTCTCCGCTAGTTCGCTTATAAAGCAATCCCCACCGTTGATCATAAGCCGATAAACGGCCCGCGCTCGATCGCATTAGAGTTCTTCATCTCATGCCTTTGTTTGCTCCCTTTGATTGGCCATCCCTCCGATTCATTTTACACCAGTGATTTGATCCTCAAATCAATGATCCGCGCTGCATCGCATCGCAACTTTTTCATCGGGCACGTTTATTTTCCATTACCGGTTGTGATCCTTCAATTGGATCTGGACTGTCCATGTGTCTAGATTGGATGGTCCAAGATCATTCCATATTTTTCTTCTCCCCGCTCTCCTTTTTTACCTTCTCTTAACTGATCTCCACCGTTGGATGCTACCATCCAATGGCTACGTTCCTCCCTACATCCTCTGCAACAGTTAAACCCACAACGCAAGATTTCTTAATTTGTTTTGTGTTTTGCAGGTGTTTTCAATGGTTTTTCCATTTTAAATGAAGAAAATCTGAGGGTTTGGAATGACGATTCTCATGCCTTTGATTCATTAAAAGAGAATCGATTCGCGGGTTGATCCTCTAGGTTTCGTCAATGTTTCATGAGGCAGAGATGCCATACAAACCTAGCGTGTCCCTGCACATCAAAAAAACATTGTGTTATTAAAACATGATTTAAAGAGTATCAGTATTGAAGACAAAGCACAAAAAAACAAAATATTGAAGACCGATCTATGGGAATTATGGCTAAGAATGATTATCAAAAGCCTAATTCCCAGAAATAAAATACAATTAAAATAACATCGTAAGTGTTTAACAGACAGAAAGGCCTCCACTGCCACATTTGAGGCGAATTGATTCCTCCCAACTACCATAAGTGCCACCTATGCCTTCAAGCATTCAAAACAGAGGCCGAAGTTATTGATAAAATGAAGATATTCACCTCAGCGCAGCCAGAGGGTTGCTTCTGCAAGAGAAATTAATGCAAAAATATCTACAGAGTTGCTCCAACATGACACAGAGCCTCAGAAGTCAACAAAAGCTCCGACTGAGCTTAATTCATAAATGTAAATCAATTAATACAGTAACACATCTGTCAACTTCTCCATCAAGCCCCTCAAAGGCCGAGAAGTGATTAATCTGTATTAATTTCCATGGGAGATCTTTTATCAGATCTCACCTCCTCATTCTTCTATAAATACTTCTGTAGAATATGAGCAATTTTTGGTTGCAAAACTTTGAAATATACTTGAGCTCGAAATTTCTGATTGTAAATAGTGTACGCTGGCCCTTGAAGCTATATTTGTGTTTAGACTACTTAGGCTGAATAGTGAAGAATATTATTGAACTGAAACATTGGACTTGAAGACTGTAACTAGTTTGGCATCAATAAAAAGTTGTTTCTTGGGATCCTGGTCTATATCACTGGTGAAGTGCCCCTTTCTTCGTTATTGTTTTTTCCTTCTATGTATATCATAGTTTTCACTATTCTCTGATAAAGAACAACATTTATAGAGTTAGGACCTACTGTATATCAGTAACCTTCTCTGACTGAAATGCTTTATCTCACTGTTTTCCTCCAATTTTTTTATTTAAGAATAATTTAATACAGTTTAAGCGGTTAGGAATGTTGGATTTTCCCTCCTCCTACTGTTTGCTTTAAACATTGTTCTTGAAAGTTATTTTCTTTATTTTCTTATTAAAGTTAAACTATAAAAGTGATGGTTTTCCCTGTTTCTAGCTTCTATTCTCCAAAGGCAGATTCTCAAAGTTTCCCTTGGTGTCGACTGAAAGAAGACTAGGTTTGAAAGTACCTTATCTGATCTTAAGTTACACTTTGTTTATCTTATGTGTTTTCATACTTTTTGAAGGTAATTATGTGGATTACTGGATTTTTTTTCAATTAAACTGCTTTAATACAGACTTGCCCAAGAAATTTTATGGCTAGCCCTGTTCTTGGTTGGTTTTAAATAGTTACTTAAGAGGCTTTTCTTGTTTGGACTGACTATAAATCCTTGGTGAAATTATTATCAGTTTCCACCCCTTCAAAACTTTATTGTTTCCATTCCATCATTTTAACCTCAATGATCTCGTGATATATATGACTTTCCCCTTGGATCACTCTTGATGTTGTTGCTAAATTAAAGCACTAATATGACTCCATAGCCCAATGGACTAAAAACTAGCGTTATATCCATATTTTAGCCGAAGTTGTTCTATTCGCTTGCAAATTCTCACGTTTGAAACTTTTTTCACTTAGAACTTTCCACCTCAAACAGTATTCATGCTCAACCATACAAAAAACAAACAAAACCTTGGCCTTCATAACTATCCTTATATCATTACCCCAAACTTAGAAGAAAAATCTATATTTGCAATTATTGGAGAGATCCCTCTCCGGATTCAGGAGGGCTAAATCATAGAATTCCAAAGTGGTTGAAATGATGTCATTTCTATGATCAGACTAAGCCAATCTTTCTGATTACAGATTCCTAAAAATTTTGGCGACTCCACTGGGGAACAAAACCCAGAAACATTTTCATTTGAGGATAAGCATAGGATATCAGAGATTTGGTTCAAAGAACATTTTCTATATTAACCAGCTGAGCCACCAGCACCTAACATTTCTGGCGACTCCACTGCGGATCGAATTGTAATCTCTGGTTCCCTTTAAAACTTCATAAAACTTTGTGAGTTAAAAGCAACCTTTTCAAGAACTACCAAGAAATGGTAATCATGGTGAAACTTTTTTGAATCAGTGACAAACTAGGTAAACCCTAGGATTCTCATAAGACTTTATCTAACCTTGAAAAATCAGTTGGCTTAGCCATAAGAGTAGATTTTCTTTGTCTCATAACTGTGGCTAAGTTTTGAAATAGAGTTAAGATATTCTTAAAAACGACACAACCGAAAAATAACTCAGAAAAACCTAAAAATATTTCAGATTGGTATCCAATAAACATGGTGTTGGACCATAAAACCTTTTACGTCTGAAAAGAGTCAAAAACTTCCACTTTGAGACTCCACAATCTTTGGTAGACCTTAAGACTCCACTACGAAGAACCCCCATCATTGTAACATTAATCAAACTCAGTTAGAGGACTGTAGGATTGAAATTTTTGAAAAAAATATTAGTTAACCTTTCAAAGATTGTCATACCTGGTTGAACTTTTCTTGTTTATTTGGGTTTGAAAAAACACAGCATAGTGGCTCCTAGAAATATTCACACTAGATCATATCTTGACCCTGACCCACCTGAGTTAGTGGATAACCCAGAAAGTATCCTTAGGAAGTCCCCTAGGATTAAATTATCAACTGTTTTCAGATCACACTTGAGAGCTAATTCAATCCCTGAAAATTTTTCAACTCTACAACAATCACAAGGTGACTTAGTGAATCCTTTTAGAACTAGGTCTCTTGGTGATTTAGATTAGTTAGATTCCGAGTCTTCACTTTCTTCTCCTGAAAAAAGTGAACATATTTTGAGAATAGAAACAACTACATTTCCTTCACAACCTAGGTGTCTCTCACCCAAGATCAGCTCAACAACCTACTCCTGGTCCATCCACTCCTACTCACCCTACATCCACTGTTCAAACCACTCCACTCCAACCCACTTTCCCTTTTGTTAATCCACCTCTTGTAAATCCACCTCCACCACATATCATGGAAAAATGGTATGCTCCCTTAGTCCTTCCTACACCATTATTCAATCTTCCACAGGACTATCAGTCCAAAATTCCATTGTATGATGCTAGCAATGCTACAACTGCATCACAACATGTGGATGAGATGAATGACTATTTTGACAGAAATGAAATTGATGATGATTCTGTCAAGCTTAGATTATTTTCTCAGAGCTCAGGGGGAGAAGTAAGAAAATGGTTCAAAGGTTTAAACCCTCACAGTATCTATGATCTTCTAGCCCTCCATCAAACTTTCTTAAACAAATGGGAAGCAAAGAAGAATCCTCTCCAAGTCCTTTCTGATTATAAGAACCTCCATAGAAACATGGGAGAAAGTGTACAACCTCATTGTACCAGATTTAACAGTGTGTATAATGCACTTTCCCCAGAACTAAAACCTCCACAGGGCTCAGCTTTAAACAAGTTTCCTGAATGTTTTGACCCTGAGATGGCCTATCAGCTGAGAGAGAGAGATTTTGAAACTCTCGAAGATATGAAAAGGGGTGCTCTTTCCGTGGAATTCAATTTAATGGAGAAGAGAGAAAGAATGAAAAATGAAAAGAGAGTCTCTTTTAGAGAGGAAAATACACCTTCTACTTCAAACTCGAAAATGGAGAAAATGATGGAAGAGATAATGAAAGAAATGAGCATAATCAAGAGAGCACAAGCAAGCCAAAGTCAAACTGCTCCTCAAAATAGAAACCAGAACCAGAATTTTAGAAGGAATCAACCCCCAAACAGACCTAGGGAAGATGATTGACAGATCACTCCTCCTTTTCATCAAAATTATGTGAGTGAGGTTGAGGAAACGGATGAAATAACAAAGGAAGATGATATCAACATGTTTGGGGTAGAGGATGATGACTTTGAAGCTCATTATGATAGGAAACAAGGTCTTTATACACCTTATGATGACAGAAGAGATGATGATGAAAATTATTCTCAAGACATGGAAAATGTTATCATAGAGTCTCAAAGATAATATGACCTGAGAAGAAAAACCAGTCAACAAACTCCCAACACCAAAACCTCTGAAAAATATTCACAAAATAGCACTGCAAACAAGCCTAAAGCTATCAAACAAAACGATAAAACAGTGGCTGTAAATTCTGATAAAGGTAAAGAGAAAGGCACTCAAAACAATGAAAAACAGAGTGCAGACATTAGTAGTACTAACACTTCAGCTAGTACTCCTATGAAAACAATTTTTTCAAGTGTAAATAAAACAAATCAACAATCTGATATTGCTGATAGAATGAGAGCTAATAAGGCTGATACCAGTGCTTTAAAGAGCCAAATTCCTTTCAGCCTTGAGCATGAAATTTCAAAGATAAAATATTTTTTCCCTTGACAGAGTTAGCTGCCCAACATGTATATAAAACTCAAATTTTGAAGGCTTTAAAAATAGAAGAAAATGAGGACACAGTCAAACTTAATGATGACCAGCCAGAGCTGATTTTTGGTCCTAAGATTGAAGGTAGATATCAAGAGGGACCTGTTCCTCCCTTTTATGTGAGTTTAAATGTTCATGAAAATATTTTGCACAACGTTATGCATTATTTTGGGGATTCTCATATTTTAATGCCAAAAGCTGTAATGGAGAGCTTGGGTCTAGAAATCACCAGGTCTTACAAAGACCTTACTCCTTTGATTCCAGTAGAGTAAAATGTTTAGGATTAATCAAAGACCTCTATGATAACTTAGCCCAAATTCTATCCAAATGTTTAGTCATGGATATTGTTTTGGCTGATGTGCCCCCAAATTATGGAATGTTATTATCAAGATATTTTGTGGCTAAGTTACAAGGGAATAGGCAAATGGACATGACCTATGCAACTATCCCTGTTTTCAATCAGACTAGAAGACTTTACAGGGAGTCCCATATGAAATTCACAGTTACAAGTCAAGACCAACAACAAAACCCTCCCCTGTATTCTGTAAATACAGCCCTTGATTCTTTTATTATGTTTAATGATGAAACACTTAGTGAAAAAATCACTTTGACATGATTAATGGCCGATAGGGAGGAATAAGAATGTAACGCAGAAGTATCAAAACAGTTTGCTGCATTCGAAAATGTTAGAAAACCAAACACAGGTCTTGAGCTACAAGTCAGGTATCCATTGATTTTAAACCTTGGCAATCAAGAAATCAACCCTCAACACAACAAAAAACCTGAAGCGTTGAAACAAATACAACTAAGTGCTGAGATTCCACAACAACTCTCTAGCACATTAGTTGAAGAGGACAGAAACCAGGATGAAACCGAAAACAGTCCTCTATGGAGTCTTTATTTTGATGGGTCATGCACTAATAACAATGCTGGTGTAGGTGTCTGGATTACCAACACTGAAAACAATCACACAGAAAGCATTTCCTACAAATTAAACTTTCAATGTTCAAATGACACAGCGGAATATGAATCCCTTCTTTTAGGCTTACGATTGTTGAGGAAGTTAGAAGCCAAAAGAATCAATGTGTATGGGGATTCAGAATTAGTCATTAGGCAAGTCAATGGGGAGTATAAAACAAATCATCATAGACTTAGGGCCTACCGAAACGATGTCATGGACCTTCTGAAAACATTCGAGGAGTCCAAACTGTTTTTTTGTCCCAAGAAAAGGAAATATCATGGCCCACAATTTATCCTTTGCAGCTAGAACATTCTTAACGCCATATGAAACCAAATACTACACAGCTCAAATAAAATTCAGACCAGCTGTGCCTGATAATGAGAAGTATTGGCAAGTGTTTGGCAATGATAAACAAATAGAATATTTCATGCAATTTAGAAATGAATTCAAACTAAACAGTTCAGACTCAGATTATGAGACAGACTGTAGTGAAGAAAATTTCCTTGATGAAGAAGAAATGTCTCCTGAAATTGCTAATATAAACCTGTTATCTGGAAAAATTAAAAACAAAACAAAAACGACTGCAGAGTTAGAAACTCTGCACTCTAAAGATGAAAGTTTTCCAAGCGGTCTAGCACCATTAGAGGAGTTGTTTGATCTTAACAATGTGGTCAAGAAACCAAAACTGGAACCTGTAGAGACTGAAGTGGAAGAGTGCAATATAGGCAGTGAGGAAAAATTGAAAATGATTAAACTGTCTAAGACTTTACCAACTCACATTAAACTCAAATACATAGAGCTGTTTAAAGAAATTTTTGATGTTTTTGTGTGGAGTTTCGAAGATCTTAAATCCTATGAAACTGAAATAATATAGCACAAAATTCCCCTCAAAGAAAACCAAAAACCATTCAAACAAAAACTGCGCAGAATAAATCCTGTTCAGTTGCCTTTGGTTCATAAGGAGATCATGAAAATGTACGATGCTGGTATCATTGTCCCTATTAGATATTCTGAGTGGGTGTCTAATATGGTGTCGGTTAGGAATAAAACTAGAGAGATCAGGATTTGTATAGACTTTAGAGACTTAAACAAAGCTTCATTAAAAGACAACTACCCTTTACCCAAGATGGATCATATTTTGCAAATGGTGGTAGGGTCTAGAATAATTTCTTTGCTGGATGGTTGTTCAGGGTACAATCAGATCTTGGTTTACCCTGCTAATCAATTAAAGACAGCCTTTACTACACCATGGGGCACTTTCATGTATGTGAAAATTCCTTTTGGTCTAATGAATGCTGGAGCAACCTTTCAAAGAGCCATGGACATCGCATTCTTGGAGGAACTGGGTTTCTTCATCATTATCTATCTTGATGATGTTATGGTGTTTTCAAAAATAGATGAAGAGCACTTAGAACATTTGAGAAAGGTTCTCAAGAAATGCAAAATGTTTGGAATATCTTTAAACCCTAAGAAGACACTATTTGGTCTCCAAGAAGGTAAACTTCTTGGACACATTATTTCAGAATAAGGTATTAAGATAGATCCCAAAAGGATTGAGGCCATATTGCAAATAGCTCATCCTCAGAACACCAAGGAGTTGAAATCTTTCATTGGGAAGATTAAATTTTTGAGAAGGTTCATCCCCAACTTGGCTGAGCTCCTTAGGAATATCACAAACATGTTGAAGAAGGAGCAAGGGGTAAAATGGACCTTGGAAGCAAATAAATCATTTGAGCTGTTGAAATAAGTGTTAACCAAAACACCGGTTCTTATAAGTCCTGATTTTTCAAAAGATTTTTATATTTTTTCGTTTGCATCAGAACATTCCATAGTTGTTGTCCTTTTACAGAAAAATCCAGAAGGACAAGAGCAGCCCATTGCATTATTTAGCAAGGCATTGAGGGATGCCCCTTTGAAGTATAACATTATGGAGAAACAAGATTTTTCTTTGGTCAAAGCTTTGAAATACTTCAGAGTATACATCCTTCACTCACACATCATTGCCTTTGTCCCAAACTCAGTTGTTTTACCTATTTCATCTGCATTGTTTTGTTAAAGACATTCTAACACAGCACCCAAATGGTAAGAGAGGTAAGTGGATTGATGTTATTCTTGAATATGATTTAGAGATAAAACCCACTAAGCTCATCAAAGGCCAGGGTCTACCTAGACTAATGGGTGAATCAAATTTTGAAGTTCTTGATATTAATATGATCGATGCTTTGGATGACCAAGAAGGTATCTCAACTCCCAATTTTGAAGACCATTTTATGAATTCTCCTTGGTATGCTAATATTGTTTATGTTTTGCTTAATTTAAATGCACCTCTCAGTTTGACAAAAACAAAGGCAAGGTTCCTAAAGTTAAAAGTTGTAAAATATTGCATTATATATAAATGTCTTTATTGGAAAAATGCAAGTGGTTTATTTCTTAAATGTTTTCCTGAGTTTGATGCAGAGAAGGTTAAGCACCAGTTCCATGAAGGAGAGTGTGGAAGTCATTTATACAGGAAGACAATATCCAACAAAATTTGGAGGGTTGGTTTCTATTAGCCTACTCTTTTCCATGATGTGCACAAGATGATCATAGCCTGTCATAAATGTCAACTTTTTGAAGGAAAAATAAAACTGCTACCCCTACCTCTACATCCAATCATTTTTGAAGCCCCTTTTCAATAGTGGGGACTCGACTTCATAGGAGAAATCCATCCACCATATTATGCCCAACATAGATGGATTCTTACTACGACAAACTATTTCACTAAGTCGATAAAAGCCATACCTTGTAGGCAAGCCAATGATTCAGTTATCATAAAATTTATGGAGACTAGTATTCTTTCTAGATTTGGCTATCCTACCAAGATTATCATTGATAATACAGCAGCATTTAGATAAAAGAAAATGGTTGAGTTCTGTCACATATATCAGATAACATTGGGGCATTCCATAGCCTATTACCCTCAAGGTAATGGACTTGCAGAATCCCCAAACAAAATTTTAGTGAACATAATCAAGAAACTGTTGGAGGACAATAAAAAGTCTTGGCACACAAAGCTTGTTCATGCACTTTGGGCTGATAGATTGACCTTGAAGAAATCTATTGGCATGTCACCCTTCCAGCTTCTGTATGGCACTGATGCAATTTTTCCAACCAGCCTTGGTGTACCAGTTATGAAGTTGGTTCAAGAGTTGCAGACTGAAGATAGTGACATGATCAGAAGAATAAATCAGACCATTCATCTTCAGCAAACCAGAGAAGAGGTTTATAACAAAGAATTACAAAAGTAGGACATCATTAAAAAGCTTTTTGATAGGGGAACAAAGGCGAGCAATTTCAAGGTTGGGGAAAAAGTTTTAAAGTGGGACTCAAGGAGGGAAGACAAGGGCAAGCACGAAAAATTTGACAACTTATGGCTTGGCCCTTACTCTATTCATTCAGCTGTTGGTAATAATGCCTATCTTTTATAAGAGTTGAATGGAATAGAATTGTTTCGGGGTCTTGTCAATGGCAGGATGCTCAAACATTACTTCTCTTGATCCATACTATGTTTTGAAGCCTTTTTATCTTTTTTCCATTGTAAATATTGCATCCATCATTGCATTCAAAGTTAGAAAAATCAAAAATCCAAAAACAATAGAAAAAGAAAAGAGGGCAGATTGTGAAAACAAGAAAGGTACAGCCCCATACCAAAAAAGAGAAACACATCTGAAAGTGTGCAAGCTCAAATGCCACTCTTGAAGAACACACTTATAGTTAGTCAAACAACTTAATCTTGACTAATTAGCTTTAAATTTTCTGCTGACAGGATAGTGAATTCGATTTGCTAAACATTTTAATATTGGCTTATCAGTATATAGTTTAGGATAGAAATTAAAGGTTCAAACATGCTCAAAATATGAACCTAAGTTTCCAAAGAGAGATGACTCAAATCTATTTTATTTTCTGAGTCGAAAAAATCTAAATCTGGTTCTAATTAGCTCAAAATCTGAACCAGAGAACAAGGAAGAAACAACTAAAACAAGAGTCAAAACAGGGCTATAAAAAATATGAAGGAAGTACTTTAAATTTTCAGATCGTAAACCTTCCATTTTGATTTAAATTTTCCGCAAAATAAATATCTATGTGCAGCTTGTTTTTTATGCCCTAGATCACAGCAATTCAAACAACTTAATCTTGACTTGACTATTTTTAAATTTCTTTTGTAGAATTTAGAGAATAAAATCTGTCGGACAATTTAATCCCAACAGATGATAGTTAACTAGAGAAGCATCTGAACTCAACTGTTT